>JARHVA010000290.1:4277500-4697500 GCA_037957365.1 Torreya grandis | reverse complement strand
ACTTGAGCATGTTCTTCAAGTTCTTTCTTGGTTTGTGTGGAAGGATTGGGCATTGCAAGCCAAATAATCTTTGACCAATCTATGTTTCCATACTATGGCATGGATGGACAACAAAGACTTGTTGCCTCTTGGGTGCCCTTTTGGTTGTTACCATGGTAGTTACGATGGTGGGAGTGGAATAAGGCAAGGGTAAACCCAATTAGGTAGAAGGAGATGTATTTGAAGTGATGGATTGAGCAATGGTTGGAATGGACAAAACTAATGTTGATGGGGTGGATATCAATGGAATAAAAACTGAAGGGATGGGAACCACCAGGATGAAAACTAAAGATGTGGAGGGTAGAGCAGGTGCAATAATTGTAGCCAAACTCATGGATGGATGAAGGAAAAGTAAACCTATAGAGAGTGTCTACTAGGGAATGAATGTGGAGACAATTAGGCTAGAGGAGATGGAAACTACATGTAAATACATCAAAGGGGAAAAACTTAAAGGAGTTATAAGCAAGGGACCCTTACCAGATGGTTCACCTATGATAGGTGCCTTAGCCTTATGTGCTTGTAGGCTTAAAAACTTTGCCTGTTGCAACTCTTCCTCATCCACTTCTTATGTTAGAGGGGTTTGTGCTCGGTCTCCCTTGGGATTCCTTTGATATGTCTTAGTTGGTCCACCTGCCTATGGCTCTATGGACTATGATGAAAGACAAGGGGGAATAGTGCTCAACATTGGGGATAAAGTAGTCACTATTTCCTCTTCATTATAGGAATCCAAGCATATAATCCCAACTTCTACTTGTGTACTACCCTTATTGTAGTTATCTCTTTAGTTAACTCTTGCTTGACCTTGATCAATTAAATTGTTGAATCTTGGGCTAGGAGCATTGGTTCCTCTTTTGCTTGTGTGGAAATAGGCAACAGTTATTCCTTAGCTTGTTCTTTCTCAACTTGTTCTTCCTCAGCTCTAGTGAGTGGAGCTTTAGATACCAACTATTGCTGGTCTTGAGGCTAACCTTGAGCTAATTGGGGATGTGGCCCCTCTCCTTTTAGTTGTTGCGATCACCTACCACTCTAAAAATTTGAGCATCTCTATCCCCCAAAAGGTGGAATTCTGAACTTCGCTTCACCAAGTGTTAGAGATGGTTCTTCTTGAATCACTCTCAATAAGTCCCACATAGTGTTGTAGTTGTGGACCTTTCCTTGACCTCCCCATCATCTTTGGTATTCAAGAAGAGAAAATCATGATCCATTGGCTCATGTTTGTAGTCAAGGCCAAGGGTATGAATTTTATTTTGGACCTTGGCATGAGGGTCCCAATATCAGTGAGGTAGGGTGGGCAACGCATAAGCCTTTCTAGCACTGTCAGCCTCCTTGAACTATCTGTGAATGGTGTATTGCATTCACCCAATGGTGATGTGAGATTCATGGAAGGTGGCCTTCTTGTTTCTTGTTAACTCCTCATCAATGTTATTCCAAATTTGATTGATTTCCTGCTTGGCTACCTTATTTGGAACAAACTTTGAGAGCTAAAGAGGATCTACCTTGTGGCCTACCACCATGATTACGATAAAATCTAGATAGAGCCAATAATATCAAACATTATTGGTAAGTGTCTAGACTATGCCATGGGAAATTATTTCAGAGGCTGACCATGTACGGCCATTCAGACTTGAGAGTAAAGGTCTTTAACAATCTTGGCTATATTCCTCACATATGAATATATGTGCACAAAACTATAGTAGTCACAAATCCTGTTCTTGATGACTTCGGTGTTGGGCTCCCACATGACTCCATTGTGTCTATACATAGTGCCCATGACTACATCCAATAAGTAAGACATCATATAAAAATTTCCTCCTAATGGGCACTTATCCTTATGCAAGATTTGCTCTTAGAGGCATGCACTGATGATTTCCAGCAAAGTGTAAGTATGCTCTGAGGTAGTCAATAGGTCCAGTAGAGGAACCCATTCTAGGTGTATGGAATATATACTAGCATGGCCAAATAATATGTTCAATAATGACATTCCCACATAGATTCCCATTATGAATTATGTGATGGGGTTGGGGATCTTAGCATGTTCCTTTAGATTGAAACTGCCCCAGGGAGAAGCCACTTTGATAGAGCTCACTCTTGATTATTGGATTTCTTCCATGTGATGACTGTGTACAAATCAAAAGTAACTTCTGCAATAGGTAAGATCAAATACCTATTGAACACTTCTCCCATAATATATGCGATAACAATGTTGTTATCAACATAATGAAGATATCCTCCATCTATTATTATCCCTTTGAAGAAGAAGTCCTGTAATAGATCAATGCATGACATCACCTCTAACTTTGCAGTTGCATAGTGTAGGGCTTGACATTTGAAAGGGATACTAGTTGCTTATCTTCTGCTGCAATGTCTTCTTCAAGTGCAAATGAATCTACATTCTCCACTGTTTCCCATAATGTTGAGTAATTTGCATATCATCCATCGAATGTAATAGCTTTAAATACAGTGTTTAAGTACTCTATAGAATCCTTGATTGAGAACCTAGATGGTGTCAGGGATGTCTTATAGGACCTAGACAATGATGTCATGGTGATTTTGCTGAGTATTAGTATATTCCAAACTTTTGATAATGGTGTATACTGACTAAACTGTATTTCACAAATCACAAATCAATTTCAATAGCAATTAGGGTTTTTGAATCTCTTAAGGGTGAAGTCAACTCAAACATAAAGATGGAATGATGTGAACTCAGTTGGGGGATCAATGTAAATAGATCTCCTGCATTGATTTCTAGTTTATGCACCTTTACTCATTAATGTTTACGAGCTCATCACCTTCATTCAATTTAAATTCAACCACTCTATCATAGTGTACATACCATGTAGGATGCCTTATCATTTGGGGTACCACCTTGTAGCCTTTCTGTAGACACCGAAATCATGTCGACTCCCCTGGTCATTCCCCGTCTTATTCTTCTTCGCCTATTGAACCCTTGCCGATCACTTGTTCCACCAACCTTGACCCTGGCAGCATGTAAAGATGAGCACCGAGCAAAAGGTAGACTCTATCCCCATTATGCATCTGCCGACGTCGGTCTTTACCCGACCGATGTCGCCGACGTCGGTCACCTATCGGCCGACGTCGGCACTCCTGCCGACGTCGGTCACCTTGCCGTTATCCGTTACCAATTATCATTCGGTTTCCCAAAACGGTTGACGAACCGTCTCTGGAACCGTCTCTCGCCTTCATCAACCTCCGCCAACCATTCGAGACCAGATCCCCGAACGCTATTCGAAACGCTGATCAACCAACCTGCGAATTCCTCCATCAACCTGCGAACCCCGAGCAATCATCAACACTACGACATCAACACTCTCGGCATCAACCAATCTGCACACTATGGCTTTCATCGGGTCTTCTGGCAGGTAAGTATTATTCTGTTTATTTTATTTCTTTCTTAGTTATTATTTATTTTCTGTCATCCTGATTCTTCAAACCACCGGACTCTGTTCAGACCCGACCTGACCTTACCTAGACCCTGTCCCGACTCTGTTCAGACCCGACCTGACCTTACCCAGACCCTGTCTCGACTCTGTTTAGACCTGTCCCGACTCTCCCAAACCCTACCCTGACCTTATCAGACCCTGTCCCGACTCTTTTCAGACCCAGCATCCCTCGTTTACATCCCTGAACCTGTCCCGACCCTGTTCAGACCTTGTCCAGAACCTGCCCCTATCGACGCCGGTCACTACCCCGACCGACGACGGCACATTAACCGACGTCGGCACCTTCCCTAACCGACGCCGGCACCACAGAGACCGACGCCGGTGACTGTGCAGAACAGTGCTGCATATCAGGTATGCACCTTTATTTTTTGTCATTTATTTCTTTCATTATTATCTACTTTCGTCCAATATTCTACTTTTTTATCAGTGGGTTGATATCCTTCTAGGAAGTCTTCGTACTTCCGGGATCGGGCGTTCGCCTGACAGCCCACCATATATTTGACTAACATTTTTCCGTGTTTTAGCCTTTTCTTCGCAGGTGTCATTCCTCCACAACAAAAGAGGAGAATCTTCCAACGTCTGATTTCGATGCACACGACTTTATCAGGTACTTCTAGCCTCGACCATTTCCCTTAGTTTCTTTATTTCTTCTTTTGAATGTAGAAAGCAATTTTGCATAGAAACATTCTGGCACGCCCGGTGGGACCCTAGGTCCTCCTTGGGTTCTTTCTTTCTTTCGTTCATTTAGGTGCATTAGGTTTCTTCCTTTTCACCTCCTTTCGTCTCTTCTTAAACGACATCATAAGCAGAACTAAAATGAACATTTCTTTCTTTCTTGCACTTCTAGACTAGCTAAAACTCATATTCTTTGACTCTTTCTCCATTCGTCTTCATACGAACAAAACATTTCGACTTGGACATTAAAACACTTTGCATTCATTTCTGATTGCCTGCATCTTTTAGACCACACATAGTAATTAAACCGCATATTGAATTAATCTAGATCACTTGATGTTACACGACCAAACCACCTGCACAAAACAAACATTTTAACTTACCTGAGACAAGGCCCGACTGGGATTTCATCCCCCAGCGGATACCTTACCCGTCCCGGTGACCCTACTTGGATTTCATCACCAAGGGGGAAGCCCACTCCGTTCTCTGGAGGAGTCTAATCTCTAGGCGAGGTATATCTTGGCTAAGCGAAACCAGCTAACCACTGGAATCGTGAAGTGAGGGGAGCTTGCTCCTTAGCACCAGGGCGCGTACCAGACCCTAACACAGACTTCTTGAGCACCATAACAAAACCCGAAACCATCCATAGACTGCTTCTTCTAGGACCTGACTCACAAAGCCAACCTTCCTCTACACACATTTTAAGGCATAAGCCACTATAATCCTAAAAATTTACTTCTAGGGTTTTAGGATCAGCTTGTGTCTTCATCTTTTTAGTTCTTATCTGCTTGTTTGAGCTTGTGAGGACGTTCTTTCTTGCCTTGAATGGTTCTAACACGTAGTCAAACCAAGGCTCTTCTTGACCACGCTAGCCATCAATCGCTTTCGCCTACCCCGTCTATAAACGATCATATAATGGAGTTCTACTTGAAGACCGAAAGAATTCCTACTAGACTATCTCCAACCCAAACGCCTATCATCCCAGAAGGGGACCAAGACTTTGCAAGATTCTTGGACCTCAATACCGTAGCCCTCCATAACTATCTCGCAAGAAAACTAATGCGGGACCTTTCGGGCAACGTGGCGACGACATCAACACCGTTCGCCACCCAACCTTTTACGACTCAACCTTTCGCCTCAACCATTAACCCGACCATGGCCTATACGCAAAGTTTGGCCTCCTCGTCTATTTTTAGACCAACCTCCACCGGGGTTCCGTTACCCCCTCAACCACCTGCAATTCAACCAAGTTCTACATCATACCAGAACTTGATTGTCTCGACCCCACACACTCTTGCGCCTATATATGCAGGAGTGCCTACCTCGCCCTTTGTCAATGCCGTCACACAACCTCCTTTGGCGGTATCTAGTCAGCCTATGCCTTCTACCTTCATAACCCAACCACCCTTAACCTCTACTTCTGCCCCTGCGACTAGTCATCCGTACATTGTACAACTGACTATGTCGCACGCCTCCTCTAGCCTCTTCCAAGCGCCTTACAACTTAGGGGGCGCTCAACCCGCCAATCCGTCAGCAGATCTTATCAAGATGCTGATGGATAAAATGTCCAGTCTCGAAGCTTCTATCTCCGGTTCAAGTAATGTCTCTTCATATGATCAGATTTACAACGAGCCCATCCACCCTTCTGTCCCTATCCGACCATACCCCAACCATTGGGAGCTTCCTAAATTTACTCACTTTCAGAGTAAGGAAGACCCACAACAACATCTACGGGCATTCAGACATGCCTGTTACCTTATTACCCATGACGATGCGTTGCTTTTACGCACGTTCCCTATGTCTCTTTCTGGCCCTGCCCTTGACTGGTATAGTTCTCTTGCCAGACATTCTATCTTTTCATTCATCCAACTCGCCCAACTATTCGTTGACCATTTTTCTATCAATATCACTAAACAAGTCTCGATCACAGACATTTACTCCATCAGGCAATTTGACGACGAATCCATAACCGATTTTGTCGCCCGTTGGAGAGGCCTGATCAACCAGCTCTCTTTCTCCTTGCCTCAACCCGAGCTCATTGAGCTCTTTTCCCGAGCATGTGTCAGTCACATCTCGTCCACCTTGCGGGTTCAAACATTCCACACTTTCGACGAGGCCTTCACCATGGCCCGAAAGCTTGAACTCCGCGCCATTGAAGAAGATAAGGTCAAATTGTGTAACACTAACACAAGAACCAATGACCATTCTTCTTCCAGACCTTCTTCTGCCCACTCTCAATCCAAGGGGTCGGCAAACACTGTCATCTTTAGACCATCATCTTCAACAATAACCAACCAACCAACATCTTCAACATTAGACTACATCAATAAACATTTTCAACGTCAATCCATACAGCGTCAATTCACTCCAATTGGAGAGTCATATGCCTCTGTCTTGGATAAACTCGTCAAGCAGGGGGTCCTCAATCTCCCTCCAATTCGACCACATCAATTCGACCCCTCAACACCTATCCCTGCATGGTACAGGGAGAACCACTTTTGCAACTATCACCGTGTCAAAGGCCATGACACGGATCACTGTCAAACTTTCAAAAACATCGTCCAGGACATGCTAGACACGGGGAATCTTATTTTAGATAACCCGAATGCACCGCCCAACCAAAACCTTGACATCTTCAAGCAACCCCTTTCTAATCACCCGCCTACTCAAGACAACGTCCAAACCATAATCAATGACCCTCAAGACCATGATATACACACGGTCGACACTATCTTTTCTCTTATCCCTGACCAACCTTTTTCACAGGTGGAAGACCTTTCTTCCCCTATACCTCCTCCACAAGGTGAAGAACTTTCTTCTCCCACTTGTCCTCCAGCGACTTCTCCCATATTGGAGGACGCTTTGACCACATCAACACCAGCTGCCTCGCCTTCATTCTTTTTATCATCCATAGACGATCATACCTTTTTGACTCCCCAACCACACACAGAAGCCATGACTACTCCGGTGCTCTTTCCTCTTAAAGAGCCCACACCTTCAATTCCTTCTCCATTGAGAGAAAAACCGTCCACATCTAAATCCAAACCCGCGCAGGCATCCATCATGCCCAAAGAGACTAAACCTCTTGGTGTTCGCCCCACATCTAATCTTGCCTCGCACAAAGGTGGCCCTCAACCCAAACCAAAGAAGGCTACTAAACCACACCGGAGGCCTCCTCCCCTATCTTCGTTATTACCTTCAATTTTGGGCCCACATCCGTATACTTTACTCGGAGTGCTTCCCACTCCCATACTTCACAGAGGTAAGTCACCTCCATTATTCTATCAACCCGTCAGACTTATACCTCCTCCAAATCATCGACCAACGCCTCTTTCGCCTCCCAAACCAATGTCACCAACCCTCACTGCAATAAAACATCTCGACCCGTTAGCAGGTTCATATGCCTTGCTCTTACGGCAATTGTTGCAGTCCTCTCGTCTCAATCTCCCGCCTCTTAGACCATATCACTCTCTCAGACCAAAACCACCATGGTTCGATGACACTCGCATTTGTGCATATCATCGCACGCCTGGGCACGACACGGAGCATTGTCATGCCCTCAAGGTCGTCATTCACCAATGTCTGAGGAATGACACCTCTCTTCTCGACCACGTTATCAACCAACCCTCAACACCACCCCACTCATCAACTCTCGGATCAAAACCATCTTGGTTCGACAACTCTACATTCTGTCATTATCATCACACTCCGGGACATGACACCGAGCGTTGTTGCGCTCTTAAAGCTGTTATTCGTCACCACCGAAAAAAAGATTCCTTTCTCATCAAGGATCCTCTTGACCCCCCCTTTGACAAATTATTATCAACACCAACCCATACCTCTCCAACCTCGTCATCTAAATCGGGATCTCCACAACAGACTAGGGTCCCTTCGCTGCCTTTAACCCCTTTATTCGACATCAACACAGTCCATCTGACCACTAAACCTCAATCGACCTTAACTAATCCGTCAAACATTCTCCCTAGCCGCTGGGGGAATTCAACCTTCATCCAAACTTTGACCAATTTTTCAACACAGTCTCGACCACATATCAATCACTCTGTCAACTTAACCTCAACCAGACTAGCAACCAAACATTTAACCCGACCTCAACCAAACATTCGACCCAACCAAAGACCAAATACCAACCAATCAACCCTCGACCAACCATTGACCAATTATCAAATGACCAAATCTCAACCAAACATTTGACCCAACCTTTTTATCAAAACATTCAACCTTTTTCAATCAATCAACAACCATATCAACCGACTTCACATCCACTCATCAATCAACACCTGACCAATCTGGAAAGAGGCAAATGGGGCAAGTTTGCTCCTAATTGGCTCGGACCTTTTATTATCACGCACAAGTATGGATCAGGGACTTACCGTCTGTCTTCTCTTGATGGACGCCCAGAACGTGAACCTCTTAATGAGTTGCATCTGCGACCGTTCTACTGCTAGTCGAGTATTCGTCCACTTGACACTTAACTTGAGCTCGTCCCTTGAGCAATCCCCATCCTCTTCGTCCTACTTCCTTTCAACCCTATTCCTCTTAACAATTCCTATAACCCTTTTATGATGTATGGATGCTTTGTCCTAATAAAAGGGAGCCCTTGACTTTCTATAATCTTGTCCATGACTCACATTTCTATCAAAACAAATCAAGATGTCAAAACATATCCATGGTCACTATATCAATATCAAAATCAAATAAACAGACTGCTCCCTCGAAGGACAGCTGTACTATCATTGCTGTAATAAATAGACTGCTCCCTCGAAAGACAGCTATTCAAAAGCCTTTATATTAAACAAAAATCTAGACCACTCCCTCGAAAGATGGCTATGACTAATCTGGCAATAAACAGCATTATTTTAGAAGCTTCCCGCATTGATCAGCTTCACAACCTGACCATTACATCAAATGACATCTCTATGCAGGCTTCCCGCATTGATCAGTCTGCGCGCAAAAAAAAAAAAAAAAACGAGTCACGGACTTGGCTTGTAGTTGTCTCAGGGTCTCCTATAAAAAGGGGCAAAGTTATCTCTGCTCTTAAAACGGGTTACCCTCTTTCCTCCTCCTATTACCTGCTCAAGGGACTTCGAGATCACTTTAATGTCTAAGTGATTCGATTACCGCTCTAACATAACTATGGTCAACGACGTCACGCATGAATGGGGCTCTTGGTTCTCATAACCCCTATCTATGCTATCTTTTTGGTCCTTGTCAATGAAAGAGGGATTCGCCTTTCATCTTTTCTCTACACTTTGGTCACATTCACCTTCATCACTTGTCACTCAACTCAGCTCAACTCTCTTTTCAGACCATCACCATGACCTAGCCTATTCACCCTAGTTTCTATGGACACCAATACACATGGAAACTATCGACTCGCCCCAATTTATGTTCAGCATAAACCAATACTTCCTGCAGCATAAATAGACCTCAATTCATTTTTAGCATACATCCATCACGAATATGGAATATTGCTAGGGATGAAAAACCCATCAACCAATGTTGTAGAATACACCATTTGGAAAAGGCTGCAACATCTTTTTTTTTCCTCATCGTTTCATCATAACCATGACCAATCTATCAACTATTTTAACCACCTATCTACCACTCGGACCCTTTGTCTGAACTACATTGGTCTGAGGCCTTATCACCAGGGGCTATGTAGGCAGCACTCAGATGACACGACCGTCTTCTGGGGTTAGCTCGACCATTCTTGTTTGTTCGTCTCTCTGATGGACAAACCTTCTTGCCTTCTTTTAACCATAACCTTGCCCTTCATCATGACACATTTCCATCCCTTTGACCCTTCCTCCCTTCTAGGGAGAACTACATCGGCCTGAGGCCCTATCACCAGGGCTATGTAGGCAGCACTCAGTTGACATGGGGTCTTCTGGGGTTAGCTCGGTCGCATCCTTTCATCCATTCATCCATCCATCGACCACCAACCCTTGGAGATCATGCCCATCTCCTCCGACCTCGACCACTTCCAAGACATTGTTGCCTTGGTTGTTTTTGCATGTATGCTACCTCATGACTGGTTAGCAGAATTGTGCGCAGACCTTTTTGGACCCTCACAAGTATAGGATCGCACGCCGGTTGATCCGTACTACTTGTGACTTTTTCGTGTTTCTAGGAGCACTTCCTGAGCCCGGGATACCTGGAACGCGATGACCCATTTGGAGCTTCAGCTTAGATTGAGTGACCCGATCAGTAGACGACTAAATGCTGGGGCCCGGTTACTTCAATTTTGGCACTCCTCGACCCTTGACCTGCGACACTTTGGCCTGACCATCTCGTGCAGTGGTATGCACGCAATCACGACCTTTGCAGCGTTCACCCTCACCCCTTTTTCATCCGCTCTTTATCAAATCAACACCCGATTCCCGGTTCCCTTCCCTCGACTCCTGCTTTGAGGGGGAATACCTTATCCATACTCGGGGCATTTCGCTTCCTATTTTTGTCTTGCAGTTCATTCGAACAACCAACAAGACGAAATCAACCTTATCCCTCACCTGGGGCACTCACTCCTATTTTTGTCTTGCAGTTCGCCCAGAACAACCAACAAGACAAAAAGGGGCAAATGTAGACACCGAAATCGTGTCGACTCCCCTGGTCATTCTCCGTCTTATTCTTCTTCGCCTATTGAACCCTTGCCGATCACTTGTTCCACCAACCTTGACCCTGGCAGCATGTAAAGATGAGCACCGAGCAAAAGGTAGACTCTATCCCCATTATGCATCTGCCGACGTCGGTCTTTACCCAACCGATGTCGCCGATGTCGGTCACCTATCGACCGACGTCGGCACTCCTACCGACGTCGGTCACCTTGCCGTTATCCGTTACCAGTTATCATTCGGTTTCCCGAAACGGTTGACGAACCGTCTCTGGAACCGTCTCTCGCCTTCATCAACCTCCGCCAACCATTCGAGACCAGATCCCCGAACGCTATTCAAAACGTTGATCAACCAACCTGCGAATTCCTCCATCAACCTACGAACCCCGAGCAATCATCAACACTACGACATCAACACTCTCGACATCAACCAATCTGCACACTATGGCTTTCATCGTGTCTTCTGGCAGGTAAGTATTATTATGTTTATTTTATTTCTTTCTTAGTTATTATTTATTTTCTGTCATCCCGATTCTTCAAACCCCCGGACTCTGTTCAGACCCGACCTGACCTTACCTAGACCCTGTCCCGACTCTGTTCAGACCCGACCTGACCTTACCCAGACCCTGTTCCGACTCTGTTCAGACCTGTCCCGACTCTCCCAAACCCTACCCTGACCTTATCAGACCCTGTCCCGACTCTGTTCAGACCCAGCATCCCTCGTTTACATCCCTGAACCTGTCCCGACCCTGTTCAGACCTTGTCCAAAACCTGCCCCTACCGACGCCGGTCACTACCCCGACCGACGACGGCACCTTAACCGACGTCGGCACCTTCCCTAACCGATGCCGGCACCATAGAGACCGATGCCGGTGACTGTGCAGAACAGTGCTGCATATCAGGTACGCAACTTTATTTTCTGTCATTTATTTCTTTCATTATTATCTACTTTCATCCAATATTCTACTTTTTTATCAGTGGGTTGATATCCTTCTAGGAAGTCTTCGTACTTCCGGGATCGGGCGTTCGCCTGACAGCCCACCATATATTTGACTAACGTTTTTCCGTGTTTTAGCCTTTTCTTTGCAGGTGTCATTCCTCCACAGCAAAAGAGGAGAATCTTCCAACGTCTGATTTCGGTGCACACGACTTTATCAGGTACTTCTAGCCTCGACCATTTCCCTTAGTTTCTTTATTTCTTCTTTTGAATGTAGAAAGCAATTTTGCATAGAAAGACAAAAATAGGAGTGAGTGCCCCAGGTGAGGGATAAGGTTGATTTCATCTTGTTGGTTGTTCGAATGAACTGCAAGACAAAAAGGGGCAAATGTAGACACCGAAATCGTGTCGACTCCCCTGGTCATTCCCCGTCTTATTCTTCTTCGCCTATTGAACCCTTGCCGATCACTTGTTCCACCAACCTTGACCCTGGCAGCATGTAAAAATGAACACATAGCTAAAGGTAGACTCTATCCCCATTATGCATCTGCCGACGACGGTCTTTACCCGGTCGATGTCACCGACGTCGGTCACCTATCGGCCGACGTCGGCAATCTTGCCGACGTCGGTCACCTTGCCGTTATCCGTTACCAGTTATCATTCGGTTTCTCGAAACGGTTGACGAACCGTCTCTGGAATCGTCCCCGTCCCCCACCTTCATCAACCTCCGCCAACCATTCGAAACGCTGATCAATCGAACCCCGAGCAATCATCAACCTACGAACTCCGACATCAACACTACGACATCAACACTCTTGGCATCAACCAATCTACATTCAATTCGACTTCAACTATGGCTTTCATCGCGTCTTCCGGCAGGTAAGTATCTATTCTATTTGTTTTATTTCTTCCTTGGTTATTCTTTATCAGTTCTGTTATCCCTGCCTCTGTCTCGACTCCCCCAGACTCTGTTCAGACCTCGTCCCGACCTTACCCAGACCCTGTCCCGACTCTCTCAGACCTTGCCCAGACCCTATCCCGACTCAGTCCAAAACCCCCCAGACTCTGTTCAGACCTGTCCCAACTCTCTCAGACTCTGTCCAAAACCTTCCCTGACCTTATCAGAGCCTATCCCAACTCTCTCAGACCCAGTCCTGAACCTGTTCAGACTTTTCCCGAACCTGCCCCTACCGACGACGGCACCTTGACCGACATCGGCACCTTCCCTAACCGACGCCGACACCACAGAGACCGACACCGGCGACTGTGCAGAACAGTGCTGCATATCAGGTACGCACTTTTATTTTCTGTCATTTATTTCTTTCATTATTATCTACTTTCATCCAATATTCTACTTTTTTATCAGTGGGTTGATATCCTTCTAGGAAGTCTTCGTACTTCTGGGATCGGGCGTTCGCCTGACAGCCCACCATATATTTGACTAACGTTTTTCCGTGTTTTAGCCTTTTCTTCGCAGGTGTCATTCCTCCACAACAAAAGAGGAGAATCTTCCAACGTCTGATTTCGGTGCGCATGACTTTATCAGGTACTTCTAGCCTTGACCATTTCTTTTAGTTTCTTATTTCTTCTTTGAATGTAGAAAGCAATTTTGCATAGAAACATTCTGGCACGCCCGGTGGGATCCTAGGTCCTCCTTGGGTTCTTTCTTTCTTTCGTTCATTTAGGTGCATTAGGTTTCTTCCTTTTCACCTCCTTTCGTCTCTTTTTAAACGACATCATAAGCAGAACTAAAACGAACATTTCTTTCTTTTTTGCACTTCTAGACTAGCTAAAACTCATATTCTTCGACTCTTTCTCCATTCGTCTTCATACGAACAAACATTTCGACTTGGACATTAAAACACTTTGCATTCATCTCTGTTTGCCTGCATCTTTTAGACCACACATAGTAATTAAACCGCATATTGAATTAATCTAGATCACTTGATGTTACACGACCAAACCACCTGCACAAAACAAACATTTTAACTTACCTGAGACAAGGCCCGACTGGGATTTCATCTCCCAGCGGATACCTTACCCATCCCGGTGACCCTACTTGGATTTCATCACCAAGGGGGAAGCCCACTCCGTTCTCTGGCGGAGTCTAATCTCTAGGCGAGGTATATCTTGGCTAAGCGAAACCAGCTAACCACTGGAATCGTGAAGTGAGGGGAGCTTGCTCCTTAGCACCAGGGCGTGTACCAGACCCTAACACAGACTTCTTGAGCACCATAACAAAACCTGAAACCATCCATAGACTGCTTCTTCTAGGACCTGACTCACAAAGCCAACCTTCCTCTACACACATTTTAAGGCATAAGCCACTATAATCCTAAAAATTTACTTCTAGGGTTTTAGGATCAGCTTGTGTCTTCATCTTTTTAGTTCTTATCTGCTTGTTTGAGCTTGTGAGGACGTTCTTTCTTGCCTTGAATGGTTCTAACACGTAGTCAAACCAAGGCTCTTCTTGACCACGCTAGCCATCAATCGCTTTCGCCTACCCCGTCTATAAACGATCATATAATGGAGTTCTACTTGAAGACCGAAAGAATTCCTACTAGACTATCTCCAACCCAAACGCCTATCATCCCAGAAGGGGACCAAGACTTTGCAAGATTCTTGGACCTCAATACCGCAGCCCTCCATAACTATCTCGCAAGAAAACCAATGCGGGACCTTTCGGACGACGTGGCGACGACATCAACACCGTTCGCCACCCAACCTTTTACGACTCAACCTTTCGCCTCAACCATTAACCCGACCATGGCCTATACGCAAAGTTCGGCCTCCTCATCTATTTTTAGACCAACCTCCACCGGGGTTCCGTTACCCCCTCAACCACCTGCAATTCAACCAAGTTCTACATCATACCAGAACTTGATTGTCTCGACCCCACACACTCTTGCGCCTATATATGCAGGAGTGCCTACCTCGCCCTTTGTCAATGCCGTCACACAACCTCCTTTGGCGGTATCTAGCCAGCCTATGCCTTCTACCTTCATAACCCAACCACCCTTAACCTCTACTTCTGCCCCTGCGACTAGTCATCCGTACATTGTACAACTGACTATGTCGCACGCCTCCTCTAGCCTCTTCCAAGCGCCTTACAACTTAGGGGGCGCTCAACCCGTCAATCCGTCAGCAGATCTTATCAAGATGCTGATGGATAAAATGTCTAGTCTCGAAGCTTCTATCTCTGGTTCAAGCAATACTTTGTCATATGAACGAGTTTGTAGCGAGCCCATCCACCCTTCTGTCCCTATCCGACCATACCCCAACCATTGGGAGCTTCCTAGATTCACTCACTTTCAGAGTAAGGAAGACCCACAACAACATCTACGGGCATTCAGACATGCCTATTACCTTATTGCCCATGACGATGCGTTGCTTTTACGCACGTTCCCTATGTCTCTTTCTGGCCCTGCCCTTGACTGGTATAGTTCTCTTGCCAGACATTCTATCTTTTCATTCATCCAACTCGCCCAACTATTCGTTGACCATTTTTCTATCAATATCACTAAACAAGTTTCGATCACAGACCTTTACTCCATCAGACAGTTTGACGACGAATCAATCGTCAACTTTGTCGCTCGTTGGAGAAGCTTGATTAATCAGCTCTCCTTCTCCTTGCCTCAACCCGAGCTCATTGAGCTCTTTTCCCGAGCATGTGTCAGTCATATCTCGTCCACCTTGCGGGTTCAAACATTCCACACTTTCGACGAGGCCTTCACCATGGCCCAAAAGCTTGAACTCCGCGCCATTGAAGAAGATAAGGTCAAATTGTGTAACACTAACACAAAAACCAATGACCATTCTTCTTTCAGACCTTCTTCTGCCCACTCTCAATCGAAGGGGTCGGCAAACACTGTCATCTTTAGACCATCATCTTCAATAATAACCAACCAACCAACATCTTCAACATTAGACTACATCAATAAACATTTTCAACGTCAATCCATACAGCGTCAATTCACTCCAATTGGAGAGTCATATGCCTCTGTCTTGGATAAACTCGTCAAGCAGGGGGTCCTCAATCTCCCTCCAATCTGACCACATCAATTCAACCCCTCAACACCTATCCCTGCATGGTACAGGGAGAACCACTTTTGCAACTATCACCGTGTCAAAGGCCATGACACGGATCACTGTCAAACCTTCAAAAACATCGTCTAGGACATGCTAGACAAGGGGAATCTTATTTTAGATCCCCGAACGCTATCCAACCATTCGAAACGCTGATCAATCGAACCCCGAGCAATCATCAACCTGCGAACTCCGACATCAACACTACGACATCAACACTCTCGGCATCAACCAATCTGCATTCAATCCGACTTCAACTATGGCTTTCATCGCATCTTCCGGCAGGTAAGTATCTATTCCATTTATTTTATTTCTTCTTTGGTTATTCTTTATCAGTTCTGTTATCCCTGCCTCTGTCCCGACTCCCCCAGACTCTGTTCAGACCTCGTCCCGACCTTGCCCAGACCCTGTCCCGACTCTCTCAGACCTTGCCCAGACCCTATCCCGACTTTGTCCAAAACCCCCCAGACTCTGTTCAGACCTGTCCCAACTCTCTCAGACTCTGTCCAAAGCCTGCCCTGACCTTATCAGAGCCTATCCCAAAGAAGAAATAAGAAACTAAAAGAAATGGTCAAGGCTAGAAGTACTTGATAAAGTCGTGCGCACCGAAATCAGACGTTGAAAGATTCTCCTCTTTTGCTGTGGAGGAATGACACCTGCGAAGAAAAGGCTAAAACACGGAAAAATGTTAGTCAAAAGGATATGGTGGGATGTCAGGCGAACGCCCGATCCTGAAAGTACGAAGACTCCCTAGAAGGATATCAACCCACTGATAAAAAAGTAGAATATTAGACGAAAGTAGATAATAATGACAGAAATAAATGACAGAAAATAAAAGTGCGTACCTGATATGCAACACTGTTCTGCACAGTCGCTGGCGTCGGTCTCTGTGGTGCCGGCGTCGGTTAGGGAAGGTGCCGACGTCGGTCAAGGTGCCGTCGTCGATCGGGGTAGTGACCGGCGTCGGTAGGGGCAGGTTCTGGACAAGGTCTGAACAGGGTCGGGACAGGTTCAGGGATGTAAACGAGGGATGCTGGGTCTGAACAGAGTCGGGACAGGGTCTGATAAGGTCAGGGTAGGGTTTTGGATAGAGTTGGAACAGGTTCTGAGAGAGTCGGGACAGGGTATGAGAGAGTCGAGACAGGGTATGAGAGAGTCTGGGCGTTTGAAGAATCGGAATGACAGAAAATAAATAATAACTAAGAAAGAAATAAAATAAACAGAATAATACTTACCTGCCAGAAGACGCGATAAAAGCCATAGTGTCAGTTGTCTGTGCAGATTGGTTGATGCCGAGAATGTTGATGTCGTAGTGTTGATGATTGCTCGGGGTTCGCAGGTTGATGGAGGAATTCACAGGTTGGTTGCTCGGGTTCGGTTGATCAGCGTTTCGAATAGCGTTCGGGGATCCCGTCTCGAATGGTTGGCGGAGGTTGATGAAGGCGGGGGACGGGGACGGTTCCAGAGACGGTTCGTCAACCGTTTTGGGAAACCAAATGATAACTGGTAACGGATAACGGCAAGGTGACCGACGTCGGCAGGATTGCCGACGTCGGCTGATAGGTGACCAACGTCGGTGACATCGGCCGGGTAAAGACAGTCGTCGGCAGATGCATAATGGGGATAGAGTCTACCTTTAGCTCTGTGTTCATTTTTACATGCTGCCAGGGTCAAGGTTGGTGGAACAAGTGATCGGCAAGGGTTCAATAGGCGAAGAAGAATAAGACGGGGAATGACCAGGGGAGTCGACACAATTTTGGTGTCTACATTTGCCCCTTTTTGTCTTGTTGGTTGTTCTGGACGAACTGCAAGACAAAAATAGGAGTGAGTGCCCAAGGGGAGGGATAAGGTTGATTTCGTCTTGTTGGTTGTTCGAATGAACTGCAAGACAAAAATAGGAAGCAAAATGCCCCGAGTATGGATAAGGTATTCCCCCTCAAAGCAGGAGTCGAGGGAAGGGAACCGAGAATCGGGTGCTGATTTGATAAAGAGCGGATGAAAAAGGGGTGAGGGTGAACGCTGCAAAGGTCGTGATTGCGCGTATACCACTGCACGAGATGGTCAGGCCAAAGTGTCGCAGGTCAAGGGTCGAGGAGTGCCAAAATTGAAGTAATCGGGCCCCAGCATTTAGTCGTCTGCTGATCGGGTCACTCAATCTAAGCTGAAGCTCCAAATGGGTCGTCGCGTTCCAGGTATCCCGAGCTCAGGAAGTGCTCCTAGAAACACGAAAAAGTCACAAGTAGTGTGGATCAACCGGCTTGTGATCCTATACTTGTGAGGGTCCAAAAGGTCTGCGCACAATTCTGCTAACCAGTCATGAGGTAACATACATGCAAAAACAACCAAGGCAACAATGTCTTGGAAGTGGTCGAGGTCGGAGGAGATGGGCATGATCTCCAAGGGTTGGTGGTCGATGGATGGATGAATGGATGAAAGGATGCGGCCGAGCTAACCCCAGAAGACCCCATGTCAACTGAGTGCTGCCTACATAGCCCCTGGTGATAAGGCCTCAGACCAATGTAGTTCAGACAAAGGGTCTGAGTGGTAGACAGGTGGTTAAAATAGTTGATAGATTGGTCATGGTTATGATGAAACGATGAGGAAAAAAAAAGATGTTGCAGCCTTTTCCAAATGGTGTATTCTGCAACATTGGTTGATGGGTTTTTCATCCCTAGCAATATTCCATATTCGTGATGGATGTATGCTAAAAATGAATTGAGTTCTATTTATGCTGCAGCAAGTATTGGTTTATGCTAAACATAAATTGGGGCGAGTCGATAGTTTCCATGTGTATTGGTGTCCATAGAAACTAGGGTGAATAGGTTAGGTCATGGTGATGGTCTGAAAAGAGAGTTGAGCTGAGTTGAGTGACAAGTGATGAAGGTGAATGTGACCAAAGTGTAGAGAAAAGATGAAAGGCGAATCGCTCTTTCATTGACAAGGACCAAAAAGATAGCATAGATAGGGGTTATGAGAACCAAGAGCCCCATTCATGCGTGACGTCGTTGACCATAGTTATGTTAGAGCGGTAATCGAATCACTTAGACATTAAAGTGAGCTCGAAGTCCCTTGAGCAGGTAATAAGAGGAGGAAAGAGGGTAACCCGTTTTAAGAGCAGAGATAACTTTGCCCCTTTTTATAGGAGACCCTGAGACAACTACAAGCCAAGTCCGTGACTCGTTTTTTTTGTTTTTTTTTTAGCGCAGACTGATCAATGCGGGAAGCCTGCATAGAGATGTCATTTGCTGTAATGGTCAGGTTGTGAAGCTGATCAATGCGGGAAGCTTCTAAAATAATGCTGTTTATTGCCAAATTAGTCATAGCCATCTTTCGAGGGAGTGGTCTAGATTTTTGTTTAATATAAAGGCTTTTGAATAGCTGTCCTTCGAGGGAGCAGTCTATTTATTACAGCAATGATAGTACAGCTGTCCTTCGAGGGAGCAGTCTGTTTATTTGATTTTGATATTGATATAGTGACCATGGATATGTTTTGACATCTTGATTTGTTTTGATAGAAATGTGAGTCATGGACAAGATTATAGAAAGTCAAGGGCTCCCTTTTATTAGGACAAAGCATCCATACATCATAAAAGGGTTATAGGAATTGTTAAGAGGAATAGGGTTGAAAGGAAGTAGGACGAAGAGGATGGGGATTGCTCAAGGGACGAGCTCAAGTTAAGTGTCAAGTGGACGAATACTCGACTAGCAGTAGAACGGTCGCAGATGCAACTCATTAAGAGGTTCAGGTTCTGGGCGTCCATCAAGAGAAGACAGACGGTAAGTCCCTGATCCATACTTGTGCGTGATAATAAAAGGTCCGAGCCAATTAGGAGCAAACTTGCCCCATTTGCCTCTTTCCAGATTGGTCAGGTGTTGATTGATGAGTGGATGTGAAGTCAGTTGATATGGTTGTTGATTGATTGAAAAAGGTTGAATGTTTTGATAAAAAGGTTGGGTCGAATGTTTGGTTGAGATTTGGTCATTTGATAATTGGTCAATGGTTGGTCGAGGGTTGATTGGTTGGTATTTGGTCTTTGGTTGGGTCGAATGTTTGGTTGAGGTCGGGTTAAATGTTTGGTTGCTAGTCTGGTTGAGGTTAAGTTGACAGAGTGATTGATATGTGGTCGAGACTGTGTTGAAAAATTGGTCAAAGTTTGGATGAAGGTTGAATTCCCCCAGCGGCTAGGGAGAATGTTTGACGGATTAGTTAAGGTCGATTGAGGTTTAGTGGTCAGATGGACTGTGTTGATGTCGAATAAAGGGGTTAAAGGCAGCGAAGGGACCCTAGTCTGTTGTGGAGATCCCGATTTAGATGACGAGGTTGGAGAGGTATGGGTTGGTGTTGATAATAATTTGTCAAAGGGGGGGTCAAGAGGATCCTTGATGAGAAAGGAATCCTTTTTCTGGTGGTGACGAATAACAGCTTTAAGAGCGCAACAACGCTCGGTGTCATGTCCCGAAGTGTGATGATAATGACAGAATGTGGAGTTGTCGAACCAAGATGGTTTTGATCCGAGAGTTGATGAGTGGGGTGGTGTTGAAAGTTTGTTGATAAAGTGGTCGAGAAGAGAGGTGTCATTCCCCAGACATTGGTGAACGACGACCTTGAGGGCATGACAATGCTCCGTGTCGTGCCCAGGCGTGCGATGATACGCACAAATGTGAGTGTCATCGAACCATGGTGGTTTTGGTCCGAGAGAGTGATATGGTCTAAGAGGCAGGAGAGAGAGACGAGAGGACTGCAAAAATTGCCGTAAGAGCAAGGCATATGAACCTGCTAACGGGTCGGGATGTTTTATTGCAGAGAGGGTTGGTGACATTGGTTTGGGAGGCGTAAGAGACGTTGGTCGATGGTTTGAAGGAGGTATAAGTCTGATGGGTTGATAGAATAATGGAGGTGACTTACCTCTGTGAAGGATGGGAGTGGGAAGCACTCCGAGTAAAGTAGACGGATGTGGGCCCAAGATTGAAGGTAATAACGAAGATAGGGGAGGAGGCCTCCGGTGTGGTTTAGTAGCCTTCTTTGGTTTGGGTTGAGGGCCACCTTTGTGCGAGGCAAGATTAGATGTGGGGCGAACACCAAGAGGTTTAGTCTCTTTGGGCATGATGGACGCCTGCGCGGGTTTGGATTTAGATGTGGACGGTTTTTCTCTCAATGGAGAAGGAATTGAAGGTGTGGGCTCTTTAAGAGGAAAGAGCACCGGAGTAGTCATGGCTTCTGTGTGTGGTTGGGGAGTCAAAAAGGTATGATCGTCTATGGATGATAAAAAGAATGAAGGCGAGGCAGCTGGTGTTGATGTGGTCAAAGCGTCCTCCAATATGGGAGAAGTCGCTGGAGGACAAGTGGGAGAAGAAAGTTCTTCACCCTGTGGAGGAGGTATAGGGGAAGAAAGGTCTTCCACCTGTGAAAAAGGTTGGTCAGGGATAAGAGAAAAGATAGTGTCGACCGTGTGTATATCATGGTCTTGAGGGTCATTGATTATGGTTTGGACGTTGTCTTGAGTAGGCGGGTGATTAGAAAGGGGTTGCTTGAAGATGTCAAGGTTTTGGTTGGGCGGTGCATTCGGGTTATCTAAAATAAGATTCCCCTTGTCTAGCATGTCCTGGACGATGTTTTTGAAGGTTTGACAGTGATCCGTGTCATGGCCTTTGACACGGTGATAGTTGCAAAAGTGGTTCTCCCTGTACCATGCAGGGATAGGTGTTGAGGGGTCGAATTGATGTGGTCGGATTGGAGGGAGATCGAGGACCCCCTGCTTGACGAGTTTATCCAAGACAGAAGCATATGACTCCCCAATTGGAGTGAATTGACGCTGTATGGATTGACGTTGAAAATGTTTATTGATGTAGTCTAATGTTGAAGATGATGATTGGTTGGTTATTGTTGAAGATGATGGTCTAAAGATGACAGTGTTTGCCAACTCCTTGGATTGAGAGTGGGCAGAAGAAGGTCTGGAAGAAGAATGGTCATTGGTTCTTGTGTTAGTGTTACACAATTTGACCTTATCTTCTTCAATGGCGCGGAGTTCAAGCTTTTGGGCCATGGTGAAGGCCTCGTCGAAAGTGTGGAATGTTTGAACCCGCAAGGTGGACGAGATATGACTGACACATGCTCGGGAAAAGAGCTCAATGAGCTCGGGTTGAGGCAAGGAGAAGGAGAGCTGATTAATCAAGCTTCTCCAACGAGCGACAAAGTTGACGATTGATTCATCGTCAAACTGTCTGATGGAGTAAAGGTCTGTGATCGAAACTTGTTTAGTGATATTGATTGAGAAATGGTCAACGAATAGTTGGGCGAGTTGAATGAATGAAAAGATAGAATGTCTGGCAAGAGAACTATACCAGTCAAGGGCAGGGCCAGAAAGAGACATAGGAAACGTGCGTAGAAGTAACGCATCGTCGTGGGTGATAAGGTAACAGGCATGTCTGAATGCCTTTAGATGTTGTTGTGGGTCTTCCTTACTCTGAAAGTGAGTGAATCTAGGAAGCTTCCAATGGTTGGGGTATGGTCAGATAGGGACAGAAGGGTGGATGGGCTCGCTACAAACTTGTTCATATGACAAAGTATTGCTTGAACCGGAGATAGAAGCTTCAAGACTGGACATTTTATCCATCAGCATCTTGATAAGATCTGCTGACGGATTGGTGGGTTGAGCGCCCCCTAAGTTGTAAGGTGCTTGGAAGAGGCTAGAGGAGGCGTGCGACATAGTCGGTTGTACAATGTATGGATGACTAGTCGCAGGGGCAGAAGTAGAGGTTAAGGGTGGTTGGGTTATGAAGGTAGAAGGCATAGGCTGACTAGATACCGCCAAAGGAGGTTGTGTGATGGCATTGACAAAGGGCGAGGTAGGCACTCCTGCATATATAGGCGCAAGAGTGTGTGGGGTCGAGACAATCAAGTTCTGGTATGATGTAGAACTTGGTTGAATTGCAGGTGGTTGAGGGGGTAACGGAACCCCGGTGGAGGTTGGTCTAAAAATAGATGAGGAGGCCGAACTTTGCGTATAGGCCATGGTCGGGTTAATGGTTGAGGCGAAAGGTTGAGTCGTAAAAGGTTGGGTGGCGAACGGTGTTGATGTCATCGCCACGTCGTCCGAAAGGTCCCGCATTGGTTTTCTTGTGAGATAGTTTTGGAGGGCTGCGGTATTGAGGTCCAAGAATCTTGCAAAGTCTTGGTCCCCTTCTGGGATGATAGGCGTTTGGGTTGGAGATAGTCTAGCAGGAATTCTTTCGGTCTTCAAGTAGAACTCCATTATATGATCGTTTATAAACGGGGTAGGCGAAAGCGATTGATGGCTAGCGTGGTCAAGAAGAGCCTTGGTTTGACTACGTGTCAGAACCATTCAAGGCAAGAAAGAACGTCCTCACAAGCTCAAACAAGTAGATAAGAACTAAAAAGATGAAGACACAAGCTGATCCTAAAACCCTAGAAGTAAATTTTTAGGATTATAGTGGCTTATGCCTTAAAATGTGTGTAGAGGAAGGTTGGCTTTGTGAGTCAGGTCCTAGAAGAAGCAGTCTATGGATGGTTTCGGGTTTTGTTATGGTGCTCAAGAAGTCTGTGTTAGGGTCTGGTATGCGCCCTGGTGCTAAGGAGCAAGCTCCCCTCACTTCACGATTCCAGTGGTTAGCTGGTTTCGCTTAGCCAAGATATACCTCGCCTAGAGATTAGACTCCGCCAGAGAACGGAGTGGGCTTCCCCCTTGGTGATGAAATCCAAGTAGGGTCACCGGGACGGGTAAGGTATCCGCTGGGGGATGAAATCCCAGTCGGGCCTTGTCTCAGGTAAGTTAAAATGTTTGTTTTGTGCAGGTGGTTTGGTCGTGTAACATCAAGTGATCTAGATTAATTCAATATGCGGTTTAATTACTATGTGTGGTCTAAAAGATGCAGGCAAACAGAGATGAATGCAAAGTGTTTTAATGTCCAAGTGGAAATGTTTGTTCGTATGAAGACGAATGGAGAAAGAGTCGAAGAATATGAGTTTTAGCTAGTCTAGAAGTGCAAGAAAGAAAGAAATGTTCATTTTAGTTCTGCTTATGATGTCGTTTAAGAAGAGACGAAAGGAGGTGAAAAGGAAGAAACCTAATGCACCTAAATGAACGAAAGAAAGAAAGAACCCAAGGAGGACCTAGGATCCCACCGGGCGTGCCAGAATGTTTCTATGCAAAATTGCTTTCTACATTCAAAGAAGAAATAAGAAACTAAAAGAAATGGTCAAGGCTAGAAGTACCTGATAAAGTCGTGCGCACCGAAATCAGACGTTGAAAGATTCTCCTCTTTTGCTGTGGAGGAATGACACCTGCGAAGAAAAGGCTAAAACACGAAAAAACGTTAGTCAAAAGGATATGGTGGGCTGTCAGGCGAACGCCCGATCCCGGAAGTACGAAGACTCCCTAGAAGGATATCAACCCACTGATAAAAAAACAGAATATTGGACGAAAGTAGATAATAATGACAGAAATAAATGACAAAAAATAAAAGTGCGTACCTGATATGCAGCACTGTTCTGCACAGTCGCCGGCGTCGGTCTCTGTGGTGCCGGCGTCGGTTAGGGAAGGTGTTGACGTCGGTCAAGGTGCCGTCGTCGGTCGGGGTAGTGACCGGCGTCGGTAGGGGCAGGTTCTGGACAAGGTCTGAACAGGGTCGGGACAGGTTCAGGGATGTAAACGAGGGATGCTGGGTCTGAACAGAGTCGGGACAGGGTCTGATAAGGTCAGGGTAGGGTTTTGGATAGAGTCGGGACAGGGTATGAGAGAGTCGGGACAGGGTATGAGAGAGTCTGGGGGTTTGAAGAATCGGGATGACAGAAAATAAATAATAACTAAGAAAGAAATAAAATAAACAGAATAATACTTACCTGCCAGAAGACGCGATGAAAGCCATAGTGTCAGTTGTCTGTGCAGATTGGTTGATGCTGAGAATGTTGATGTCGTAGTGTTGATGATTGCTCGGGGTTCGCAGGTTGATGGAGGAATTCACAGGTTGGTTGCTCGGGTTCGGTTGATCAGCGTTTTGAATAGCGTTCGGGGATCCCGTCTCGAATGGTTGGTGGAGGTTGATGAAGGCAGGGGACGGGGACAGTTCCAGAGACGGTTCGTCAACCGTTTCGGGAAATCGAATGATAACTGGTAACGGATAACGGCAAGGTGACGGACGTCGGCCGATAGGTGACCGACGTCGGCGACATCGGCCGGGTAAAGACCATCGTCGGCAGATGCATAATGGGGATAGAGTCTACCTTTAGCTCTGTGTTCATTTTTACATGCTGCCAGGGTCAAGGTTGGTGGAACAAGTGATCGGCAAGGGTTCAATAGGCGAAGAAGAATAAGACGGGGAATGACCAGGGGAGTCGACACGATTTTGGTGTCTACATTTTTCTTTTAGTTTCTTATTTCTTCTTTTAGTTTCTTATTTCCTATTTTGCATTGATTTCTAGTTTATGCACCTTTACTCATTAATGTTTACGAGCTCATCACCTTCATTCAATTTAAATTCAACCACTCTATCATAGTGTACATACCATGTAGGATGCCTTATCATTTGGGGTACCACCTTGTAGCCTTTCTTCTTTTGCCATGTGTCATTATATAGCCTAGTCAAAGGCAGTCAACCTTTACCTTTAGGCCAAAAGATTCAGAAGTGTAGAATGTTCTTTAGAAAGATATGCTCTCAAAGTTCTTGAAACAAAAGTTTTCAAAACAAAGTTGTTGATGACTAAGGTTGACAAAGGAATTCTTTTGATGAAAAGATTTTGATACAAAAGTTTTTGAAGATAATATTTATGAAATAATCCTTTTGAAATGAAAGTTATTGAAGAAATTGTTGCTGATGAAAAGCCTCCAAAACAAAAGTTTTCAAAGCAAAGTCCCCAAAACAAAATTTGATGATATAAAATCCTTTGGTGATAATCCTTCCAAAATAATCTCTCTAAAAC
The DNA here is from genome assembly GCA_037957365.1 of Torreya grandis. Taxonomy (NCBI): domain Eukaryota; kingdom Viridiplantae; phylum Streptophyta; class Pinopsida; order Cupressales; family Taxaceae; genus Torreya; species Torreya grandis. Next base: position 4,671,734 of record JARHVA010000290.1, on the reverse strand, counting down.
AAACCTTTTGAAGTAAAATCTCTGGTATAAAGTCATCGATGAATAAGCTCCCGATAAGAATGTGAAGAGAACTACTAATGGAATCCTGTTAAAGTAATTATTGCCAAAGTGAAACTTCCCAAAATAAATTTATTGATGAGAAAGTTTTTGATGCGAATGTTTATGACTTGAAACCTTTCACAAAGAATCTTTCTGAATGAAAGCTTTTGAAGACCAAACTTGTTGAAGATTGAATACTCCAAAATAAAAGAATCTAAATACCTATCATTTAAAGCCATTATTTCTATCCTTTTCATTAATAGGTTAGTCTGAACAAGTTCTTTCAAATGAAAAAAGTATACCACAACATATGTTAAAAACATTGAATTTCTATAGATAATACAAGTATCATAACCCTTAAAACTCATAGGTACTCTTCCAAGATATTCATTATTTCTAAAAAATAAAGGCAGTCCCCACTTTTCAAAGAAAAATACAGGGTGGGGTGTGTTGAATACAATAGGGTGTCCTATCACCATCACTGCAAAGGACAACATTCACACTCCTTGTGGCATATATCTGACATTAACCAACACCAACAATAAATATGACTTTTGCACTAACTTTGGCCATGATATCATAGGAAGCATCACTTGATGTGACAAAATTATCCTTGGCAAAATTATATTGATGGATTCATTGAGTTCTAAGAATCGATTGCACAAAATGCATCTAAATTGTAACAGAACACAACCCAACTTAAGCATGAAAACATAGAACTGCATCTCCACCTCAACAAGTCCAGACAAATCATTAACAATACATGTTATGTGTTGGTCATTCAAGTATTGGTTGACCAAGTCATGTTCAAAGAGAAATAATTTGTAGTCCTTTTGTCTAAGCTTATAAAATACTGGCTCGCTGTGTAGAAGCTACAATGACTTCAAATGCAAATTCAAAACTTGAAGGTAAAAACAATGGCTATATTTGAGCTCCTCAAGGAATACGAGTAAGTCTTAAACACTTTTGTTCTCCAAGCCCAACACACAAACAAAATAATGCTTGATTGGAAGTAATAACTTAATAACACATGGAGTGAAGCCAACCCATAGCTCATTAAGGCTAACAAAGCTGAAGCAACAATGGGGGACCAATCAACTACATTAGAGTAACTAGATGTTGTGCTAAAGGAGTCTCTTTTTTCAATAGATAATGTGATGGAAAAATTACAAACTTGTTAAAATGAGATGTTGCACAACACATTTGATGGCATTTAGACACAAAGGCATGCATATAGAAAGGAGGAACTGACACAAGATATTCAATAGAAGGTGTCACACAGTAGGCCCACCCTCACAATAATAAACAATGATGACATTCATAATCTCATGATGTGTCAAGTTCCTTTGCACACAATGATTGAATGTTGTGTGGGAAGTTCTCCTCGATTAGAATATTTTTAAGGACTTGTCCCATATAGATAATTTGATCACATAAATCATTAAGGATCCCTAATTCATCCTACCTAAACAGCTCCAACAACTCCAAATAAAAATTGCCAAAACCACACAACTAACCATCTAATTGCGTCAAATGCCTTTGACAACAGATTATGCACATGCAACTTCCTCAATAATAACTCCAACATCACCATCTTTATAGCCTCCTCTAGTTTGAACATCATAATCCATGCCTTCACCTTCTCTTTAGGTATTGTGAGGTTTAAAGTTTGAATATTTTTTAATTTTTAAAGTAGGGAAGACCTTAAACATTAGGAGTGGGACCAACTGTTTGAAAAACTGTAAAGGGAAGTTTCCTAGACATTCTAATCTATTGAAAACCCGTAAGGGCAATAGATTAGTACGTTACTTAGTTGAAAACTCAAAAGGGTGGCTAAGTAGTATGCAAGCATTAAAAACTAGTAAATGACAACTTGAGCTATTGTTGCAAGTAATGCTTTTGGACCAACCCCTCAAAATAAGCAACTCCACCAGTTTCAACATTTGACATACTTCCTACAACTTTATCTTAGGATGAGACAACTGTTTAAGTTTGGGAAAGTGTTGGTATTAGAATAGGATTATAAAATTGTAGAGTGTAGATGCATGACAAGTGAGCGATGTATAATAACTTGTATAACATATATCATTTTGTATGTATTCAACCTATGTATGTATTCCAAAATACTGTAGTATATGAAAAGACTCCTTTGAGCTAGAACTGAAAAGATATAATGTGAAATGCCAGAGCTTTTTAAGTTCTATATATAATGATCAATTGTAAAGGAGAAGAGTTTTGAAATATATAGATCAGATGATGGTTTTTCTGAATGTCTTTTTGTATTAGTTTTATGTATAGTGTATACTCTATTTTACTTAATCTGTTCAATTGCATACCAATAATGAACGTTATGTATAATTTAAGTATGTGTATTTTTGGATAAACATGTAATTCTAAACTGAATGAATACTCAATCTATTCTAAAATTATGTCTATGTTCTAACCCTATATCCTACTTCACGAAAAAACACACATTAACGTGTTCTAATGGGGTTTTCAAGAATCTTTGTTAACATTGGTTTGTTCTTATGCACACAGATTTTGGCATCTAATAGATTTAACTTAAGAGTTTACTTAATAAAAAATAGTATCGAGTTTAAGAATAATATTCCGCTGAGGTTTTTTCTTTTTTCTTTTAATGAGTTCCTTGGCAAGGATATCACCATGGACTAAATTTGACAGTCTACCTTACTTCACATATAACATTTTTATGACAATTATTTATTCAACATTACTCTTTGAATGCTATACTAGTTCACATTAGTAAAAAGAAACATCATTACAATATATGCATATTATTATTATAATCCTTTTATGGGTTTTTAAAATATATCCTAATCTTCACCTTGTATTCAATGTAGTCCACCGAAGAAAAAATTGACTGTATATTATGAAAACAAAACCCTAACTACAATTGTCTGGCCATCAAATTTAGTCCAATAATAATTTAGATTTTAAAAATATAATATGCTATTATGCAAAAATAATGTATATGCATTAAAAAAATTATACTGAATTAAAAAGAAAAAATTAAGAGAGCATACTCCCACATTTGGATACACATCTAGTTTGGTATTTTTCAACTAAGGTGCTTAATAATTATCCACTCTCATTTTTCGTTTGATTGATGTTTGTGCTTACACTCTTAAGATTGCATGATACAAGGTTGTTGGTGATGGTTGTACATTTTGGCTTTAAAAATTATTAAGTTTATTTTCTCAAAAATTCCTGTATCTTTTCAAGAAACTTGTTTTATGCATATCATGTAGATGTTACATTCCATGAGCCATTTGTTTTTAAGGCATTATGTGAAACAAGTTGCTTACACATTATGCACACACATCTATCATGATATCTAAATCCATTTTATCATTATGAAGTTGATTAAGCTATGTCTCATAGGACTATCTTGGTTAGAAGAATCTCGAACATCCACATACTTTTTTGTCTAGGAACTTGTAATTGTAATATCCAATGCAAAAAAATTCCACTTGATAACACTTTTATGGAGGTATGTACCCTACTGAAAACACTCTTTTTTTTTGTATAGACCAAGGGCACATTGGCAAGATGAACTTTTAAACACCAATATATTTTATTTGGTGAAACAATTGTCAATATCTCCTATAGCTAACCACGTTTAAAAAAAATTGTAATAGGATATTCTATGAGTAGACACCACACATTCATTGGATCAAAGAGCAACTATATTTTGGGTCATCCATGTGCATGGAGATCTTTCTTGCAATCTGTATGGTACGTAGAGTGCACAGTGCCTCCTTCCACTTTTATTATCTTGAGTTTTGTTTAGATAGTTATTGGTTTTGGTTGTGGCATTATATCTTAAGCGTAGGAAATGTTTACTCCTACAATAACAACAATATGTATAATCAATATCAATAACTTCTCTATCATTTGTAATGCGCCGATCAATAGATTTCTCACAATCCATAAAAACAAAACATATGTCAGAATTATCACGTCAACATTTTAATATTAAAAACAATTTAATTATTATATATATACATATATATATATATATATATATACATATATATATATATATATATATATATATACATATATATATATATATATACATATATATGTATATATATATATATATATGTATATATATATATACATATATATATATATATATATATATATATATATATATATATATATATAAAATGCATACTATGTTTCACTATAAAATTAGTCATATTGTTTGATTTCAATTAATAAATAATTTTTTTTATTTTTTATTTTTGATATTATATATAATAAAACTAATATCAAAACTTAATAATATGAAATTTTTTATTAATTGTACATTTTCAATATAAATTAATTGTTTGAAAGGATTACAATAAATACTTGCATCACAAATACTAATTAAAATATATTAGTTTTTTCAACATGTTATTAATTTTTTATAAACATTTACAATTTTATGTTTCACTATAAAATTAGTCATATTGTTTGATTTCAATTAATAAATAATTTTTTTTATTTTTTATTTTTGATATTATATATAATAAAACTAATATCAAAACTTAATAATATGAATTTTTTTATTAATTGCACATTTTCAATATAAATTAATTGTTTGAAAGGATTACAATAAATACTTGCATCACAAATACTAATTAAAATATATTAGTTTTTTCAACATGTTATTAATTTTTTATAAACATTTACAATCTTAAAAGACTGCAATGTACGGTTTGAAATTCGGAAAACATGATAGAGAACTCAATTCCTACACCCGGTACAAAATAAAATATATATGATATTTTAATTGGTTTTGAAAATTCACTCCTCCAGGCTCCGGATAAGATCCACCATCGACGTAATTAAAAATTAAAAGCCCCGCTTATGCTGTTGGCATCCACGTTGGATTCGAGGACACCAGAAAACAAAACCAGAAACATATACACATGGGATTTAGGGTCATGCAATGACTTGAGGAAGTACGCTCAGGTAGAGATAATGACAATGGATGCCAAGGCTGTTGGAAGAGTGGCAATGGTGTCCATGCATTTAATGCCTCATCAATCTCGGAATTTGTACTTGGGCGGTGGTTGTGGTGGGCTGCACCGTGTGTCTACATCTTCATTGCAGGTGAAGAAGGAGAACAATTACGAGAAAGTGCACGGGGGAGTCTCCTCGGAACGTGCTTCCTGGAGAGCCTTATCCACCTGCGACTATGGTCTACCCTTCCTTGACATCATTTATGAAAAAGCCAATGGAGAAGGCATCGCCAAGGTAACATTAATAACTACTACCAATCTACCCTCACTACTACTACATTTTTTTCAGGTGAATTCTCTTTTACATATATAAATTTTTTGATTGAAGGATAAACATCCTAATCCTTTTACAACTATTAGTATAGATTCTATAGGAACCCAGTCTCATCTCTTTTGTGGCATCTTCTAAGATCTATAACTTAATAGATTGTATGATAACATACTTTACCATCATCATTCTCATCAATTACACTACAGCCTTTTGAAAGCCATTAAATTTAAAAGGGTCTAACTGTATCTTTTAATTATCAATAATGTCCATTGAGCTGTACATCATGAAATGAAACGAGAATAGGTTTTCTTGTATTAGATTTTACCCCCAGATAATACTACTTGCCCTCTTTCTTGGTAGCTGGGTCACTACAGTTGCATGGGATTTTACTATTTATCTATTCATTATTAACATTTTCATGCATTGAAGAGGTTTTTTAATTTACCCTTTTCTTTCCTAGCGTGAGTATGTTGATAATGCCGAGCATCCAAAACACCTACCTCAAATGGTAGGAGTAGAGGATTTCAACGTTGTGAATAATCATCATAGTTATCAGGTTTGGCTGAACCTGGACTACGTTCGGTTTGGACTGAACTTTCCGGGCCGGCCGAACTTGTTGGGTTTGGTTTGGGGCTTTGGCCCACTTTTATCACTATGTTTTTTTTACATGGTGAGATCTTCTCCATGAAAAAAAAAACATAAAGAATACCAAAAAAACCCCTAAAATGAAGAAGACAAACCCTTGCTGCCTGCTAGTTATTTGAAGCTGTATCAGGGTGAACAAAGCGGCTAACTGTTAAATTTGCCAGTGATTTAAAGACTATCAATGAAACTGACCCTTGTCTGTCTGTCCACCGCGTGAATTGATGCCTGCTGGGTTGCAGTCAGTCGTGGCCCCTCCTTGCATTTATGTGGTGTCCTTTTTCCTACCAAACACTTCCATGCCCTCTTCATACCTTTCTCCGTAGCCCTCCTCTGTTGCCCGCGTGGCGTAGGCGTGCCTGAACACCTCCTCCATAACATCCTGTCTACACTCAAATATTTTACAAATATAGTGAAACCAAAAAGTGGCGACTGGCGAGCATATCATATCATATCCATACCTGTGACCGGGTCGTGCGTTGTCCTACTCCTTAGTGTTAGGCTGCTCGCTTGCAGAGGAGGGTGTGTAAGCCGAATGCATTTTATGTATGATGGATGATAATTATGATACGCAAAAATTTGTTCTAAGCAAGGAATGACGATTCTCCTTGTGAATAGTTTTGATCGTATGTCAGCGGGTGCCCCTACCATGCACAAGGCTTTTACAACAAATAGGTGCATTGCTTCTTCTGGAAAAAAAAGTGTACTCTGACGATTTTATACTATGTAATGTGCAGAGAAAATTGGAAGACATTATTGTGAAGTGAGAGGTTCCTTTAATTGGGATGTTGCTGATGTCATTGCAATCGCCAGAGAGGTTGTTTGTTGTTAATACTTGGCTATTGCAGGGTACACTACGTGTATTATGTGTGAGAAACCACCGGGTCAAGACTCGACCATACTATATTCGATATTAATATATATTAATAGTAAAAAATATATATATTAATAGTTTAAACAAATAAAAAGTATGAATATAATTTTAATATTTAGATATTTTTAATATTTATATTTTCTAAACTGAATCGAACTTTTTGCAAAATCCCAAACTTCTGAACTTTTTTCCCCTTCCGAATGACCCGAACTTTTCGAACATGGTAACTATGAGAATCATACTTACTGAACACAATTATTTTCTATGATCACAGAGTGCATCAAATATCAACGTTAGAATTGATTGCATAGTTACCTCTAGGTTTAAGGATACATTCTGTTGATTTTTATATGATCCATGCCTTAAAACTCCACTGCAGTGTACAATAATTTGATCAATGATAAATTACAATTGGAACAATTGTGTGCTTAATCCAAGGATCTGACTTTTGTCCAAGGTGAAGCCTTTCTACTACGAAAGAAAAATTATTTTGCAAACTGGAATTTCTTGTCATCTATTTCCAACAGGCATAACCAATCAGTAGCAGGCTTCACAATCAGCACAGTCAAAACTTTAATTGCATCCAAGATGGAGCTTTTTTATGGCATGTTTTCAAAATATTGTCCTCGTCATAAACATTTTCTTCCATTTTAATCCAAACTTTTGCAACAATGCATTTTCCATTCGACCATCAGATAAATGTGCAAGAAGAGGCTAAGCACCAAAATAAAGACTATCAAGGCAATGTACTCCACCATGCTCAACAACAAATCTAGTTTCATGTCCACTCTTATTCACAAAATGAAGAGGAAATTGACACATACATACCTACTCCAATTGTCAAATATGCCAAATTCTCATTTCGGCAATTAAAAGGCACCACAAACATATGCCAAGTATGCATAAGAAGTAGAGGTCTCCAATCAATCACCAAGTATGCCCACCTCTCATGTAGGCATAAGAAGTACACACCTCTAATCAATAATTAGGAATGGCCAACTCTCATTTCGACATTTGAAGTACATACCTTGGATCTCCATTTGACTACATCAACAAGGCAAAAGTGAAGTCAAAATAATAATGAAAATCATGGCAAAATCTGAGCCCTAGCGAAAACTTAGGTTGGTAGAAAAGATCCCCTAGGATAGAGAGCTTATCATGCTCATCAACTGAATCCAAATAATTTCTTGCCCAACAAGATCATCTCTCCATTGACCACATATGTCCTTGATGAATCCAATCGCTCCATGACCCACACCAACACCGAACCATCCAAATCAATAATGTGAATGGAAGATCAATGGTTGGAGCCAAGTGGTCCCAATGTTGAGGAAACTGACATGCATGATGTCCTAAAAAATGAGCATAATATCCCCAAGAGTCAACATTGATGCATGCACAATCAACATTGATGCATGCACAGTCAACATTGACAACACATGCCGAACCATGCTTGGGCCATCACTTCCACTTACTATGACTAAATTTATGATAACAAAAATGTTAGGACCTGGATAAAGTCCTAAAATTCCTCCTCTCCAAAATGGAACCTATCTTGAGGCCTAGAATGCATCCTCTCTCCAAAATGGAACCTGTCTTGAGGCCTAGAATGCCTCCTCTCTTCAGAATGACGATGCTTGTATAGGTTAGTTGTGGATGATCCATGCTTTAATTTTTGCTTCCTCTCTTGTGGATGCATCATTCTCTAGTTGCTCCTTACAAGGAGAGGAATCTGGTGAAGGTCCATAAATTGAATCTTTTGGTTGAGAGGCATCCACTATTGGTGTATGCTCGGAGTGCTGCTCATCAAAAGTAGAGGGATCACCATCCTCCCTAGAAATCATCTCAAGATAAGTGAGGCTTGCTCTCTTATGTCTAATAAAGCGCTCAATAAAATCGACAATTCACTATCCATATTTCCAAGTCCACCACCAATATACCCCATTTTTTGAGTAACTTGAAACCAATGCCCCTAGTGTGCTTCTCTAATCCACTAAGAGAAACCTCTTTATGAGCATTATCCAAAGGATCATCATGAAAAAAAGTAGTATTAATTCGATGAACATGAGAATCACCACCATGAGAAGTATATTTACTGCCAAGACCCTTTAATTCCTCAACTTCCTTCACATGAGACTCATTGAAAGTTTGAGATTCAATTTCTCCTTGTCCATTTCAGCCAACTATTGTTGAAGCAATGTGATATCATCAAAATGCTCGACATAATCATCATGCAACGATGCTAAACATAATCTTCATGCAACGAAGTATCTCCTCAACCTTATAATTCATAGGTTGGATATCCTCATTTGGTTTACTAGACAACTTCTCCAGAGCGTCCACATATTCTTAGGCAACGCCAAATGCTCAATATGAGATCACAACTCATCGAAGATGTGACTAACAATATGCTCTCGAACTTCATTTTCCTTCTTTAGCCACTCCTCTTTCTCCTTTTTATTTGTAGGTTGCTTCTCATCACAATCAGAAATGTGCCATAATTGTCTCATTGTCAACAAAATCATCATATGCACCACAAACGTCTCATCTTCAACAAAACCATCATATCCTTGTCACAATCATTGTAATTGCATCCATTGAGCATCATTAAACCTGTAGTTGTAGCCATACTTTGAGGACAGATCTGAAGTCACCAAAAAACCTATATGAATCGCCCAAGCTTAGAGCCCAAAAACGCCCTAAAAACTTTCCTAGGTGAATCGCTCCACCTAGGAAAAATAATATTATTAATTATGAATTATTTTCCTTATATCCAACCCTCAATTGACCCACATTCAGCATGCAAAAATTATTAGAAAAATATAATAATATTAAAAATATTATTATCAATTTTTGACCTATTTTCCACACCGGATCAAGCTAAAGCATACCCTAAGGCACTCGCCCAGCCTTCAAGGGAAGTCGCCAAGCCTAGGGAACCTCCCTACTGCCCTAGGGTATTTGCCCACCTTTCTTGATCTGCAATTTGTGTTTTTACAGCTCTCTAAGGAGTTCGCTCAACCCTTGAATGAAAGTGGTATTCCAAAACACATTTGTAAGACCAATTGCATGCAACCATGCAAATCTGAATCACAATTACAGCTCTTAAATAGAGCTGCCCATAATGAAAGAATGGAGGTTTTTGTTTCCAAACCCTAGTACACTTGAAGGTTTTCGTCCTCAAGTCACAATGAACAAGCTTGACATACTTGATCAACAATTCAATATTCAAAAAATGCATAATCTTTCAAATGAACCTTCAATTCTCTCTTATATCCATCCCTTAAGGTAGTGCATAAATTGGAGGGAGATGACTTTTCAAATCATAAGGAAAATTACTTTTTTTTTGAATTACTTTTTCGAGGGGGTTGGGATCCCATGACCCTTAAAGGTCCCCTACTTAAGTGAAAACAGACCAAAACCACTTTTTGCACAACTCAACTGAAAATTAGAACACTTAAAGTACCTTTCATCTTTTTACTCGTTGAATGGCCCTCTCATCGTTCCCCTTTCTTTCTTTCTTTCTCTTAGCTTTGTGGGAACAAAACCAAACTAAGGGTCTACAAGCAAGCTATGCCAACAAGAGGGACATTACAAAAACTTAGGTTTCCACATCATTATGTAGAATTCGAATCCCACAGTTGGTCAAGAAGTTGGCTTTGATTCCACTGTAATGTCTCCAAATGGGACAATTCGACTAAAATCAGGGTTTTCTGCCGAACCCTAGAAATACGATCAATAACCTTGAAAATTCCAGCAAACCCTAGCTGAAAAACTACTCCAAAAATACACAAAAATATTGCAAACCCTTGGGAACAATTTGTCAATCCAATGAGCAAGTTATTCACCCTTGGAATGGCAAATTGTCAATCAACCCTAGGCACCAACTTTGAAGGAAATCAATAATAATTTGCAGCGGTTATTTCATTCCAATCCCACCATACAAAGAATATGAAAATTGCCAAAATAATCCTAGAAATGAGATGCAACAATAAATACCTTTGTCGCCAAATATGATGTCACACAATAATAATATTATCAAGTTAATTCTGATTTTTCTGAATAATATCAAGGTCCAAAATAGCTCTAAATCTTTTCTTGACAAGTCTCCCTTATGCAGAAATTATAGTAAAAATAATACAATATTTTTGTCATTAATATGCCTCACAAGGCTGCTCAAACCCTATGACAAATATCCAAGTATAAGTCAAATAATATTTAGAATTATTCTTGACCATGAATGGTCCGATTAGGTCATGGAATGTCCTCCACAATGTATCCAACCCTAGTCTCCCAACTACAATAATTGGCAATAAAATCCCCAAAACCCTAGAAGAGGGTTTTCCATTGTAGTGCAGCCCTTAACGGGGTCTTCTACCCTAGTAGCCAAGTCGCCACCCTTCACAAGCTCACAACACTTGTTAATGGTCTCCACAAGCAAATCGCTCACCTCTTTGACCTGCAAAAATGCAATCACCAAGCTTCCAAGGTGCTCACCAATCTTCCGAACAAGGTGTTGTTCTAAAACACCTTTATAAGACCAATTGCATGTAAACATGCAAATTTGAAACATAATTACAGCCCTTGAATAGAGTTGCCCTCAATGAAGGAATGAAGGTTTTCATCCCCAAACCCTTGAATAGAGTTGCACTTGAAGGTTTTTGTCCTCAAGTCACTGTGAACAAGCTTGACATACTTGATCATCAATTCAATGTCACAAAAATGCATCCCCTTTCAAATGAACCTTCAATTCTCTTTAATATCCATCCCTCAAAGTGGCGCCCAAATTGGAGGGAGATTTCTTTTCAAATCATAAGGAAAATTACTTTTTTTGAATTATCTTTTTAAGGGGTTTGGGCTTCCATGACCCTTAGAGGTTCCCAACTTAAGTGAAAATAGACTAAAAGCACTTTTTACACAACTCAATTGAAAATTAGAACACTTAAAGTACCTTTTCACCTTTTTACTCTTTGAATGCCCCCCCCAACGTTCCCCTTTCTTTCTGAAACCCTTCTGACCGCCATCATGCGCCTATATGAGACAGTCCTCGATCATCTCCCCGTGGCGCATGGGACATTTGATTTCATTAGGTGTACCATTGGGGATATACAGGGTTTCCCCCTGTCTCCCACTTTATTTGGGATATACATTGATGAGTTAGAGACTTTTCTTCACGAGCATATCCAAGACAGTGATGGGTGCCTCCTCCACCAGGTTCTGATATCTATCCTCTTGTTTGCGGACGATGTGGTTCTCCTACCTTCATCTCCCGAGGGTTTATAGAGACAACTGGATGCCTTGGCTCTCTTTTGTTATCTCTGGCAATTGACGGTTAATTTGGGGAAAACCAAGGTCATGGTGTTTAATAGTTTGAAGAAAGTGCACGGGGAAGTCTCCTTAGAACGTGCTTCCTAGAGAGCCTTATCCACCTGCGACGATGGTCCTCCCTTCCTTGACATCATTTATGAAAAAGCCAATGGAGAAGGTATCGCCAAGGTAACATTAATAACTACTACCAATCTACCCTCACTATTACTACTTTTTTTTTAGGTGAATTCTCTTTTACATAGCCTATAAATTTTTTGATTGAAGTAGATAAACATCCTAATTTTTTCAAAACTTTTAGTATGGAGTCTATAGGAACCTAGTTTCATCTCTTTTTGGCATCTTCTAAGATCTATAACTTAATAAATGATATGTTAACACACTTTACCATCATTATTCTCATCAGTTAGACTACAGCCTGTTGTCACTTGAACTTGCGCCCAATGAGGAGATGGGACAAACTTCTCCTCGTTCAAATGAAACAATGGAACCACCTCAGGGCTGTGGGTATCCCTATTAGGAGGTGGATCTCTAGATTAGGGCCTAGCTCCCCTGATATATTAATGAGCTCATATCCTACCACTAAACTTGGGGATGAAAAGGGATAGAGAATGACTCAAAGTAAACCTACTCTATGGAGGTGATACACCAAAGATTTTGCTCTACTCATACCTTTTATATGCACTTGGAACCAAGGACAAGTTACATATGCACTTCACTCAATCAACTCTCTCTCTCACATCAATGCTTCAACATGGGGTCTAGGAGATAGCATAGGTTAGGAAGACTTAGGCAATAGGCATTCTAAGACACTCTATTGAACAAGCTATTCACTATTCCTGCAACCTCACTTGACACTTCTTGGTGACATGCAAGAAAGAGATCATAACATACTAGGTACTAGTAAGAGTACATGTGAAGGTAAATAGACATCACACTTGCACAAGACTAAACACTATCATATACACTTAAGGAATTCTTAGAATGAGGTAAAAATACTTGTCTTTATTGATTCAAGGCACAATTTTGGCAGGGCTTCGCCATACCCAATAGAGAGATACAATGGCCAAGAAGGCCCAATTTATAGAACTTGGAAGAAGAGAGAGAGAAGAGAAGTTGAAGAGGCACAAGGACATGTGTCGCCAATGTGAAGATCAGTTACAAATGCATGGGAGAGAGGAATGGGACGAGCCATATCATGTTAGGAGTTACAAACATCATTTCCAATCATCCAAGACCTGCAAATAGTCAAGAAACTCCTTTTCTATGCATAAAAAACTGCATCTCATAATTGGCCTTCCAAAACTGCCCAAACTCTGCACCTGATCAATTTTGATGATGAATTTGAGGAGGGGTTACTAAGAAGCCTTCACATGCATTGGGGAGTCTCCTGACCCTTCTTATCATCTTGGCCATGCATGATCACACTTGGCAGTCTCAAAATAGCCCTTTTCCTTTCACCTCTCACACTTGGCATCTTCAAGCTCTTCAAACCTGCAATCTGATCCGTACAAGAGGAGAAATGACATGTGCAAGGAGTGTTCATACTATCAATTACAAGAAATTGGTCTTTAAAGGCTCTCCAAATGAAGATTTGTCATTTTTTCCAAGTCCTCACTAGCTGGCTCACTGGATTGGCTGAAAAGGAGTTGGTAGACACACTTAGAAGTTTGGACACTGGATCTACTGACCATAGGGACTTAGAACAAGTCCTAATCTTCCCTCCAAAAGTGATTTGATCTCCTGGAAGTTCATCATGCTTGCACAACACAAAAAATGGTCAAAATAAGCCCTGATTTCCTCTTTTCCGTATAGTTCTGTACAATCGAAGGCCATGGCTGTGATCCTCATGGAGTTTGCTACAACTTCTCTTCAACACTCACGATCAAATTCGTTCATCTAGATGCACTTTTAGGCTCATTTTCACCTTTAGGTCTCAAAACAGGGTTTTGGAGGGTTTTAGAGTGACCAGCCCTCTTAACCTTTGTTCATAAAGATGGCACGTTGGAATTCCTTCCAAATGCCACTTGTGGCTTCCCAAGGACCTTATCCAACTATCCTAAATGCCTCCAGGTCCCATGCATCAGTTCATGAAAGTTATGAGCAATTGAAGTTGACTATTTGAGCCATTTTGGGCATTTTGTGAGGGTTTGGGAGCGTCTAAGCCAAGAATTGGTTTTCTGATGAATTTCTTTGCAAACAAATGGCTCAAACCCCTGTATATTCATCCCACAAACATGTTCCCATCATTTGATTAGCTCCTCAAGATCGAAAAATGAAAACTTACCCTTGTTTGGCACTAGGCCTAGACCTTGCCAATAGGCTTGCTTGCCATATGAGACTCCACCTGACACTCCAATCGCTTCCTTTGACTCCTGATGGCTTCAACTCATCTGATATACCCTTGAAAACATGTTCCAATCAATTGGAAGGCATGGAAAAGGCCAAAAATGCATATGACCCTCAGTTGGGCCTTTAGGCCTAAGGATTCCCTTCACACCTGACTGCAAACCTCCTTGGTTGGAGCACCCTGTCTGGTTCCAAACCTTCTAGTAAGGTTTCCTAGATTGCTTTAGGTCCCCTCCAGCATATCCAATCATCAGTTGGGATTTTCTATCCTTCTGGTTCATCATTTCATCAATTTTCCCAAAATTGGCACCTCCATGCACGCTAAAACAACCCTTGCTCTGAGACAAAACAGTGAGTGTTTTCACTATTGACCTTCTCCAAATTGATGATTGGAGAGTGTTCTAGAGGTCCTAAGCGTACTCTGTACCAAATTTGAGCACCTAACTCTTCCATTTGACCCTCCAACTCTCCATTTTTCCAAGGCAGACTTTTGACTAGGCAGGGTTTGAGGGTAGGCAGGGTATATGATGTACTTGGAGAAGAATGGGGTTGATTTTAGCTTGATTAGGACATGGAGGGATCATTCATGCTTCTCAAAACTTATTCCAACTACTTCCAAGCCCATTAGCCCCTTAGACACTTCTTATGCTCTTGGAAACAGGAAAATAGGCCTACGACTGCCTAAAAAGGGGAATCATTGTTTAGCTTGGCTGTAGGTGATTTTAGCTTGTTTTAGGTTTTTTGAAACACAATTCAAACCTCCTTTTGATGTTCTCAAGCTCATAAAAGGCGATCCTCCACTGTTTTGCTAAGTTAGGCTCAACTCTTGTACCAACTTGTCTCTCATTCTCAAAACTAGGACTTTGCTCATTTAGGACTGAGACAGCCCCTTAAGCCCTGACTGTAGGTCAAGATTTGAGCTTAATTTGGTGTTTATGGTCTCCTCCTCATGCTCCATTAGGCCATAAAACCATCTCATGCTTGACTTCACTATAAACCCCTCAAACCAACATCAACTCCATGCTAGTATACCTTTGCCCGCTTGGACAGTCACCATTTCTACCCCTGCCTGTAGGTGTTTTGAGTTTGGATTGGTGTTTGTAGACCTCTTCTCCATGCTCCTTAGTCACAGATCATCTTCATGCTTGATCTTCACTTAGAAAGCCTTCAAATCACACACTAATTCATGTTTAAGTCCTCAATTTGAGACTCCTCTGTCCTGACTGTAGCGGTCACTGTTTGTTCTCAGTCTGCCCCTGCTTAGTGGCTTTTTGGCAAGATAAAGGCTAGTTCATGATGTATTTGGGTTCCCACTTGAGCTCCTTAAGGTCACCTCTTACTCATTCACTTCTCCAAGTTTTCACTTTGGAAACCTTAACAAAGATTCAAGCTTCGAACCTCCACCCCACTGCCAATCTACCCTTGACTGTGTTTCCCTTGAGGAACACTCCTGTTTGTGCTTAAGGTGATTATAGGCATGAAGATAGGTCTCAAATAATGTTTGGAAACCATTTGAGTTCATCTTGAAATTCTCATTATGTCCTTTCATAAATTGCTCCTTCTTTTGAACCCTCAAGGCACTATGCAAGGAATGAGTTTGTGTCATTGTCTAGACTGAGACAGCCATCTACAGTTGGCTGTAGATGCATGTCCCTCCACTAGGGCCTTGGTCATAGGGTATTTAGAATTGTCATGAGCCTCCAAAGCTTACTCAGCATCCATTGTACCTGTATCAACCTTGAAAGAGTCATTGTATCTTCAAACCTTATGTCCAAGGTAAATATCTGCTGACTGTGATGGAATACTCTGCCTATAGGTGCCTGTAGGTGGTTAGAGGCTGAGTAATGAGGTTTGAGATCAAGGAAATCATCTTTCTTTAGGCTCCCAAATCATATTCAATCTCCATTTTCCTCTCCTTGTTTGGAAACACTCAGACATAACCATATAGGTCACTGCCTGTATCAGTCATGCAGTTGGCTGTAGGAGGTTGTTTTTAGTCCCTTGTACGGACAGGGAAGAGACTTAGGAGTTCATTACAAGCACAACCTACCATTCTTATGAGATGAATGGTTTCAATTTGTTTTATCATGCTAACTTTGGCAATCCATGCTTGGATTTTCCTTCAAGATGCTTCTCAACAAGTCAAAAGATGGTCATTCTTTTCATTTCCTGTAGACAACACTGCAAGCCTTTAGTGTGTTTGAAGCCATCTTTAGACCTTGAAAACTTTCATCTTCACTCATCTTCAAGAGCTCATCCTTGGC
Organism: Torreya grandis; assembly: GCA_037957365.1. Lineage (NCBI taxonomy): Eukaryota > Viridiplantae > Streptophyta > Pinopsida > Cupressales > Taxaceae > Torreya > Torreya grandis. The sequence continues at coordinate 4,654,934 of JARHVA010000290.1, read as the reverse complement.
ATAGGCCTTGTCCTATATATGGACTACAAGATCCATTCTTCAAGATGCATTGGGTCACTTAGGGGCATGCTTAAAGAAGTCATCCAAAACCTCATGGGCCTCTGTTTTGTGGCTTTAAGAACAGCAGGCCTAAAAACTCAGTCATTTGATGCTTGAAAAGAACTAACATTTCCCATTGCTAAATGTCATATCAAATGGCCTAGAATGCTCCCATCCATCCTATTGGTGCTTGAACCTCCTTGCAAACTTCTTGTCTATGGTCAGCATGACATCATCAGGCTGCTGTAGGTGTCAATGGATTGAGTGTTCTAGCAGGGTGTAGAGTTTGAACAAAGTAAAGTGCTAGGTGATTTCAAGACACCTCCAAAGTACTTCCAAACTTCAAGATTTATGATTCTTCATTCTTGGGTTCTCTCAATTCAGATTCAACCCATCTTCAGACCTTGAAAACTCTCATCCTCACTGATCACTTCCCTTGAATATGCGGACAGTGAATTGAAAAAATGAAACTAGGTGCAAGATTTAGGGCTCATGGTCTTTTCCTTAGTCATCAAAAGCAAACTTGTGACTTCAAACAGCTGGGGTGCATTCAATTCCTTCACATTAGCGTGAAAACTTCCATTCAAGACACCTGAAGCAGCTGCAAGTGAGGGGAAACCAGTTTGGAGCACCTACAAGCCTAGAAGAGGCTTTCTTAGTCATTTGAGCTTTCCAACACAATAATAAGCATGAGAATGTATTTAAAAGCATGTATAAACACCTACAACACATAAATCCATCAGACCAAATCAAGAAAAACTGAGACAAGATCAAGCAGTGACCCCCTCATGGTTGCAAGCCTATAAAAAGCTGCCTGGAGTGTAAACGATTGTTCATGAAGGAGAAGCCACCAATCTGAGAGTTCTTGTTATGGATGTGAAGTGCACTCAGAGTGCTATCCACTTGTAGAAGCATTAACCTTAACTCCACTTGTAGCTTCCATAGTGAGTGCTTGAACTTGCCCTTCCTTGGCTTGCCAATGGAGAAAGAAGAGAAATGAGTTGCAGATGAAACTTTTTGTGCAAAATATGAAAACCAAACGTGGATATGATCTGTGGGGAGGTGAAGAGTCACACCACCATGTTTTTTGTTGCAAGGGAGCTTGCGAAGTCCATACAAGTGTTGAAAAAGGCCTATTTTTTACGGAAAACTGCTTCTTCCCTGATGAACCTGACTTATAACTGTCACCTGACATGATTCTGACATGACTCACGTTGAAACTCATCTTGGTGTCAAATTTGCTTGCATAAAAGTAAGTACAAGTCATTTAATAGGCTAAAAGATGGCCAAAAGACCCCTTTTTGCACATGAGACCCAATATATGACCAACTTATGACTTGTAAACATATTGAAACATGATAAATGATATGTTATGACAATTTGACACAAAAAGGACCTTTGACTAAGTTTGACCATAGTTGACCATGGTTGACTAGGCCAATTCAAGGGAGATGAACTTAGGCAAAGACTAGGACAAGGCCAATTAAGATATATAGGACAATATGAGACCCCATAGGATGTGTATAAGTCTTCTTGAAGAGTTTAAAATGATAGGGCTTGACCTCATTTGACTAGAAGTCAAATTTGGACAACACAATGTTTTGAAAGCCTCTAAATTTAAGAGGGTCTAACTGTATCTTTTAATTATCAATAATGTCCATTGAGCTGTACATCATGAAATGAAATGAGAATGGGGCTTCTTGTATTATATTTTACACCCAGATAATACTACTTGCCCTCTTTCTTGGTAGCTGGGTCATTACATGTAATATGCTGCCCTATTTATGGCTTTGCTTATTTTGTTTTTGGTGAATGTTTTTTTTTCGTATTTTGGAAATGATTTTGAATGCTTTGAAGTAGAAATAAAGTGCAGGAATTTTAGAACTTGTAGCAAAGAAATATTCTGAAAATTCAATATTTTTCAATGGAACAACGAGCTGAAAATTCCAGATTTTTATTACAAGCAAAATATCGAGTTTTTCTCAATTACAACAACCTAGTTCATAAAATATCATCTATTATCCAAATCCAACATACCCAAAAAGTGCAGCAATCAAAAAGACCGAGCTGGTGAAGAAATCTTCAAATTGGAGTGTCAAAAGGGGTCACCAATCACCAAGGACAGCAACAATAATGAAGCAGCAATAAAGAGTGATGTGTGCAGGTCTAGGCGCCTCCAAACTGCCCTTGAAACACATCCAAAACCCTAGCGACCAGAAACAAAAATTTTCAGTGCCTCCCAGAAGTGTACGACCAACAAGGGGAATGGTACGGCCAGCGCAAAGAAGCAATAACAATAGCAATAAAACCCTTCAAACCCTTTGCTCCAACGATCTCCAACCAATATGTAATGAATCTTCAATAATATCTGAACAATAGGACCTCCAATTTGCTCAACAGTGTTGTCTGAATGAAAACACTAAGAATCCTCTAGACTGTATCTTCCAACAACATGAAGAATGTTGCCCATGAGGGTTTCCGTCCTCACAAACCAAGAAGCAATCTTCTCCAGAGAGAATAGCAATATCAAATATCATCCATCATAAAGAAAGAATCAGCCCAAAATGCTCTTGTATAGCCTCTCCAAAACCCCACGCCCCCTTCTAGGGAATTAAAATATTTTAATTTTAAATTATAACTCCCCCTTATGTCTCCCTAGGCACCCATCCTAAGTTATAAAATTTTAAACTTTATATTTTTACTTATGTCTCCGAAGGTCCCCTTCAAAAGTCACTTTATTAAAATAACATAAGTCAAATATTTTAATTTAACTTTAATAATATTATGTTATTTTAAATAATTGCACTGGACCATTAAACATTGAAATATCGATACCAACTACACCCATTGACACTGCCAAAAATAGAAAGACTGACAATTGGCTTTCCGGACGCTCGAAACTGACTTACTAAAAATAGTATGGGAGAAAACACCAAAAATACTCTAGAAAAGGCCAAAACACAACTCTCTACTACACCATGCTGGATAAACGGTCACCAAAGTTCCCTAACCACTTTTCGTTAGCCTACGAGAATGACAGAATAGGCTAACTCTGACAATCTCTTGAAAAGGCTAGGAAGGGGACATTATAGTCCGCCCTTCTCAAGATTGTTTGCCCTCAAGCAATCTCAAATATGGATGTTGTAAAATCTGCTCATTTCCCACGTCGCATCCTCTACTGGGAAGTTCCTCCACTTGACCAAGTACTCCTTAATTACCCTCCTCCGAAGAGTCTGCTTTCTAGAATCTATGATGGCCTCTGGAACCAAAATCAATTTACCTTCTTCATCCAAAGGTGGCACTCTGATGAAGGAACCACATTGTGTCCTAACGCCTTCTTAAGCCTAGATACATGAAAAACATTATGGACTCTGCTGTCAACTGGCAACTCAAGCTCGTAGACAACCTCCCCAATCCTTATGGACACCCTGAAAGAACATAAAATCTAGGCTTAAGCTTCTTGGCACCACTCTTCTTTAGAGAAGAGTGTCTATAATGCTGAAGCCTCAAATATACCATGTCCCCAACATCAAAAGTGCGTTCCACGCTATGTTGATCGGCATGACTTCTGCTGATTTTGTGCTTGTTGCAAGTTCTCCTTCAAAGATTTCATGGCATCCTGACTTTCCTGCAACAAATCTTTAGCCTTAGGCACTCTACTATCTCCAAAAAGTAAATCCAAAAACTTAGGTGCCTTATATCCATAAAGAGCCATGAAAGGTGACATCCCAATGGACATGTGATAAGTGGAATTATAGCAGTATTCACGAAGATGCAACCACTTAATCCAAGCTCTTTGTTGTCCCGATACATGGTTTTTGAGATACCCCTCCACCGTTTTGTTGACTATTTGTTTGCCCATCTATCTGTGGGTGGTAGCTTGTGTTGGGGGTGAGTTCAGTCCCACTCAACCTGAAGATTTCTTGCCAAAAGTGACTTAGGAACTTGCTGTCCCTATCACTCATTATGCTCCTCGGCATCCCATGCAATTTGAAAAGCTCTCGAAAGAATAACTCAGCCACCTGTGCAGTAGTGTATCGCTGAAATCACGAAAAAGTGTGCAAATTTGGTTAATCTATCAACCACCACATATATACAATCCTTGTTCTGCACCTTAGGAAACCCTGTGATAAAATCCATGGAGATACATTCCCATTTCTGATTTGGGATGGGCAAGGGCTAAAGTAAACCAACTGGATAGGTATGCTTATTCTTGTTCTGTTGGCAGGTAGGGCACTCTTTGACATACTTAAGGACTTCATTTTTAAGCCTTTTCCACGTGAATCTCTCTTGAATCTGCTTGTATGTCTTGAAAAACCCCGGGTGACCAGCCATAGGTGCATAATGAAATGCCCTCAATAGTTTCATTCTAAGCTGAGATGAAGGCACCAAATAAATTGTCCTTATAAATAATCAGCTCATTAAGCACTATATACTTGCCATCATGAATTGTGCCTTCTACAATCCCTGCTGCCCAAGAATCCTTGGCATACTTTTCTTTAATTAATTCTCCAATCAGCAGAAATCTCTACCAGAGAACATAAGTGAGGCCTCCTTGAAAGTGCATCAACAACTACATTCTTTTTTCCCTTGACATATACAATGTCAAAATCATATGCCTATAGTCTACTTATCCACTTCTACTCTCTGTCATTGAGGTCCTTCTGGTTCATGAAATATTTGATACTATTGTGGTCAGTTTTAATAACAAATTTACCCTCAACTAGGTATGGTCTACACTTGGCCAAGGCATGCATGATGGCCAACATCTCTTTGTCATAAACATAATAGCTTTTCTCCACACCTCAATTTTCTGCTCCCAAATGCAATGAGGTGCTTCTCTTGCATCAAAACAACATCAATCCCCTCTCCTAATGCATCACGCTCCACCTCAAAAGGTTTGGAGAAATCAGGAATAGCTAACACTGGACATGATGACATCACCTGTTTGAAGTGCTCAAAACACCTCTGAGCTAAATCTGACCACTCAAATGCTCCCTTCTTAGTTAAATCTGTAAGTGAGGCTGCAGTTTGAGAAAAACCCTGAACAAACTTCCTGTAAAATCCACACAAGCGAAAGAACACTTTATGCTGAGTGAGGTTCGTCGGTGGAGGCCAGTCAACAATAGCCTTGATCTTCTCTGGATCAACTCTCACCCCCTCTGCACTGATGATGTGACCAAGGTACAAAAGCTTTGTCATACCGAAGTCACATTTGGACTCCTTTGCATAGAGAGACACTCTCCAAGATGCTCAAAACCCCCTCAAGATGCTGCAAGTGTTCCTCCCAGGGTTTGCTAAAAATCAGAATATCATCAAAAAATATCAAAACGAATTTTCTCAATTGATTTCTGAAAACCCGATTCATACAACTCTGGAAAGTGGCTGGGGCATTCGTCAAACCAAAAGGCATCACTAGGAATTCAAAATGCCCAAATGGCACCTGAAAGCCGTCTTCTCTATATCTTTTTTTCTCATTCGAATCTAATGGTACCTTGACCTCAAATCTATTTTGGAGAAGTATCAAGCACCATGTAACTCATCAATCAACTCATCTATTCTGGGGATGGGATACCTATTCTTTATTGTCTTCTTATTAAGGGCTCTGTAATCCATGCACATTCGCATAGTCTCGTCTTTTTTCTTTACCAAAACAACTGCGGATGCAAATGGACTTTTGCTAGGCCTAATGTGCCCCATCTCCAATAAATCCTTAATTGCTTTTTCTATTTCATCTTTGTGTTTCTTAGGATGACGGTAAGGAGTGATCATCACAGGTTTAGTACCTTCTTCCAACTCTATGATGTGCTCTATCCCTCTATCTGGTGGCACTCCAAGAGGAATACTACCAAATACCATGCTATGTTGTGATATTAGCTTCTGGATGTCCGGATGGTAATTATTCTTTTGTTGCTCTGCAATGGTAGGCATGATGAGACACTTGGCTGCCCACTCAATCTGCTCATGTTTGATTAACCGTTCCATCGTTTTGAAGGACACCACCCTAGGCCCTCCATTTGATAGGCCTCTAAGTACTATCTTCTTCCCATTGGCCTCGAACTTCATCTCCATCTTCTGAAGATTGAATGTAAACTCCACAAGGGACTTCATCCAATGCATTCCTAACACCATATCAATATCCTCGATGTTGACCACATAGAATTCATCTATCAATTCATATTCACCTAATTGAATTTTCAGATTTGAAACCTTTTGAGTACAAGAAAGTTTGTATCCATCAGCTACCATTACCTTAAAACCATCATCCTCTTCTATCTTTAGATCTCTCCTAGCCACGAATTTCTCATCAATGAAGTTATGTGTGGCACCTGTGTCAATCAGAGCTATGATTCGTTGCCCTTGTAAAGTCCCTCTAACCTTAAATGTGACTGCCCTTTGAATGCTTGATAGTTGGGCAATGGTTCCATCACTCTTAGGCTCCTCTAATTTATTCTCCTCATCACTACTCTCCGAATCAGACTGCTGATCTGATTTTTCTGACGCTGTTTCATCAGCAGAAAAGTATTCTATTTGCTTTACCTTTGCCTTTACACTGCACTTATGCGATGGGTCCCAAGGCTCTCTACAATGGAAGCATAATTTCTTCCTTCGGAGCTCATTCAGCGGATCATTATCCAGTTTCTTTGAGTCCTGTTTGCGCTGATGGGAATTGTGCTGAAAATCCTTCTTGTCCTTATCTTTCTTATGCATAAATCCCTTGGAATGGAATTTACTTTTGGAAGAAGAAGACTCCATATCCCTCGCCCTCTTGATGGCTTCTTGCAAAGTGGCTGGATTGAGTCCCTTAACCCAACCACGTAAAGGGTCTAAAAGCCCATCAATAAAAAGAACAATCAGCGTCCTTTCTGAGATATCTGTAACAAGTACCGAAAGTCTCTGGAACTTTGTAACAAAGTTGTCCATAGTCCCCCATTGTTTAAGTTGAGTCAATTCCTTAAAGTGCAATTCAAGATCTTTCATATCAAATCTATCTATCAACCTTTCGGTGAACTCAGCATATGTATCAATTCGATCATGTCCCAGGGTAATCATCCCATGATGCCACCACTCGTGGGCAACACCATCCAAGTGAATAGCGGCATATTTGATGGCCTTATCTTCTGGCATAGGATTTAGTTGAAAAATAAGTGTCCAACTTCTGCACCCAAGCCCTTGCAGTAGTCTTCCCTGTGCCATCATAAAATGGAATTGTGAGCTTCCCAACTTTCCTCTGTAAATCATGGTTATGTGCTCTTCCACCCCTGTGTGGTCTGTGCTTCATTCTAAGGTCACAATAGTCTCTGAAAGACATTTCTGCACGAATCTCTGGATCTGAATCCCTCCAATCTTGTAAGAACTTATCCTGTAAATCATTGAAGGTGGGTTTATTTTCAACTTGGGGTTGGACTCTAGGTGGAAAGGTAGGCATAAGAGGCCTAGAAGAAGCTGCCCTAATATGCTGACCAATAGGTCTGTTGTTCACAGAATGTCCAATATTCCCATTGTTGTTGTTTCCTCCATTGTTGCGATTATTATTGTTGTTCCCTGCCATATGTTGTGTCAATAGGGCTGTCATTTGTACCAAGGTCTGCTGTAATCCTTGTTGAAATTCTCGCTGCCCTCTCATCATATGAGTAAGCATATCCCAGGTACTTGGTTCCTCATTTTCCCTGTTATCCTTATCTCTGTCTCCCATACTTGTTTCAATTCTTTCTTCACTAGCAAAGGGAATTATAGGAGTCTCTTCAATGTTAGGATTTAATCTGTTTCTCCTTAAATAACACTGGTGTTGGCAATGCATCACTCAGACTGCTATTTTTGTCATATAACCCTTTCAGGATGGCAGGATATATCGCTCTGATACCACTGTAATATGCTGCCCTGTTTATGGCTTTGTTTATTTTGTTTTTGATGAATGTTTTTTTTTCGTATTTTGGAAATTATTTTGAATGCTTTGAAGTAGAAATAAAGTGAAGGAATTAAAGAACTTGCAGCAAAGAAATATTCTGAAAATTCAATATTTTCCAACGGAACAACTAGCTAAAAATTCCAAATTTTTATTACAAGAAAAATATTGAGTTTTCCTCGATTACAATAACCCATTTCATAAAATATCATCTATTATCCAAATCCAACATACCCAGAAAGTGCAACAATCAAAAAGATTGAGCTGGTGAATAAATCTTCAAACTGGAGTGTCAAAAGGGGTTACCAATCACCAAGGATAGCAGCAATAACGAAGCAACAATAAAGAGTGATGTGTGCAGGTCTAGGCGTCTCCAAATTGCCCTTGAAACACATCCAAAACCCTAGCGGCCGGCAACAAAAATCTCTAGTGCCTCCCAAAAGTGTTTGGCTAGCAAGGGGAATGGTATGGCCAACCCAAAGAAGCAATAACAACAACAATAAAAACCTTCAAACCCTTTGCTCCAATGATCTCCAACCAATATGTAATGAATCTTCAATAATATCTGAACAATAGGACCTCCAATCTGCTCAATTGTGTTTCCTGAATGAAAACCCTAAGGATCCTCCAGATTGTATCTTCCAACAACATGAAGAATGTTGCCTATGAGGGTTTCCATCCTCACAACCAAGAAGCAATCTTCTCCAGAGAGAATAGCAATATCAAATATCATCCATCATAAAGAAAGAATGAGCCAAAAATACTCTTATATAGCCTCTCCAAAACCCCACGCCCCCTTCTAGGGAATTAAAAGATTTTAATTTTAAATTATAACTCCCCCTTATGTCTCCCTAGGCACCCATCCTAAGTTATAACATTTTTAAACTTTATATTTTTACTTATGTCTTCGAAGGTCCCCTTCAAAAGTCACTTTATTAAAACAACATAAGTTAAATATTTTAATTTAACGTTAATAACATTATGTTATTTTAAATAATTGCACTGGACCATTAAACATTGAAATATCGATACCAACTACACCCACTGACATTGTCAAAAATAGTAAAATTGACAATTGGCTTCCCAGACGCCCGAAACTGACTTACTAAAAATAGTATGGGAGAAAACACCAAAAATACTCTAGAAAAGGCCGAAACACAACTCTCCACTACACCATGCTGGATAAACGGTCACCAAAGTTCCCTAACCACTCTTCGTTAGCCTACGAGAACGACGGAATAGGCTACCTCTAACAATCTCTTGAAAAGGCTAGGAAGGGGACATTACATTATAGTTGCATGGTATTTTACTATTTATCTATTCATTATTAACATTTTCATGCATTGAAGACGTTTTTAATTTTCCCTTTTCTTTCCTAGCGTGAGTATGTTGATAATGCCGAGTATCCAAAACATCTACCTCAAATGGTAGGAGTAGAGGATTTCAACATTGTGAATAATCATCATAGTTATCAGGTTTGGCTGAACCTGGACTACGTTCAGTTCGAACCGAACTTGTCGGGTTTGGTTTGGGGCTTTGGCCTACTTTTATCACTATGTTTTTTTTACATGGTGAGATCTTCTCCATGAAAAACAAACAAAAAGAATGCAAAAAAAACCCCTAAAATGAAGAAGACAAACCCTTGCTGCCTGCTATTTATTTGAAGCTGTATCAGGGTGAATGAAGCTGCTAACTGCTAAATTTGCCAGTGATTTAAAGATTGCCCATGAAACCAAACCTTGTCCGCCTGTCCACCGCATGAATCGGTGCCTGCTGGGTTGCAGCTAGTCATGGCCAATCGTGGCCCCTCCTTGCATTTATGTGGTGTTCTTTTTCCTACCAAACACTTTGACACCCTCTTCATACCTTTCTCCCCAGCCCTCCTCTGTTGACCGCATGGCGTAGGCATGCCCAAACACCTCCTCCATAACATCCTGTCCACACTCAAATATTTTACAAATACAGTGAAACCAAAAAGTGGCGCTTGGCGAGCATATCATATCACATCCATACCTGTAATTGGGTCGTGCATCGTCCTACTCCTTAGTGTTAGGCTGCTCGCTTGCAAAGGAAGGTGCGTGAGCCGAATGCATTTTATTGTACGATGGATGATAATTATGATACACAGAAATTCGTTCTAAGCAAGGAATGACAATTCTCCTTGTGAATAGTTTTGATCGTATGTCAGCGGGTGCCCCTGCCATGCACAAGGCTTTTACAACAAATAGGTGCATTGCTTCTTTTGGAAAACAAAGTGTACTCTGACGATCTTATACTATGTAATGTGCAGAGAAAATTGGAAGACATTATTGTGAAGTGAGAGGCTACTTTAATTGGGATGTTGTTGATGTCATTGCAATCGCCAGAAAGGTTGTTTGTTGTTAATACTTGGCTATTTCAGGGTACACTACGTGTATTATGCGTGAGAAGCCACTGGGTCAAGATTCGACCATACTATATTCGATATTAATATATATTAATAGTAAAATATATATATATTAATAGTTTAAACAAATAATATGTATGAATATATTTTAAAAACTTTATATCTTTTTATAATTTTAATATGTAGATATTTTCAATATTTATATTTTCTGAACCGAATTGAACTTTTTGCAAAATACCAAACTTCTGAACTTTTTCCCCTTCCGAACGCCCTGAACTTTTCGAACATGGTAACTAACTATGAGAGTCATACTTACTGAATACAATTATTTTCTATGATCACAGAGTGCATCAAATATCAACTTCAGAATTGATTGTGTAGTTACCTCTAGGTTTAAGGATACATTCTTGTTGATTTTTATATGATCCATGCCATAAAACTCCACTGCAGTGTACAATAATTCAATTAATGATACTGAAATAATGGTGTATCATCCAATTACAATTGGAACAATTGTGTGCTTAATCCAAGGATCCGACTTTGTCCAAGGTGAAGCCTTTCTACTACGATAGAAAAACTATTTTGCCAACTAGAATTTCTTGTCATCTATTTCCAACAGGCATAACCAATCAGTAGCAGGCTTCACAACCAGCACAGTCAAAACTTTAATTGCATCCAAGATGGAGCTTTTTTATGGCATGTTTTCAAAATATCGTCCTCGTCATAAACATTTTCTTCCATTATTATCCAAACTTTTGCAACAGTGCATTTTCCATTTGATCAACAGATAAATGTGCAACAAGAGGCTAAGCACCAAAATCAAAACTATCAAGGCAATGTACTCCACCATGCTCAACAACAAACCTAGTTTCATGTCCACTCTTATTCACAAAATGAAGAGGAAATTCGCACATACATACGTACTCCAATTATCAAATATGTCAAATTGTGATGTAGGCAATTAAAAGGCACCACAAACATATGTCAAGTAGGCATAAGAAGTAGAGGTCTCTAATCAGTCACCAAGTATGCCCACTCTCATGTAGGCATAAGAAATACACACCTTTAATCAATAATCAGGAATGTCCAACTCTCATGTCGACATTTGAAGTACATACCTTGGATCTCCATTTGACTACATCAACAAGGTAAAAGTGAAGTCAAAATAATAATGAAAATCATGGCAAAATCTGAGCCCTAGTGAAAACTTATGTTGGCAACAAAGATCCCCTAGGACAGAGAGCTTATCATGCTCATCAACTGAATTTAACTAATCTCTTGCCCAACAAGATCATCTCTCCATTGACCACATATGTCCCTGATGAAGCCAATTGCTCCATGACCCACACCAACACCGAACCATCCAAATCAATAATGTGAATGGAAGATCAATGGTTGGAGCCAAGAGGTCCCAATGTTGAGGAAATTGACATGCATGATGTCCTCAGACATGAGCATAATATCCCCAAGAGTCAACATTGATGCATGCACAATTAACATTGACAACACATGCCGAACCATGCTTGGGCCATCACTTCCACCTGCTATGACTAAATTTATGATAACGAAAATGTTGGGACCTGGATAAAGGCCTAGAATTCCTCCTCTCTCCAAAATGGAACCTGTCTTGAGGCCTAGAATGCATCCTCTCCCCAAAATGGAACCTGTCTTGAGGCCTAGAACGCCTCCTCTCTTCAGAATGAGGATGCTTGTATGGGTTGTTGTGGATGATCCACGTTTTAATTTTTGCTTCCTCTCTCTTGTGGATGCATCATTCTCTAGTTGCTCCTTACAAGGAGAGGAATCTGGTGAAGGCCCATAAATTGAATCTTTTGGTTTAGAGGAATCCACTATTGGTGTATGCTCGGAGTGCTGCTCATTAAAAGTAGAGGGATCACCATCCTCCCTAGAAATCATCTCAAGATAAGTGAGGCTTGCTCTCTTATGTCTAATAAAGGGCTCAATAAAATCGACAATTCACTATCCATATTTTCCAAGTCCACCACCAATATACACCATTTTCGGAGTAACTTGAAACCAATGCCTCTAGTGTGCTTCTCTAATCCACCAAGAGAAACCTCCTTATGAGCATTATCCAAATTATCATCATGAAAAAAAGTAGTATTAATTCGATGAACATGAGAATCACCACCATGAGAAGTATATTTACTGCCAAGACCCTTCAATTCCTCAACTTCCTTCGCATGAGACTCATTGAAAGTTTAAGATTCAAGTTATCCTTGTCCATTTCAGCCAACTGTTGTTGAAGCAATGGGATATCATCAAAATGCTCTTCATGATCATCATGGAACGACGCTATCTCGTCAACCTCATAATTCATAGGTTGGATATCCTCATTTGGTTTGCTAGACAACTTCTCCAAAGCGTCCCACATATTCTTAGACAACGTCAAATGCTCAATATGAGATCACAACTCATTGAAGATGTGACTAACAATATGCTTTCGAACTTCATTTTCCTTCTTTAGCCACTCCTCTCTCCTTTTTATTTGTAGGTTGCTTCTCATCACAGTCAGAAATGTGCCATAGTTGTCTCATCGTCAACAAAATCATCATATGCACCACAATCGTCTCATCTTCAACAAAACCATCATATCCTCTTCACAATCATTGTAATTGCACCCATTGAGCATCATTAAACCTGAAGCTGTAGCCATACTTTGAGGACAGATCTGAAGTCACCAAAAAACCTATATGAATTTTGCAATTTTTTCCATTAAACCTAGATTTTTGGCCGTTCCAAGACCTCTAATGTTTTTACATATTTAGATATACTTTTTCTTATATAGGCCGAATTTAGTGCTATATTTAAAAAATTTGCTCAAAAAATGCAGTAGTAGAAAGGAACCAATTTTAGTTGTTGCTCTAGGAGATAGAAACATTGTTTACCTCACAATTTTTTCATGTGATGCTCAAATTTCACAAACATGTACATTTTGGAAAGCTCTTAAGATGGACTAAACAAGGGTGAAATAAAATTTGGAAAATTTTGCAAAATGCACAAAATTATTAGAGTTTTGTGAAAAAATCCTAATTTGGCAATAACTTGGCAAAAAAGAATAGTTGGGTGCTTCTTTTTGCACCACAATGTCATCATGCATATACCAATCACTAGAACAAACAAATTTGGATAAAACCACAAGGTGGAGAAGAAAATGGCGAATGCTCATTGAACTCCTTCAAACCCTAGATCCGAGTTCAAGCAAGAAACTGAAGTCACACCTTTGAACAAGAGGCACAAAACCATTGATACAATCTTCTAGTGACAACCAAGTCCTCCACACACACCTCAAGAGAGAAATAGGACCAAAGGCTGGGCAGCTATCCCCTAGGCCATAATACCATGTTGGAATATATGCTAGGATCAAACAAGATAAACAAACTCCACTCAAGCATCAAAGAATACAATCAACACAAAAATATGATGGTTTCAACACCAAGATGTGATGGTTTTAGAGGCACCCAAGCTACTTGTTATGAATAAGAGAATGAATTGAAATTGCACCCTTAGTATATGTTGTAGACATTTACTAACCCTAACCATTTATAGGGATAGGTTGAGGTAATGTTATTATCATTTCAATGGTAATACAAGGTAGGCCCATATCAATGGTACACAACGTAGGCCCAATTTGAATCTCAAGGATACAATAACTCAATGGGTCTTAAATCAATAACCCCAAAGATCACCACAAATAGGTATCTCAAAGGGACTCGATAAGTCAATATTACACCAATGTGCAATGTTTGTGTTAACATCCCCACTTAACCCAGATTTGAGGGACACAAGGATGATGTCATTACTCCCAGCCTCCCTTAATGTCAGCTTCCTAAACCCAAGTAAAGAGTCTCATCTTCCACTATCTTTGCAGCAAGAAGATGCCTCCAAAACAAGTCATGACATGCAAGTCTCCAAAGCCAAAGCCCACAATCTACAAAGCTCTCTATGGCTTGACCTGGGGAATTGCTCTGATACCACTGTAATATCCCTTTTATGATTTTTCTCTATTCCCACCTCTCCGTTTGGCTGGGGTTGTTGGCTGCAGGTTGTTCTTCGCCTCTTTCTTTTTTGATGGCTTCCGCTCTTTGTTGTATTGTTTCTCTTTCCGCTTTGTGTTCTCCGTGGGAAACCGTTTGGTTTTCCCACTCTGATTTGACACCTTTGTACTCTGCGGTCCCTTTGACCTACTTTTGTGGTCATTTGTCAGACATTAATATATTTACCTTATCTTATGCATTCTAATTTTTTTTGTAATTTTCTGAATTGAAACAAGCTGAAAAAATCCTAAACAACATGCAAACCAAAACTCCAAATTTGATAACAATGCAATTGTAATATTTATTTAAGGAGCTGTTTATAAATTCAAAACTAATTACAACAAACCCTTATTGCAAAAATCCCACAACAAATGAATAAACTCAACAATCAATACCAATCAATGTCCAACAACTTGGAAGCAAGGTACAACAATCCCCAACTGGTATGGCTCGCTGGAATATGCTGCTGTAGATGTACGACAATCCCTTTTGGTGTGTGACGTTGGCTGGAATGTCCATAGTGTGCACAAGGAGGCAGCAAGGAGAATGCCTAACAACAAAGTCAACAAGGAGGGCGTACAACCATCCTCAATTTAGATTGACGCCAATCATAGATATGGGGCGAACACCCTCTAAATAGCTACTTAGGTGTACGACAACGCAATCAAGGGAACATCAGCTATTGAGGGATTCAAGAACAACAAACATCCACCTAAACTTCAATGCAATAGTTTGAAAATTATTTAAAACCCTCACAAGGTTTGGAAAATGATGGCAATCCTCAATCACACTGAATTGAATTTTAATCTTGATTTGCAAGCACAATTATGATTCTTGGATGGAATCGCCTCAATGGGTTAGAGGGTTTTCATCCTACACACTTGTATATTAGAGCGTTTTCATCTTTAGATGAAAAAATTGAACGTAATGGCTCAAGTTCTAGATTAGGGTTTGATTGTCAAAGATGAATAATGCATGACTCTTTTTAACCCAACTTCTCATTTTATAATTTGTCTTTTCCAAATTCACCCTAAAAGTAATTAAAACTACTATATAATAAAATATGATTTTTCATCCACTTAATGATAATTAATTTTGGTCCTCTTAATAAATAATGATACATAAGTGTCATTTTCATGTTATAAAATAAAAGTGGCTTAGGACAACTTGTTTTAACCTTTTAGGGTTTAGCTATGTAAATCCTATGTTTGATTAAGGCGCTGAGTAGTCTAAATCAGTGAAATAATATACATAAAATAACCACTGATTTGTTATAGATTTTTGACTAGCTTTGACTTTCTAAAAATAGTAATAAATATGTGCAAATAAAGACTTGTCTGGAAAACCCCTGATACACAAGATCTGAGCGTTGAAAATTGAGATACGAACAGGTCTGAGTGTCATCTACTGGATCTCTGTGTCAGAACCCCTACTGGACAGTAGCACCACACTTGGATAGTAGTGCCATGTGGCTCTAGTGCCCTGAAAATGGTGCTAGTGTCCTCTATGTAGGATTGCTCCGAAATTCTGGGTGCACTTGCGACTGTGTTTTTGGGTTCTATTCCTACGCGCATGAAGTCTAAAACTTTGTATTGTCCCTGTTATAGTTGATTTATAATGCAAACCCTAATCCTCCTTACAAGTAAGACATGAGCTGAAAAGTGTGTTCATTAGTAGGATAGGCTGGACATCTTCAACACCCTGCTGTGAAGAGAGTTGCCTACATACTAATACTTTGAGGAGGTATGAATCCTGATGTAGTTATCCCCACCTAAGTGTTGGTGCAAGTGCAAGTGATGCTGGAATGATAGTGGTCTTGAATGCTTGGAGTGTGCTTGAGATTGGATATTTGAAAAATCTGAGCTTAGAGCAACTGTAGATGGTAGTATGTAGAAATAGGGCAAAATAGGGATTAATAAACTTAATTTTGCTCAACTTGTTTTGTGTTAGAATAGGTATTTTGCATCTAATTTCCATCTAGTGGATAGAGGTCTAAAAATCATGTATTTATAGTGTTTTGTAGCTTGTGCGGACAATAAAATATGCTTAGGTTGACCTTAGGAGGGTTTTACTTTTGAAAATATATCTATTCAGGAAAGATAGGGTAAAGGACATTAACGCCATTTTGAGGACACTAGTGCCACGTGGCTCTAGTGTCCTTAATGTGGCGCTAATGTCCAACTGGCAGACCGCTTGGCACGAAGAGCCAGGATTGGGAAATGAGGGTTTGAGACTATATGTTAGCTGACTAGGGACCCCTATGGTCCACACAAAGGCTAGAAAAATGTGATAAAAGGCTCTAGGATAGATCTAGGGCTAAGCTAGGAATAGGTTGTCTCAAGTAACACTCTTAGCACTCAAATACCATTTTTAGATGATTACGTTTGTCCCCCTTTATACTAGAAATGCAACAAAGTGAAATGACTAGTATAAAGGAAAAAAAAACGTACTTGGACTTACCTAAGAAGTGAAGCCCATGACGCTGAGTTTGAGGATGTGAAGCTGGGTCTACGTATATGAAGCATGATCTAGAGCATGACCTGCAAATGAAACGTGCATAAATCAATCCCTACTTAAGAGACATCAAAAGCAAAAGACTATGCTGAGTAAAGAAGTAACTGAGTAAAATTGAGCAAAGAGATGGAAAAGAGGAAATGAATGAATACACCTCGGGTACGCGAACCAATGCACGAACCTAGTGACAACCTGTGTGTGTACATAGTGATCAAATTGTTGAATAACTTGGACTAAGCTGATAGCTTGCTCAATCCTCATGTGTGGGTGGCTCAAGAACTCAATCCGATTTTGACTCCATCATTGCCCATCCTTGCTTGGTGGATCACGACTTGTGAATAGCTTGGATTAGATTGAAAGTGTGTCCAACCCTCTCATGTGGGTGGCTCAAGAATTCAAGTAGGCTATGACTCCATGATTGCCCACCCATGTGTAGTAGATGCATCTAAAATTGAATTGCGTAAAGTGTTGGAAATATCTAATTGAGTATATCTAACTGTATATGTCAGCTCCATGGCCACTCGGATAAATTAGGCGGCTCTGGGACACTCGGGGATGTCAACCACTGCAGATGAAGTAAGGCATGAAACTGGTGACAATCTAGAGTATGATGTCAAGTGTATACAATGTAGAGAATGATATGAAAACAATGTGTTGTGCACATGCCCCCAATCTGATATCTTTGTATACTGATTCTGGACTGAGTTGTAATGATTGTATCTGAGTATCTAAACTGAATATGGGAATGATCATGCCGTGCATGATGCCCCCAATCTGAGCAATTGGCATGAATCTGAGTTGAGCTAGTGTGAATATGAACAAAATCTGAGCATAACTGTCAAACTTGTCGCTGTATCCGTGCAAACCTATACTGTACCTGGTCTAATGTTCTGGCTAATCTGAATTGTTTTGAAACTAAGGCTACTGGATAGTAGCACCATATCTTGGATCGTAGCACCATGTGGTGCTAATGTCCCTATCTGGGTGCTAATGTCTATCTGGTTTGAAATCTGAGTCATTGTACTGCTTTTTGATTCTTTTTTTTTTTGTGTTTTCCCTGTGTCTGATTTTCTGAAATTGAACCTATGTGCTAAAAAAAGTTCTGTGAATGCAATGTAGGAGCTTGATCTCTATGACAAACCCTGTGAATGTCCCCTCTTTTGAGGGTAGTTGTTGAACCTGTGCAAGAACTATTCCGAAAAGAAATATCTCTGCAAAATGTGTGTTAGCCAGAGCATATATGATAATTGCATGATAATCCAATACAATATGCAAACATAACATCGGAATGTAAAAAAATCTGAGCATAAGTATGTAAAGTAAGATGCATGTTGTGTCTAACATTGCACAAGGGTGTCAAGATAGATGCAATCAATGTGTATAACAACAAATCTGAGTAGCTACCTAGGGGATAGGGCATGATGTCCATCACGACACCCAAGTAGGAAGGGTAGATGCATGAGGTCTTTCATGGCATCGAAAATTGGTGTGTGTAACAAACAAAGACAAGTGTCATGGCCATGACGCATACAAGAAAGCATACATACGAAACATGAGACACGCAAAATAGACCAAGGGGCCACAATACAAGGGACATGGGCACATGTCATTAAATCCAAAAAAAGCAGACATGCGAGGACATGTTCAAATATCCACATACGCAAGCAACAAACAACTTGGCTTAGAGCAAATAGGACATATTTAAATGTCTGCATACACAATCAAGAAAGCACACACAAGTGACATAGGCACATGTCCAAGGCATAGATGAATAGAAGTGGCATAGGGCTAAAGAGCAATGGCATATTCGAATGCCCTCAAATAGAAGAAGCATAGAAAACACAATCAAGTCTAAACTAGGGAAGCTAGAAATGAAAGCATTTATGAATGTAGTACAAATCTATATAAGAGTGAGGATGTACATATGTTGAGTCTAAACTAGTGATAGTTGGCAAAAAAGCTAAGTATGAATAGCAATGATCAATATCAAGATATAACAATGCTAAAACTGGAATGTAGAGAATGTAAGGATAGAACTTGGTAATAAAAACTGTTTATAAGATGCCCCCAAGTGGGCGAATGTGTCAGATGAATAACCATGAATTGATGTATGTCCCCAGTGGGTAGATGATAGCAAGTCTGTATCAGTGTAGTGGACCTGAGTTCTATAAGCAATTTGCAAACACTCAACAAGAACAAGTGAAACATGTATGTATGATAAAACCGACTATACTAAGATAGCTAGCATATGTAATGTTTGGCAAATATAAGAAATGTAAACATAGCACTGCATACAATCTGTATTTTTTGTGTTTTCTAAGTAATATTTGAATGTTTTTGTGTTTTCTGAGTAATACTTGAATGTTTTCGTGTTTTGGCATGTTATATTGTTTTTGTATTTTCTGGATATACGCTGTGTACAAGCAAATGAAAATGAGCTATGTACAAGGATCAAGAGAAAAAAAAGTATGTACAAGAGGGTAGGAACCATGCTAACCCATGAGTCTCATGGGAGACTCACTATCACTGTGACCTGTGTCAAACGAGGGAATTGTGATCGTGCATGCTGTGTGAAAGGGCAACTATGATCCCATAATCTGCTATACTAATCTGAATCTGCCTATGTAGTGGTGCTAGGAATTTGTGGCACTGACTGTGGTGTCTTGTGAACTGTATTGGTCTTAAGAACCCATCTAGTAGAAGTTGTAGGTGACATAGGTGCCCTATGTTGAGAACCCCAAGAACCCAATAAAACTGATCTCGGCATAAACTAAGTGGAGGAAGGTCCTCTAGAATCTGACATATCTCTGACGCAGGGGTCTCTCTAATAATGGTCTCTGTGGGAGAGTATGCGTATGTGTCGATACTGTAGGAGCAGACCTTGCCTGCATTGGTGGCTCTACTAAACTTTGTGATGTACGCATAAGAACTGTACTCTGAACTGTAACTGATAACTGTGTTATATCTGGTAACGGTGCTAGAACTATCGCTGGTGACTACGCTGTAACTGCCTATGGGATAGGTAGAGGATACTCATATGGGAGACCTTCAACTTTGACCACCTAATTTGCGTGTATGTACTTCAAGCATCTGTGTATTGTAGATGGTATGGCTTATAGCTGTTGTAACCATGGCCCAACTAATAACATATCAAACACTCCTGCACTAGGTACTACTAAGAACCGAGTGGCTATATGTGTTGGTCCAACCTGTAATGGAAGTACAATCTCCTCGATGGAGCTCTGAACATGACCACTGAAACTACTAATGACTGTACCTGTGGGAAATATATCTTGCTCTAAGTACCCCAAGTGTTGTAAAAGTGTCATAGTGCACATGCTGATGCTTGACCCATTGTCAACCATAACACTTTGGATAGGATGATGTTCTATGTATTACCAATCTTTTATCGTCAATAGACGTCTCCTTTCACGATTATTGATTACAAAAACCTTGCGACAGTAGGCAGGGGCCAAATAGCTACGGCTTCACTATATTAATAAAATAAATTTTACAACACTTGTTTGAATTTCTGATTCTCAGGATCCTTCAAGAAGGGAAAGAGAAGAGCATACTCTTGAAACAAGGCTACTAGATTTCTAAAGCTTAGAAATTTTTCGATGAAAACTCTATGGAAGAGGTGTTTATTTATAGTATTTTGGGAGGTCCTACCTGGAATCTTTGCCAAGGCGGTGTCATGTCCCATCATACTTTACAACGCAAAAGTTAGGCTACAATGATACGCTGTTGGAGTCGCTAGATGAGGACGTCTGGCGTTGTGGGTCCAACATTGCTTCCGCTTCTGTTAACAGATCATCTTTCCTGATTGGTTGGAAAAGACACCTTATCTGAAATGGGCTGGAAAGATGCCAATGGTGGGGTCCAGCTTCGCATGCGTGATGGCGAGGATTGATGAAGTAAGATTCCCACTCCAGCTGTCTTCGGATGATCGTATGGACAACTGTGTCTTGTTCATGATCTTCTTCTTCATGTATACGGTGAGGACCGTATCTTGCCACCCATCGATAAAGGTGCTCATTGTGTGGAGATCTGATTTTTACCGTCCATGTCCAGAGGGGACGTTTCAATAATTCAGTAAACTGGTGAAAAATAAATTCATTGTTTAACCTTTCGATTATTATTACACCAGTGTTCTGATGATGGTTTGCTTGAACGGTTGCTGCGAAAGACATTTGAAGATCCTGTCCTGCTGCATAAGATATTCTAGTATATCTTAGATGCAACCCTTCTTGAAGGATTTGTTCTTGTACAAGAACATTTAAAGATGCAAATTCTTGATTGTAGATCTTGGTTAAATTAAAGCCAGGAATGGGTTGATGCATTAAAGTGGCAGGTGGATTCCTACTGAGCCAATCTACTGTTATATTATCTCTACCTTTAATGTGCTCTACTGAGAAGTTAAATTGATTGAAAAAGGCTTGCTATCTACAATATTTACCGCGACCATCTTTCCAACCATGATTCTTTTCTCTAAAGGTCAAAAATCTAGTACTGTCGATTTTTACAATGAAATGAGGCAAGTGCAGGTGTTTTAAGATAAACTTCTCTAAACACTTTACAGCATAGATTTCTTTATCAGAAGAAATTCATTTAAGCACATCAGTAATAAATACTCCACTGGAGAATTCACAGACAAATTCTTTATTGTTATGTACACAAACAAGTACTCCCCATGCAGTGTCGGAGGCATCAGTATAAACTATCATTTGGTCCAATTTTGTTATGTGCAAATCAGGAAGTGACAGAACTTTAGATTTGATATTTCGAATAGCTGCTGTATGTTCTTCCTTCCAATTATAAGGTTTCTTTTTTTGGAGAAGTTCTTGTAACAGAAACCTGTCTTCACCAGAGTCAGGATAAAAGCTATTTAAATAGTTTAACTATCCCAAAAAGGCTTGGAGTTTAGTTCTATCCAATACATCTGGAAAGTTGATGACCTTTTCTTTGATAGGCGGCTGAACTTGCAGTTTTGAATCTTGGATCACCGTTCCAAGAAAGTTGCATTCAGTCTTGCATAACTGAATTTTTGTTTCTGCTAAGACAATTCTTGAATTTTGCGCCAAATCAAAGAATCTAGAGAGATGAGTAAAATGGTCAGTAAGAGAATTATTGAAGATTAGTATGTCGTCAATATATACACACAGGTGGTCAAAAGTGCCTTGGAATATTTTATCCATATGTGCTTGGTAGAATGCAGGGGCATTCATCAAGCCGAAAGGGATTACTATCCACTGGAAATGGCCGAAAGGGCAGCTAAATGCTGTCTATTCTTTGTCAGCTTCTTTGACTCTGATTTGACAAAAGCCGGACTTGCAGTCAAACTGGGAGAAGTATTTACATGTTGCTACCTTCTCCAATAGATAGCTTTTATCTGGAATAGGATATGGAAATGGCTGAGTAATGCCATTTAATGGCCCATAATTAATGACCATTCTTTTCTTTCCTCTCCTCTGCTTAGAATGCTTGTTGACCATAAATGCATAACAGCAGTAAGGAGAAGTAGATTTTTCAATAAAGCCATTATTCTCCAGTTCTTTGATCTGGAGTTCCATATCGGTATAATCTTGTGTTGGTATTGGGATTCTTTTCCCAATTTTCATGTGTTTACCCTCGATGATTTTAATATCCATCTCAAGTATAGACTTTAACCAACGCTACTGAGGTTTATCAGAACAGATAGTGGTTTTAATCCTCTCCTATGTCTTGGATTTCAGCAGTGATTACTATCTCAAGTTTCTGAGTCATTGAACTAGGAAATTGTTCAGTGGCATAAATAAGGCGCGGAATTCTAAGCCTTTCATTTTGCATGGTAAACATGATACTCTTCGTGGTTGAACCATAGGGTGAGTATCTGTCTATAAAGGCACCTCCTAATAGGATATCAACTGGGATCCTATCTAGGGCAAAGAAGTCTGCAGGGAACAGTTTTATCTGTAACAAATACAAGCATCAACAAATGCTTTTCGCTGGGCTGGAAGTTAGGACCGAAATCTACTCTGTAGGTTAATTGCCTATCAGAGGATTCTGCCTGTTGATCCTGTTTAGAAAGCCATTCAAGACTTTTATCTAAAGCTACTATCTTAGAATCAATGGAAGACAATTGACTTTGCAATTTTGTACAGAGCGTATTAGTATTGTCTTCAAGAATAGTTAATTTATCTATACTATTCTTAATGTACAAAACATCTCTGCAGAGATCATCAAAATTCTCTGACAGATGAGAATTGAACCTTGATGTATAATTCATGTGTTTGAACTCATTAGAAGGTTCAATATCTCCTTGATAAGCAGCAGAAAAATATTGTACAGTACCTGCAGGCTGCTTATGAATTCCTTTATGCGGTGGCTACCTTCCACCTTTATACAGAGTGACTTTATTTTCTGTATAAAATTCTAGACTATCTTTTCTAGGAAGATTCATCATTGTGCAAGGTAATTGATCTCTTGGATCAATTCCTTGGTTGACTTCTTCATCTTCAATCAAAATATGACTTTTTTTTACAGCTCTGCGAGAAGAAGAGGTTGATGGTCTGGATGGAGAAAGAATAGAAGAATTTACAGACAGATCTAGGAAGAATATTAACGGTTCTACCATCACTTTTATGCACTGAAGCTTGACCTTTCATTTTGGGGGAAACATTTTTCAGCCAGTCAAGTTTCCAATCAGAAGGTATTTCAACTGTCTTTATATGACCCTTTTGACGCTGGATAGTTTCATTAAGCCTTCTGGCATAGGGCAGATTTTCTAAGATCTTTGGGTGGTATTGTAAACCAATGGTTGGATTCCATGATCGAAGCTGAACAATTTGAAAAAGTCCACAATCACCCTGATCCCCTAGCTACATTATTTCATTTACTTATTAATGAGATTGCACCTCCAGTCGCAAATCGTGAACTGGAATCCAAGAAATGGCTTCTCAAAATGGAGCTGTGTGATTTAAAACAGTTTGATGCTTTCGCCAAACAATTCATAGAATTGGTGTATGAAAGTAAGAGCTTCTCTTCCACTAAGATTAAGATCAAATTCTTGCATGCTTTGCCTTACAATCTTATTGATAAGGTCATTGGTTATATTGATCTCAAAGGTCTTACAATTGAAGATCTTTCTCTTTCAGATGTAATTGATTTTGCTAAGCAACAAGCTATGTGTTTAATTTCTAAAGCAAAAACCATTCAAAAGCTCACCAAGCATCAAGCATTCCAGATTGCTCTTGCATTTTCTAAAACAACTCCTTTTGGATGTCGGCCATTTGTAAAACCTTGCAAGCAACAAAAGTAATGCCGCAAGCACCTTTCTTTCCGGCGATGCTCTTTTCCCCGCAAGCATTCCTATGCTCCTCCTCACCGTTTCCTCAAGAAACGTCGTACTACTCGTCTTCCGTCCAAACAGCTAATATGCTACATTTGTCGCAAACCTGCCCATATTGCTCCACAATGTCATTGCAAAAACCCGACGGTTAAAGCTATTTTCACATCTAACGCAGCAACGTGGTGGGATATTGTTGATTCTGATGAAGATCTTTACCTACAGGATGACATCTATGAACCCATTCTAGATGATTTTCTCGAAAATGATTCAGATGACAATGAAGATGCAGATGCTCTCGAGTCATTAGCCGATGACTTGGAACAACCGCTCACCAACATGCAACGCCCATGGTACCGACCTAAGCACCATGACAATTCACAGTTGTCATATGAAGCACATGGTACTTGGTCTCGCCATCATCATGAAGTACTAGAAAGAGACACAAGACCAAGGACACGAGGATACTCCAGAGGAGAAGGATCAACCAGAGGGAGACAACCCTCAATGCCAAGAATACCTCCAACATTGCAAAGGCCTCAACATCCTCTTTTGCAATTTCAGAGCTCTTTCAAACCAAGTGCCTCTTGGCTAAAGAACAAGTTCACCAGCAGGGATTCTCCAAGAGAAATTCAAGCACCAAAGTTAGAGCCACAGTGGGATATACTGTTGCCCACAAAAGAAAGAGAAAGGGATGAAGAAGTAGAAAGTTATTTCTACTCAGATCAAGATTACTGTCTAGGGGAATGCAATAATCTCTCAGAAGAAGAAGCAAAACAAGAAGCAGACGACATCTACCTTGAACAACCTCTTGTTCAAGACTTAGGGAGACAAAAACTGGTATGTACAAGCATTCCTCCCTTGAAAATTCCACAACCAGCCTATCTAACTCAGCTAATTAATGGAAAGTTTGTCCAGTTTACTACTTTAGAAATTAATGGCAGACTTGTAGATGCCCAAATTGATACAGGAGCTTCTCTCTCTTTTGCAAAGTCTCAACTCATCCATGACTGGAAGACATTGGATGATACCATGGCTTATAAGAGCGTAGATGTCCAAGGGAACGGTTTTATCTGTTACAAATACAAGCATCAGCAAACCCTTAGGATACAAGATAAAATCTTCCATGCTGACTTATTTGCCCTAGATAGGATGCAAGTTGATATCCTATTAGGAGGTGCCTTTATAGACAGATACTCACCCTATGGTTCAACCACGAAGAGTATCATGTTTACCATAGAAAATGAAAGGCTTAGAATTCCTCGTCTTATTTATGCCACTGAACAGATAGTAATACCTGTTGAAATCCAAGACATAGGAGAAAGGATTAAAACCACTATCTGTTCTGATAAACCTCAGCAGCGTTGGTTAAAGTCATGGATATTAAAATCATCGAGGGTAAACACTTGAAAATTGAGAAAAGAATCCCAATACTAGCACAGGATTATACCGATATGGAACTCTAGATCAAAGAACTGGAGAATAATGGCTTTATTGAAAAATCTACTTCTCCTTACTGCTGTTATGCATTTATGGTCAACAAGCACTCTAACCAGAAGAGAGGAAAGAAAAGAATGGTCATTAATTATAGGCCATTAAATGCCATTACTCAGCCATTTCCATAACCTATTCCAGATAAAAGCTATCTATTGGAGAAGGTAGCAACATGTAAATACTTCTCCAAGTTTGACTGCAAGTCCGGCTTTTGTCAAATCAGAGTCAAAGAAGCTGACAAGGAAAAGACAGCATTTAGCTGCCCTTTCGGCCATTTTCAGTGGACAGTAATGCCTTTCGGCTTGATGAATACCCCTGCATTCTACCAAGCACATATGGATAAAATATTTCAAGGCACTTCTGACTTCCTGTGTGTAGATATTGACGACATACTAATCTTCAGTGATTCTCTTACTGACTATTTTACTCATCTATCCAGATTCTTTGATTTGACGCAAAATGTAGGAATTGTCTTAGCAGAAACAAAAATTTAGTTATGCAAGACTGCATGCAACTTTCTTGGAATGGTGATCCAAGATTCAAAACTGCAAGTTCAGCCGCATATCAAAGAAAAGGTCATCGGCTTTCCAGATGTACTGGATAGAACTAAACTCCAAGCCTTTTTGGGATTGTTAAACTATTTAAATAGCTTTTATCCTGACTTTGGTGAAGACAGGTTTCCGTTACAAGAATTTCTCCAGAAAAAGAAAGCTTATAATTGGAAGGAAGAACATACAACAGCTATTTGAAATATCAAGTCTAAAGTTCTGTCACTTCCTGATTTACACATTGCAAAATCTGACCAAATGATAGTTTATACTGATGCCTCCGACACTGCATGGGGAGTACTTGTTTGTGTACATAACAATAAAGAATTTGTCTGTGAATTTTCTAGTGGAGTATTTAGCACTGATGTGCTTAAATGGATTTCTTTTGATAAAGAAATCTATGCTGTAAAAAAGTGTTTAGAGAAGTTTATCTTAAAACTCCTGCACTGCCTCATTTCATTGTAAAAACCGACTGTACTAGATTTATGACCTTTAGAGAAAAGGATCATGGTCAGAAAGATGGTCGCGGTAAATATTGTAGATAGCAAGCCTTTTTCAATCAGTTTAACTTCTCAGTAGAGCACATTAAAGGTACAAATAATATAACAACAGATTGGCTCAGTAGGAATCCACCTTCCACTTTAATGCATCAACCGATTCCTGGCTTTAATCTAACTAGGATCAACAGTCAAGGATTTGCATATTTAAATATTCTTGTACAAGAACAAATCCTTCGAGAAGGGTTGCATCCAAGATATACTAGAATATCTTATGCAGCAGGACAGGATCTTCAAATGTCTTTCGCAGCAACCGTTCAAGCAAACCGTCATCAGAACACTGGTGTAATAATAATCGAAAGGTTAAACGGTGAGTTCTTTTTTCACCAATTTACTGAATTATTGAAACGTCCCCTCTGGACATGGACGGTAAAAATCAGATCTCCACACAATGAGCACCTTTATCGATGGGTGGCAAGATACGGTCCTCACTGCATACATGAAGAAGATCATGAACAAGACAGTTTTCCATACGATCATTCGAAGACAGCTAGAGTGAGAATCTTACTTCTACATCAATCCTTGCCATCACACATGCGAAGCTGGACCCCACCATTGGCATCTTTCCAGCACATTTCAAATAAGGTGTCTTTTCCAACCAATCAATGAAGATGATCTGTTAACAGAAGCGGAAGCAATGTTGGACCCACAACGCTAGATGTCCTCATTTAGCGACTCGAATAGCATATCACTGTAGCCTAACTTTTGCGCTATAAAGTATGATGGGACATGACACTGCCTTGGCAAAGATTCCAGGCAGGACCTCCCAAAATACTATAAATAAGCCTCTCCTCCATAGAGTTTTCATCGATAAATTTCTAAGCTTTAGAAATCTAGTAGTCTTGTTTCAAGAGTATGCTCTTCTCTTGCCCTTCTTGAAGGATCCTAAGAATCAGAAATTCAAACAAGTGTTGTAAAATTTATTTTATTAATATAGTGAAGCCGTAGCCATTCGGCCCCTGCCTACTGTCGCAAGTTTTTTTGTAATCAATAATCGTGAAAGGAGACGTCTATTGATGATGCTCATATAAAGAGTGCATGTAAATCTATATCATCATCAACAATCTCTTGTTCTGAGAAGGTGATGAGTGGTCTAGGTGGGACTCTAGTATGGTCCATGCTAATAATGTTATGTAATGGGTATGCCTCCTCTGTAATAGTATGATATGAAGTTAGTGGTGGACGTGCTTGATATGTGTAGTGAATACCTGATGTGCTCCCTAGCTCATTCACTGTGTGCTTTGGAAACGGATCTGAGAATATCTTTAATGCCTTAGCTTCTGTTTGCTATGCTTTCGGTGCCTCTGTGGGTGTGCCCACATGAATATTATTAGCCTTAATCAAATCTTGTATCTTATGTTTTAGGCTTATGCTTCTGTTTGTTGTATGGCCTGGTACCCTGTGATACTCTTAGAATGTGTAAGAATCATAGTTTTTTGGAAGAAGTCGTGTCGTATCAACCTCTTTAATAGGAGGGAGAGATATGACATTGCATTCCAAGAGCTGTTGTAAAACCCGTGCTGGTGACTCTGGAAGGTTGGTGAAGTTTCGACGTTGAGCGGATAAAACCAATCTAGGAGTTGGCTTGGAAGTTGTATTGACTGTGGCCTTTTGATCACTCTTGTTCTCTGTTGACGTAGTGGATTGCACCCTTGACAGGACGCTGAGCTCCTGCCTTCCACACGCAACAATGGAAACTCCTCTCTTGCCTGTGGGCCTAGCAAAATTGGGGGGAGAGTCTCTAGATAAGGGCTAGCTCCCTTTGGTGTATCTTTTAGGTCTTGGAGTTCCTACTGCTAACAAATAAATGAAAAAAAGGGGGGTTGAAAAGGGAGAAGGATGCTAAAAGCAGAACCTAAACTTAAACCTAAACTACAGGGTGATACACCAAAAAAAGTTGATACACTCAACCCGAACATACACTTTCACCAAGACGCTGTCATACACTTTATTTGATATGGGAAACTCTTCTGCATCAGTGAGTCAGGGGTCCGTAGAGATACGAGGAAGAACTATCAAAGGTGTTCTGAGACACACTTTGGCAGCCTATTCACATGCGCCTATATTCCTGTTGTAGACACTTCTGACAGATCTGCAGAAGAAGAAACTTCACAATGCACTAGACATGCTGGAATCGTTCTGTGAAAAACATAAAAGAAAATGACTTAACACAAAAAGAAAACATAGACATATGTGCGAGTGCAAGTTCAAATGGAGGTAAAAATTACTAATTCTTGATTCAAGGTAAAATCCGACAGAGTTCTGCCTTACAAACCCAGAGATTTTTGGGCAGAGCTTTGCCTTACAGGCTAAGAGATATCTTTTTTCAAAATGAGAAGTTTACAATATATAGAAAGAAGAGGAAAAGACTTTGGCACCTTCCTACAAGTGGCCCATGTGCGTCCCCAGCATTGGGAAGAGGAAGCCGCTTGATAGATAATGCTGTGTCGGCTCCTGCTTTGTCTTTGGCGTTCAAACATTAATGTGAAAGCACAGGCCGCGCCTCTTTTTTGCAAACACACTGCTTCCTTTCAGATATTCACGCGGTTTGTCTGCTCATAAATGCAAAGTGGAGAAAATAGGGCGCGCCGCTTACTGTTTTCGCCATTTGATGACCACTTGGCAAGCACTATTCCAACTGCAGGAGTAAATCCTTGAGTTGACCTCTCTTTGCCACCTGGACTGTTTGTCCGTTTCTGCACTTGGCTCTTTTGTCTCTTCCTGGCTTTATCTTTTCTGTCTCCTTCGGCCCTTGGGGCTATCTTCTTGGCGGGTCGCTGAGTTCACTCGTGGCCTGTCTTTAAGCTTTCAAAATCAACGGCTATTTCACCGCCTTAAATTTGACGTCTATGCACCCGTCACTGCATTTGAACTTCCAACGGCTAGTTCGCCATGCTTGATTTTGACGTCTTTGGGCCTGTCACCCCTTGGAATTCTTTCGACCTTTCTTTTGCTTCGGCTTTCTTCTTGTTGCTTCCCTTTCCTTCGGGCTTCGCTGTTTTGAACCCTCCCAAAGGGAAGGTGTCCCTTCGGCTTTGGAGAAGTGTCCTTCATTTCGGCGGCCGAGAGTCCCCGCAAGGGCACCGTGCTGTCCTCTGGGGTCCTTCGGCGGCCTTTTCTCTTTGGCTATTTTCCCGCGGACAAAAAGTCTGCAAGAATTGTCTCGCCCGCTTCTTTTCGTCGGAGCTTTTCCTCGGGTTTTTTTCCCGCGGCCACTTTTCCCGCAGATTTTCTCCCGGCCACTTTTCCCGCAGACAAAAAGTTGGCAAGAATTATTTTCGACCACTTTGCTTGACCTTCAGAATTTTCTCTCGGGCTTTTCTCCCGCGGCTTTTCCCGAATTTCTTTGGACTTTTTGTCCGAAGGAATTCCTTTGGACAAAAGTCCGAAGAAATTATTCTGTGCTTTTTGCCTTAGTCCTTTTCGCGGCGGGATTTTCTTCCGAAGAATTTTTTCGGACATTTTGTCCGAAGAAATTCTCTTCTTTGCCTTAAACAATTTTTCGAAGGAAACTTACCTTTTCGGCTTTCTCTTTGGCCTCTTTGCAAATGTTCCCTGCCCTCCGCAAGGGCACTTGGAATGGTCCCTTTGAACCAAACGTTGAACCAATTCATTTGAACCGAGCCGTTGAACGAATTGAGCGAACCAAGTCGTTGAATCGAGCCATTGAAACAAGCCGTTGAACTAAATGGTTCAATGGTCCAAAGAAACTTTGTAGAAGCCCCTTTCATTCTTTGAACTGGTTCATTTGCCAAAAGACTTGCTTACAGAGTTCGTAGTTCTTTTCTGTAGAGTCCGTAGAAATACCTGCGGAGTCCGTAGAAATAGTCTGCAGAGTCCGTAGAAATCAAGACTTGTGCGAAATCAAAAAATGAACTGGCTCAGAACAACAGGGAAAGGAGACCGATTTTGGCCTGCAGGACCAAAATGGTCAACATTCTCAGTGGCCCTTACCTTGTATGGAGGCTTATTTGCACTCTTAACAATTGATTCTGATCCATTGGTATATTTTAGTTTGCCCATTGATAGAAGTTTGACCTCTCTTTCTTTTATTGTGTGGCACAAATCCGTGAATGTAGGAAACTTATTAAACAAGATAGGTTCATGTAATGTTAGTAAAAGACTTTGTTTAAAGATGTCTTGAAGCTCTTTGTCTATCATGGGGCTAGTCAAATTGCCTAATATAGTGTTGTATCGTAAGACAGTCTGCAATAGGTTCATTTGACTTTTTTTTCAATTGTGCCACTTGGGCATATGATATCTTGTCACTGATATTGATGGAAGAGTGTGCTAAAAACATGTCGGCCAAATGATTGAATGCTGTGATAGATTGATTTGGTAAGTCATAAAACCACTGTAGGGCATAATCCTTTAAATTGCATGGAAACAATTTCGTGAGAAGCCAATCGTTGGACACGGAGTCCAAACATGTCGGCCAAATGATTGAATGCTGTGATAGATTGATTTGGTAAGTCATAAAACCACTGTAGGGCATAATCCTTTAAATTGCATGGAAACAATTTCGTGAGAAGCCAATCGTTGGACACGGAGTCCAAACATGCTGTGTGAAAAGCTCTGAGATGGTGCTCTAGGTTACCCTTGCTATCATATAATGTAAGCTTAGGTGCCACGAAATTGGATGGCAAGGGAGTTGTCGCTATGTGATGTGCCAAAGGTGTATGTAAGAGAATATTAGAATCCAAGGCATGTGATGGCCTAGTGGCTCCCTTCTCAAGATGTAACACCTTAGCATGCAGAGTATGAATCTCATGTATAAGGGATTGTACATTTGGAGTGGAGGAACTAGCTACAAGAGGTGTAGCTGTCACTGAAGGTTGTTGAATTACAATTTTAGGTTGTGCTAGCTGAGTTGGCCCAATTGTAGGTGTAACAACGTTATTAGTCCGGGGAGTTGAAGATTGACCATTGTTTGTTTTGTTCTTGATTTTAAATATGGCTTGTAGGATTTGTGCATGATCAAGGGGTTGTTCCCGAATTCTATCTTTGAAGCTCTGTAATATCTCATCTTTGTTGATAATCATGTCATCATTGTTAAGTGGAGGGAGACTGTCCCGATTTTCAATTTGTATATCATCTTGTTTTTGATTGTATTGTACATTTTCAGATGAATTATCATTGAAATCCACATAATCAGGGTGCGAAGGATGAATAGCTGGAGTTATGATAGGTCCCTTATCCATGTTATAGGCTCAGATAGCAGGAATTTGAATATGCTCTATAGGATTACCACCTAATCTAGCGCTTCTTCTTAATGGAAGAGGGAGAGCTTTTTTAGATGGCATATAGTAAACAAATTGGAATAGAGCTGCTAAAACGTAATATATGAAATCTGAAAAATTTAAAGTAGCTAATGAAAATAGGAAAAGAAGGATACAAACCCTAAGAGCATCTAAGGTCAGGGTTTTGAATTAGGGTTGCCTTGCAAAAATTTAAATTACATCTAAATAAATGAAACCCTAATGTGATATTGATTAAATGAGCTAGGTTATGCCAAAAAATCAGAAAAAATAGAAGTTTGTAACCCTAAATTAGTGCACCAAAATTTGGAGAAGGTAAATCCTATGTAGAACTAGGATTTTAAGCAATATTCATAGTAAGTCAGGCTCACCAAATGTTTTAACCTTTTAGGGTTTAGCTATGTAAATCCTATGTTTGATTAAAGGGTTGATTAGTCTAAATTAGTGAAATAATATACATAAAATAACTACTAATTTGTTACAGATTTTTGACTAGCTTTGACTTTCTAAAAATAGTAATAAATATGTGCAAATAAAGACTTATATGGAAAACACCTGATATGAAAGATTTGAGTGTTGAAAATTGAGATAAAACAGGGCTGAGTGTCGTCTACCGAATCCTTGTGTCAGAACCCCTACTGGACAGTAGCGCCACACTTGGATAGTAACGCCATGTGGCTCTAGTGTCTTGAAAATGGTGCTACTGTCCTTTGTGTAGGGCCGCTCTGAAATTCTAGGTGCACTTGCGACTGTGTTTTTGGGTTTTGTTCCTGCATGCACGAAGTCTAAAACTCTATATTGTACTAGTAATAGCTGATTTATGATGCAAACCCTAATCCTCCTTGCAAATAAGGTATGAGTTGACAAGTGTGTTCGTTAGTAGGATAGGTTGGACATTTTCAACACCCCGCTGTGAAGAAAGTTGCCTACATACCAATACTTCGAAGAGGGATCAAGCTGGATGTAGTTCTCTCCACCTAAGTGCTGGTGCAAGTGCAAGTGATGCTAGAATGATAGTGGTCTTGAATGCTTTGAGTTAACTTGAGATTGAAAATCTAGAAAATTTGAGCTTAGGGCAGCTGTAGATGGTAGTATGCAGAAGTAGGGAAGAATAGGGATTAATAACCTTAATTTTGCTCCACTTGTTTTGTGTTGGAATAGGTATTTTGCATCTAATTTCCATCTAGTGGATAGAGGTCTAAAAGTCATGTATTTATAGTGTTTTGTAGCTTGTGCAGACAATAAAAGATGCTTAGGCCAACCTTAGGAGGGTTTTACTTTTGAAAATATATCCGTTCGGGAAAGATAGGGTAAAGGACATTACCACCATTTTGGGGACATTAAGCACCATGTGGCTCTAGTGTCCTTAATGTGGTGCTAATGTCAAGCTTGCAGGCTGCCAGGCACGAAGGGCCAAGATCGGGAAATGAGGGTCTGAGACTGTGTTAGTTGACTAGGGACCCCTGTGGTCCGCACAAAGACTGAAAAAGTGTGATAAAAGGCTCTAGGATAGGTCTACGGCTAAGCTAGGAAGATGTTGTCTTAAGTAGCACTCTTAGTACTCAAATACCACTTTTAGGTGATTCCATGACTTAAAAATATTATCATTAATTAATTTCCCTAAGATACTCTATGTCAAAGTTATAAGCCTGAAGTTTACTCATCCATTTTTGCTGCCTATCATTCAAGTCCTTATGGTTGAGAAAAAATTTCAAACTATTGCGATCCGTTTTGACCACAAATTTGCCACAAACCAATTTTTGCTTGAATTTTGCTATGCATGTATGATGGCCAGCATCTCTTTATCATATATGGAGAATCCATGTTTTGTATCTTTGAGTTTCCGCTCTCAAAGGCTATGGGATGCCCCTTTTGCATCAAAAGTGCTCCAATCCCTTATCTTGATGCATCACACTCTAACACAAATGGAATAGAAAAATATGGAACAACTAATATTGGGCTTGAACTCATTACCTTTTTTGAGTTTGTTAAAAGCTGTTTCGGTGGATTCGGACCAGCTGAATGCTTCCTTCATCGTTAAATCAATCAATGGGATAGGCACTTGTGTAAATCCTTTAATGAACCCACTGTAGTAACTACAAAGACCCAATAATCCCCTCAGCTGTGACATTGTAGTAGGAGGCCAATCCAATATGGCTTGGATACTCTGTTGGTCCACCCGGACTCCTTGGGCAATGATAACATGGCCAAGGTACATAATATCAGTCATGCGAAACTCACACTTAGACTCCTTAGCAAAAGAGAGTCTGCCACTCAAAATTTTTCAGCACTGTATCCAAGTGTCGCAGATGCTCTTCACATGTCTTACTATACACCAAAATATCATAAAAAAATACCAAAACAAACTTCCTCAAGTGGTTACTGAAGATGTGGTTCATGCATGATTGGAAAGTAGTCGAAGCATTTGTCAAACCAAAATGCATAACCAAAAATCCAAAATGCCCAAAGTGACACCGAAAGGATATTTTTTATACATCATCTCTTACTTGAATTTGATGATAGCCGGATTTCAAATCAATTTTAGAAAAATATACAGCTCCATGCAATTCATCAATCAACTCATCGATCTTGGGTATGGGGTACCTGTTTTTGATGCTCTTCTTATTCAAAGCCTAGTAATCAATACACATCCTCATCGTACCATCCTTCTTCACCAGGACAACACAAAAAGTCAAGGGACTAGAACCAGGCCAGATATGTCCCATCTCCAATAATTCCTTGATTGCCTTTTCAGTTTTCTCTTTAAATGCTCTTGGATGGCGATAAGGAGCAATCATTATAGGTTTACAACCTGGTTCCAACTCAATTATGTGCTGAAATCCTCTATCTGGTGGCAATCCTGGAGGTATACCACTTAACACTATGCCATGCTTGTCTAAAATAGATTGAATGTCCACGTGGTAGGATTTTTTTAATCTATGGATGAAGTTGTAGTTTTAACCAAACAACGGGCTGCCCAAGTTACCTTCCCTCTATGAAAAGCTCTCTCCATCCTCTTAGTCGTGACCACTCGAGGAGCTCCATTGGTCATGCCTTGAAGCACAACCTCGTTCCCATCTGATTTAAACTTCAGCTCCATAGTCTGATAATTTTGGGTGAATTCTCCCAACGATTGTAACCATTGTACCCCAAGTACCACATTTGTTTCCCTTATGCCTACAACATAGAAGTCATCACTTATTTTATGTCTCCCAAAAGTAAGATTAAGTTGTTGAATTCTCTTGGTACATGGAAGAGTGAAACCATCAGCTACAGTCACATTGAAGCCCTTGAAATCCTTTGCTTTCAAACCCATCCTGATTACCAATCTTTCATCAATAAAATTGTGAGTTGCCCCACTGTCAATCAGCACCGTGACCTTTTGCCTTTGCAAAATTCCATGAACTCTAAAAGGATGATATCAAGGAACACTAGATAATGTGGCAAGGGTGCCCTCTGAAGTATCTATCTCTTCCTTCTTTTTCATGTTCTGGTTCATGGGTTCCAATTTTCAGTTTAGCTTCTTCTGATTTTGATTCACCATTGGATGTAATCTCAATGCAGTGTACTTGTATGCACCCAAGACATTTGTGGCTAGGTTCCCATGGATCCTTGCAAGTGAAACATAGCTTTTTTCTTTTGAGCTTGTTCCTTGTTTCCATCTCGTTACTCGCTTTTGACAGCTCCTTTTGTTGAAACCTTCCTTGTTGGAATGGCTTCTTTTGCTGCCCATAAGTTGCTGTCCTTGGCTGCCCATAAGGTGCTGTCCTTGGTTGTCCAAAAGGTGTTGTCCTTCGCTGTCCTACATGCAAAAATTTACCCTTTGGAGCTAATTATTCCAGGTTCAATGCTCTCTTAATTGCTCCCTGAAGAGACATAGGGTCAAAAGCTTTTACCAGCCCTTGAGTGGTTTAGTTAGTCCTTCAACAGACAAGACCACAAGTCTTCTTTTATTTACATCCGGTACTATCATGGAGAGCCTCTGGAATTTAGCAATGTAGCTGTCCACCGTTCCTGTTTTAGTTGGGCTAACTCTCTGAAATGGACCTTTGGATCTTTCTTGTCAAACCTTTCCATTAGTCTTTGGTTGAGTTCTTCAAAATTAGAGATAGAACCATGTCCTTAGGTGACCATACCATGATACCATCACTCGTGTGCCACTCCCTCCAAATGAAGTGTGACGAATTTGATAGCATCTTCCTCATACATAGGATTAAAAACAAGTATGTATTCAATTTCTGTAACCGAGCACTTATATGATCCTTCATAAGTAGAAATGATCTTACCCAAACGTTGTTGGATGTCTTTCCGAGGCCGATCCTGTTGAGTTCTCCTTCCTCTCCCTATACCATTCTTCATTCTTAGATCACAGAACTATCGGAAAGTCAATGCTCGCTATACTGCAAGGCCGAGTCATTCATATTTTGTATGAAATGTTGCAAACTCATTACCTATGTGATGTTGGAGCTCTACCTGTTATGTTTTTTTTGCATAAATTTTGCTTGAAAAGTCTTGGAAGGGGTATTGATTCAGGCCCACTCATTAGATGACGAGTTTCTTTCTCCTTGATTTGCCTTATTTTGATTACCATTTTGCAGAGCTTGTACTAACCCTGAGATTGATTCTCTTAATGTCTTTTGGATTGCTCTTTTCAAATCTCTTTGACTGTAATATCAAAATAAACCAATAACCGCTGAATTAAAAAAAATGTATTACAGTCCTGATAAATTTAATCAAATGAATAATTGTCATGTCCCCGTTTCAGAATTAAACCAATTAGGAGACCTGTAGCCTATTCCTTATTTCTCGTAGGTTAAGGGATAAGGTTAAAGAATAATTTAATAATAATATTTAAAGTTGTCATAAGTCACTTTATTTCATAACATAATAATTTAATAATAATATTTAAAGTTGTCCTAAGTCACTTCATTTCATAACATGGAAAAATGACATGTATTATAATTATAAAGGGGGCCAAAAAGTAATATTCATTAAGTGGACAAAAAAATAATATTTATCTAAAAGTGTTTTAAATGCTTTTAGGGTTAGGGCAACTGGAAAAATGGAACTTATAAAAGGAGGGATGGGCTTAAAAGGATTCATTATTCATTCATTATTATTGAAATCAAAACCCTGTTCCAGAATTTGAGCTTCTGCGTTCAACTTATCTATCTGAGAATGAAAACCCTTAGATGTACAGGGTCTGAGGACAAAAACCCTCTTATCCTTTGAGGTGATTCTATCTAGGGATCATAATTGTGCTGAAAGTTTGAAATTTATTACATGACCAGTCTGCTACAGTGATCTGTACTATTGCTACGGTGATTTGTACCCTACCGTCAGCTGTATTTATGATCGCTATAACCCTCTTTGAGTCTTCAACACGTCAATTTGATATTATAAACTGATTTGGGATTTATCTACAATAGCTCTGCCTTCAAACAACAGGTTTTCATATTCAAACAATAGGATTTCATCTTCAAATAGCAGAGGTACATCTTCAAATCGCAGGGCATGATCTTTATTGACTGCCGTGGACATCGACATAATTACTATTCCAACATAGACTCCATATTGTGGACTTTAGTGAATGCTGTTCATAGTTTGCAGTAATCGCCAACTTGGAGGTGGTTGCAATACATATTTCCAGCTACTGAACGTCATTGTCATACTGAGGGTTAACATCAATAAGGTTCTTTGATATATTACAATTGTTGTTCAACTTACCAATAAAGGTTTTTAAACATCGGAACTTTGTTTGCATACAACTCAGTTTCAATAAAGATTTCAATTGAGGTTTTAGTATAAGTATTGTATGTTGGTTGTTTTAGTATTTGTTTGATATACAGTTAAAAAGGAATCACAGTAAATCCCATAATTTAGAAAATTACCTATAAAGAAACATTATAGTGGTATCAGAGCATTGACCTTGCCAACCTGTGGATCAAACGAAAAATGATGGGGAACAGAGAAAAGAGGGTTCCTACAGATGAGATAAGTTTTTTTTAGGAAATGATCAGCTAGGGTCAGAGAGATTTGGAAAGAATAATTCAAAGGACAATGAAAGAATCCATGTCAGAGTTAGTCCGAGCCTTGCAGGGTAGTATTCAAAGTAAGGTGAATTAAGGGGAAGGAAGCTCTTCAGCTAATGAGAGGATCTCAGTTAACCCCCCTTCCAAAACTTTCCGAGCAACATTCCTACAAAGAAAATAAGCATGCATGAAGAACCCAAGTTTTAAGGGATCAATTGGAGCAATTTTCTATTAGCTTCAAAGCTTTGGCTTCATTTAGAAGAGCACAAAAAAAAGATCCTATTCAGGAGGTGTGGTTAAAATAGTAGTGTGACAAAGATGAAGGCAAACTTCTCGCTTTTGATGAATATGATAAGAAGTTTGACACTTACAAATCTTATATCACCTTTGAAGAATTCTTGGAAATATTCAAAGAAATAAAAGTGGAAGGCTGAAGAAGAAAGAAGAAAAAGTTGAACTAAAACCACAAAAAGCCAAAAGAATTAAAGATGGTGGAACCAAAAATTGTGATTGATACGCTTGAGCCAAAACTACTAGAAGTGGTCAAGAAGTAGTGGTAGAGCATGAGCCAAAGAACAAAGAACAATCAGAGCTGCAAGAAATCGAGAGGAAGTAGCCCATGGAGAAATCCACCATACAAGAGGAAGTTGAAAAAGATGTTCCTATTCAAGAAGCACCCATCAATCTCCTAAATATTGAGTTCGTGCCATATGAAGATGATTTGCAAGATAGCTGTAAAAATAAAAGCGAGAAGGATCTTTGGTAAAACCCAAATTCCTGAGTTATCCGAATGATGGAGTTGATGCAAATTTATCAAAGGCATCAATAGAAGAAGATAAACACTTGAACCATTGCTATGGTGTCAGTTCAGATTATGAAAGGAATGTTCCGATCCAAGACACATCAGATTGACTTTCAGAATGATTCTATTGATAAGCATGCACTTGAAAAGAGTATTTTAGTAGAGGTAGGTGTTGAGTTCACAAATTCAACAACTAAGGGTAAGCAATTTGACTATCTCCGTGATTATAGTTTGGGGACATGAAAATATTGACTCTAGTGGAGGTTTGACATCATTGCGAGATTCTTGTTATCATGGAAAGTACCATAAGAATGGAGAGAAGGTGAAGAACACAACTCATAGCAAAGGGCATATATTTGCTCAAGGTTGTCTACTCATAAGAGTATGGGATCCAGGTGTTTGTTTGAGACACCTGATACTGAAGTCTGAAGTAATGGAAGCAATGCACATTTATGT
Organism: Torreya grandis; assembly: GCA_037957365.1. Lineage (NCBI taxonomy): Eukaryota > Viridiplantae > Streptophyta > Pinopsida > Cupressales > Taxaceae > Torreya > Torreya grandis. The sequence continues at coordinate 4,615,557 of JARHVA010000290.1, read as the reverse complement.
CATTCACATATTCAATGAAGAGACTACAAAATACAAACAAATTTCTGCATATATTGCGGGGCTTTTCATATATCGAGGCGAGTCATGTTATGTATGCCAACTGCTTTTGACAATTTCCCATGGTGGAGATGACTCTTAATCCCCTACTTCAGTTGATGCTTGAACATGAAACAATCTTGGTGGACTAAAGCTTGTTGTTGAGGGAGCAACTATACCACAATGTGCAAATGGAACAAAAGTCACAATTCCATTACTTGCTGTAATGAATCCGAAGGATGTTGCTTTAACTGGTGTAGGTGTGCGTCCAAGAAGGCAAGGAAAACATACTTTTCCATGGCTGTATGATTTTGAAGAACAGGAGGGAGATCTGAACCTTTTGCCACACATTGTGGCTTTGACATTTTACCCTTCCATTCTTGCAAACAGTCCTATTACACTCGGTGAGATTGAAGTTCTTGGAGTTGCTCTTCCATGGAGAACCATATTTGCTAATATTGGTCTTACACTAAAATCACTGGAGAATTTTCACAAAATGGTGGTGGAATAATGGAGGTTCTTTCTCAATGAACTTAAATGATTTAGCATCTCATGCCTTTGCAATTGATAAGAGAGGAATCAAATACCAAACTGCAGTGAAGCATAAAGATGTCATTCATTACTCTTGGGTCATTGACTGCTGTAAACAGAAGTTGCTGCATTGGGAAAGATGTTTTATGGACACTGGATCGACTGATAGCCTAATGTCCAAGTTTACATGTTCTCATATGGCAATGATACCTTTTACAGCAAGGAGAACAGCTTGATCTCATCTGTCATAGAGAAAAAAGAGGTAAAGTTGGGCCATGTGGAGTATTTTGATCAAAGCCTAAGTAGGACTGCAACTGAAGATTACCAAGAAAATAAGGAAATGATTTACAGAAGTGATGCAAGTCAACTATTGATCGAACAAGGATGTGAGTATGAAGTAAATCAGATTTTAGAAGGCATATATTTATTTTTTTGAGCTCATTTCAAAAACAAAACAATGCTAAGATTCAAGGTTTTGTTGATAAAGTTGATTCCCATACTTCATTGTTAAGTTATAAAGTGCAGCTTGATACTATTAAGGAAGGTATTCGCAGCAGTTCTAACATCAATATTGATAGAGCTCAAGAAGTCAAGGAAACAAAGGGAGTGCAAGACCATCAGGGTGTCACGTATGATTGTGATTCTTGGAGAGATCATAGATCTGTTTATGACAGTCAGTCTGGGGGAGAGGCATATGACATTGCCAATGGGAAAATCAAAGGAAAAATAGCCATGGCTAACTTGCCTGCATGTACCTACATGAGAGGACCGGTATTTATTGAGACAATAGTCATGATTGAAACAATGATGGAGCACATAGCACAAGCACAAGTACTTCAACTTGATGTTGTTCAGGTAATTAATATCTATGCTAAAGGAGACATGATGTTTTATGGTCAAGAACACATGCTGTAACGCAAAATTAGTTTTTGATACAGTGCAGGGATCAAGTAATTATCAAAACTATGGCAAAGATATGAAAATTTTCAAAGATTGGAACCAATGGGTGAAACAAGGATTATGCTCGGTACCAGTAAAGTTCAATGTCTACTGGGAGGCATAGCAAATGATTTGTTTAGTTAATATTCAGCCAGATTGTAGTATAAGCATTTATTATTTAGGATGTGAACTGAGACCAAATGTTAAAGTTGCTTAGGTTGTTGCAATGTCATTGGGGTTATTGATTGATAGTCACCTAGACATGGGCGAGATCTATGTGCACTCAACAACTATAGTGGAAAATAATGTAGCACAGAGTGGAGGTTCTGTAACAATAAAATTGTGTGCAAAGGCAGTTTTGGACTCATGTTCGCAGCTTGTGCGTGAGGAATTTAGAAAATGGGATGGCAAGTTCCCAATGATGAATTGGGATCCAGGTATTATAGGAATGGTCATTTGGGGAGAGCTAGAGCAATTGAGTTTGCAAGGGCTTGAGGGCAAACAATTTTGGTAAGGGCGGACTGTCATGTTCCCTTTTCAGAATTAAACTAATTAGAAGACACAGCGTATTTCTTATTTCCCGTAGGCTATGGGATAAAGTTAGGGACATAATTTAATAATAATGTTTTCCGCTGTCCTAAGTTGTAATGTCCCTTTTCTGAAAAAATTAGAACAATTTGGATTTTATAGCAAACCCTTATACTGAAAATATTTAATTTTGATTATTTATATTAAAACCCTTGTAGATGAAATTACAAAATTTTGGGAATTTCTCATTTTTACAACAAATTTTGATTTTTGCAACAACCCTTAAATCCGAAAATATAAAACCCTGATTTTTTTTGATAAACAACTGAAAAATAGATATTTTATTGGAATAACGACAGAGTTCAGTTATAAGAAAATGCAAAAATTATTTGACACAGTTGAACATAAAAGTGGAGAATTTAACCCAGAAATAACTCCTAATGGTGACATTAGCCCACACAATGATGACATTAGCCCTAGACATATGATGCCAACCCTAGAAATACTTCCAGAAGTGTGATGCCAACCCTAATATTGATGCCCTGACGTAGATGTGGAACTTCCACGTTGCCCTCATTATTTGATTTAGCTGATTTTTGATATAAACCAGATATGAAGCACAAATGTAGTCCTTGGATGGAACCATCACACAAAATCTGAGGGTTTTCGTCGCCGAGTCTTTTCCACTGGAGGGTTTTCGTCCTTTGAGGCTGGAAGCTGAAGCGGGATGCTCAAACTCACAAATAAGTTGGGAAGGTTGATTGATAAAATATATTCTTCAAAGGAATCCAACGCCTTTTTTATAATTTTACTTTCACCTTTTACCGAGGCAACACCCATAAAGCAATGCCCTACTTCTATTTTGTTGTTGACTTGCTTTATTAAAAATATATAACTTTTTTAATAAAATAATATGTTATTTTTTTTTATAACATAAAATTACTTTTGGCCAACTTAAGTTATATTATTAATTTATTTCCCTTGCATCACCCTTTTAGCCTTCAGGAAATGGAGAATAGGCTAAGGGTCTGCTGACTTATTCAATTTGAAAAAGGGGACATGATAGTCTGCCCTTCCCAAAATTACTTGCCCTCAAGCAATTGTAAGCTCAAATGCTCAAGCTCTCCCCAAATGGTTATCTCTATGATACTTGGATCCCAATTTATCGTTGGGAATTTGCAATCCCATGTTTTGAATAAGCTTTGCTTCATCAGGGTCTTTGACTAAGAACTAGCATAAAATTGTTCCTCTTGCACTTCTCAAACATTTAGTTTTTGCTACATGTTACTTGTAGTCATGTAAAATGCAAAATTGTACAACTTCAGTATGGCTAAGACACCTAATCCATAGGTCCTGTTGGCTCACACAACCCTTCTAGGCTACTTCTTTCACTGATTACCAATCATCCAAAGCTTTTTGGACTTATCCCTTTCAGACCTAGGCAGCCCTTTCAGATCCAGATCCATCCCCCCAGGTCTCATCCCCTTAGGACAACAACACCCAAATAGGACAGGAGCATTGAAACCCAGGGTGTCCTGTTTTCGGCGCTATTGTCCAAGTTCACTTTTGCCTCCAACGATTAGATTCTTTCGGTTCCTTATCTTTTTTCTTGTCGGCCTCATGCGAATTCATTTAACCCACGATTATTAATTTCCCTATAAAAGGCCATTCAAAGTCCATTTAGAGGGGTTGACGCTCATTTTCAAGAGAGACACAAGAATACAAGCAAGTACACTCAAGCACTCTTCCATATTCTTTGCATACAACCTTCCAATATTATTCAAAGCCGACTCAAGTCATTACACCAATGCCTAGCCAGCTAAAGCACATCCAATTTCGCATTCTAGTTGCATTGATCATACACAAATTGCACCAAGCACTTCAATGGGAAAACTACATTAGCTTGATCCCTGTTCGGAGTATTGGTATGTAGGCAGCGTGTCCACACACAGGGTGTGAAATGCGTCTAGTGTATCCTTAACACACTAACCCCTTCTCTCTCTTTCCCAAGTTTGCATTCAAGTTCAAGCCCTAGGAGCCCCTAAAAATTTTGAAGATTAAAACAGGCACACAACGAGCTCCGCGAGGTCCCAGACCCTAAAATTTCAGTGACAGGGTAACACAGGCATTCCGAACAGAACCCAGAAAGCTTTTAGCCTTAGGACAAAAGCGCCAAAATAGGACTACAGTGCTAGACAATAGGGTGTTCTGTTTTCGGCGCTCTTGTCCAATCAAGAAACGAAGTCCAGAGACTTGTTTTTGACTGTTTTTCAATCCTGCTCCTCCAGTATCAGAGCTTGTCTCAGTCCAGAACAACCGGAATAATCAAAGTTCTAATCTCTCTCACTTTCTACTATATTTAGAAAAGACAAAAATACAATCTATTTACACAAATCAGTATGTTAATTCTGGCATATTTATTTACTGATTTACATTGCTCAGCCCCTTTATTATTTAGGAATATAAATCCAATATTCCGAAAACAATAAAACATTACCCATAATGGCCCCTTTTGATTTGTACTCTCATTACCTACATGAGGGGCCTTTTGTTTACAATTTTTGGTTGCCTTAGAGAGAATTTGAAACTGAACGGTAAATCAACACCCATGAAGTTAGAATGACTGCCAAATTCATTTAATTGCACTTGGAATTTACCTCTAGTATTGGGTCTTAGCAGTTTTGTAGAGCTTGAAGTCTTTATTTTTTTGTTATAGGCACAAATGCTTGCTTGAAATATCGCTTTTAGGGCAAATTAATGAAATTTTGGAATTTTACTGAAACCTTAATGTGAAAGTACATATTCTGAAAATGATCCATAAAACATTATACGAAAAAATACAATCCACATAGAAACCCTCAGACAATGAAGAAACTCAATTTATTTCAAGAGTAGAATCCTTACAACTCCAAATTTGATTTTTTTATAAAATATTTTCAAGCTATAAATTAATTAATTCATATCATACCAAAGCAATTTCAACCATAATTGACCAACTAGCTGAGAAATTGATGTTGTATCAAGCACGAAATAGCCTTGGGCAAGCCCAAGATGAAACCAAATGTTGAACAACCCTCAAAACCAATGCCCTAGGGTGATGTCAACCCTCCAAAGGATGACCTTAGGATGCCAAGGGGCCCTCCAACAAGTTGTCAACCCCAAACAACCCTCTAACTAATGTACCAACCAAAAATTGATGTTGTAGTTTGTGTTCAATGACTTTTCACTCAATTGTGACCCTTGAATGAAGCCACCAACAAAAGTTGAGGGTTTTCGTCCCCAAGATCTGATTGCACGTAATGCTCCTTTTTGGACAAAAACCAACAATTTTAGATTTTTTCGTAAAATTTATTTGGTAAATTTCTAAATAAACACGCTGAATCAAACCCTAGATAATAACATGCAACTAAAATATGCAAAACTAATAATACTCAATTGGAATATTGATTCAATAAGCTGATTACAAATTTATTACAACAAATCCTAACTGTAAAAGTCCACAAAAAATGAATTCAAGAATAAATACCAATTATTATCTATTAGAACAAGGTACAACAATCTATTTGAAAGTATGAGATATTGTAGCAACGGTACGGATCATTGTAGTATAGCACGGTTCACTGTAGTAGTGGTATGAAATTTTGTAGCAGTGGTACAAGCTGAAAATGGAATAAGTCCTGATTTGCAAGTACAAATATGATCCCTGGGTGGAACCACCATGGAGGATGGGAGGGTTTTCATCCTTGGATCTTGTTCACCTTGAGGGTTTTCGTCCTTTATGATAAAAAATTAAACAAAAGCTGCTCAAGCTTGAAAAAGGTTTTGAAATAAATCGAGTGATTATGAATTCTTTTCTGATCTAGGACTCAGAAGTTCTAGTTGGCGAATATTTCAATAGCACAGAAATAACACAATAACAATGAATTCTCTGAGAAGAGACGTCGTATTACTTAACAATCGCAATACAAATATAGGCTTATCTCCGGGAAGAGATGTCTGCCTTCCCATTTTGGGTTACAATGCATTTATACATATTTTTTGTAAAAAACATCGGGAGATTGAGTGGCTCGAGGAATTAACGGGTGACGATTTAATGTCCCAGCATTAAAACAATACAACGCCCGAGGACATAATGGCTTGAGGGAATACTCGAGGACATAACGGCTCGAGGAAATAACTGTCACCAACAATACAAAATGAAAACAATACAAAATTCGAGGAATTAACTGTCACCGAATGGTCACCTTGAGGGATTAACTGTCACCCGAATGGTCACCCAAATTGTTGCCCGGATCATTCCTCTCTCCTTGAAAAGCAATGGTCCCCATTGCGTCAATATTCCCTGTCAGGTGGGGTAGCTGTGTCTTGATTTGATTCTCTGTGAGCCACTCACCTTGGTGGCTAAGCTGGCCTCTTCTGACCACTCGATACAGCAGAATAGAGCATCCTCTTGTTGTCTTCATCCAAGTATCCACAATCTGATCCTCTTCTACTGGAGCAAAACTCTGTGGATCAAGCTCATCAATGTCTAGTTGTTCTGCCACAACTGAAGTGTCCAATAGAGGTGGGTGATATGGTTTGAGGAGCTCCACATTGAATATTGGATGCAGACCAAGGTAGGCTGGTAGGTTCAACTCAAAAGCATTTTCTGCAACTTTTCTGGTGATGGTGTATGGACCATATCGCAGAGGCCGAATCTTTCTGTGTGGGCCTGCAAGCCGTTCCTTCTGAAGCTGTAACCAAACCTTGTCACCCATAGCAAAATGGTGTGCAATCCTATGTTTGTCATGGCGTTGCTTATACTTCTGATTCATCTTCTCTAGGATGTCGTGAACTTGTTGCTGGATATGTTGCATTTGTTCAATAAACTTTGTTGCTTTTGCTGCCTCAGCTCTTCCATGAGGTGTGTATTCCATGGTGGAAAATGGAACATTTATATCAATTGGTGCCATGGGTTGGAACCCAAAACATACCTGGAATGGACTGTGCATGGTTGAGCTGTGCAGCGCCCGATTGTATCCATGTTGTATGAAAGGAAGTCCCTCGTCCCATGTGCGTGGATGTTTGGAGTGATACATCCGAATCATGTAAACAATCAAGCGGTTTACCACCTCTGTCTGACCATCAGTCTGTGGATGGAAGGCTGTGGACTTCATCAGCTTAGTATCCATCATCTTCCATAGAGTGGACCAGAAGATGCTCAGGAACCTGCTATCTCGATCTGAGACAATGGCCTTGGGGAGACCAAAATGGAGCCATACATGACTAAAATATAGTTGAGCAGTTTCCTCTGCAGATATATTTTTCTTACAAGCAAGCATGATAGCCATTTTTGAAAAACGATCAACTACCACAAAAATACAGTCCTTGCCATGTTTGGAAGTAGGCAAACCTGAGAGAAAATCCATTGAGACGGATTCCCAAGGCCTGGTTGGTTCTGGCAATGGCGTGTACAATCCTTGCTTCTTATTTGTTGGCTTGGCAATTGCACATGGGGTGCAAGATTTGAGATATCTTTCCACATCTTTCTGCATATGGGGCCAGTAGAAGTGTTTTTGAAGAACTGCCAATGTTTTTTCGATACCAAAGTGTCCAGCTGTCCTACTGAAGTGTGCTTCCCATATCATCTTTTGTTGCTCTGCAACAGGAACACAGATGTGCCCCATATGGCAGAGGACATTATCTTGCAAATAGAAGTCAGAAACATGTTCACCTTTTTCGAGCGCTTGATAGGTGTCAGCAAAGGTAGGATCTGCTTCATACAGAGCACCCCAAGTGGCAGTCTCATGTCCGCACAGGTCAAGAACTGTTGTGAGTGTAGTAATTGGTGGGCGGCTCAGACAATCTGCAGCTGTATTTGAGCTCCCCTTTTTGTGTTTGATTATCAGGTGGAATTGTTGAAGATACGTGGCCCACTTTTGGTGCCTCTCATTTCGTAGTTTGCTTTGCGTCTGGATGAATTCCAATGGTTTGTGGTCAGTGTGGATGACCGTCTCTTTCCCCAAGATGTAGTGTTTCCAGTGTTTGCAGGCTTGTACAATGGCATAGAGCTCCTTATCATATGTTGGGTATTTCCTGACTGTATCAGTGAAAGTTTCACTGTGGTATGCAACAGGATGGCCATGTTGCATGATGACAGCTCCCATGGCATATTTAGATGCATCTGTCATCAACTCAAACGGTTGATGCAAATCTGGCAAGGCAAGAACAGGGGTTGAGCAGAGTCTGTTCTTCAAATTCTCAAATGCCTTTTGCTATGTTTCACCCCACTGAAATGTAGCTTTAGCTCCTCCTTTAGTCACTTGGGTTAGTGACCAAGCAACATGTGAAAATTCAAGAAAAAACCTGTGGTAGAAATTTGCAAGGCCCAAAAAGCTGCGAAGCTCTGTGAGGGTCCTTGGTGTGGGCCATTCTCGAATAACCCGAATCTTTTATGGATCAACATGGACCCCTTTCTCATTCACAACGTACCTGAGGTACTGAATTGTTGTCATTCCGAATGTGCACTTGTCAAGATTTGCGTACAACTTGTGCTCCTGAAGAGTTTGAAGCACCTTACGGACATGTTGCAAATGTTCTTCCCATGTTTTGCTATAGATGAGTATGTCATCTAAGTAGACAACCACGAATGAGTTGGTGAAGGGTCGTAGGATGTCATCCATCATCCTCATGAAGGTTGCAGGTGCGTTAGTTAGGCCAAAAGGCATAACCAACCATTCAAAGAGCCCCTACTTAGATTTGAATGCAGTTTTCCAGACATCAGTGGGATCGATGGGAATTTGGTGATAACCAAATTTGAGATCAATTTTGGTGAAGAACTTCGCACCACGGAGCTGGTCCAGCAGGTCATCGATTATGGGGAGAGGGTAGCGATTCCTCACAGAGATTTTATTCAGGGCTCGGTAGTCAATGCAAAGCCTCCATGTTCCATCTTTCTTCAGTGCCAAGACGATTGGGCTACCACAAGGTGAAGAGCTTGGCCTGATGTGACCCCTTTGGATCAATTCTTGAATCTGTCTTTTTATCTCATCATTCTCCAAGACTGATCTGCGATACGCAGGACTGTTAGGCAAAGGTGATCCTGGGATTAAATTGATAGAATGTTTTACCTGGGAATGCAGTGGAAGTCCTGTGGGTGACTTGAATAAGTCATCGTATTCTCCTGTGATTCGTCCTATTTGCTTTTGTTGTTGTGTTGATTGTGTAGTCAGGACCACAACATCGGCCTCCTTGGATTTCTGTGGTTTGACTACCATGAGAACAAATTGCTTTGTCTTCTCCACCAATCTCTTGCATTGCTTAGCACTGATCAGGGAGACAGATGTGGGAGGTGGTATCTCTGGTACCCTATAGCGCTGTGTTCCAAGAGTGAGGGTGATCCTTCGGGTTCGGGATTCATAGATGCCATGTCGCTCATACATGAATGGCTGACCAAGGAGTACATCACAAACATCTAGATTGACCACATCACACAAGACTTCATCTTGGAATGGTTTTATAGCATATGAAAGAAGACACTGATGGGTGACACGAAGGTCTCTCCCTGGGCTCAACCACCCAATACTATAGGGCTTTGGATGAGGCTTCATGGATAGATTGAGACTTTTCACAACTTTAGCAGAGATTAAATTCTTTTGACTCCTACTATCAAGAATGAAATGCAGAGGCTTACCTTTTACCCATAATTTGGAGTGAAACAATCTTTCTTTGTCATCTGGTCTTTCCTCACGAGTCTGTGATGAAGCGACGATGGTGTCAGGTTCAACATCTATGATTTCTTCCTCGTCCTCTTCGACTGTGGGTTGTGTATGAGGCAGAGTAGTAGACGTCGAGTATTGTGACTCAGAGCAGTAACTTGATGGCTCGACATTCTTCTTTGGAGTGAGTTCCAGTTTTGTGGTAATCACACCATTTTCCCGCCTTCCCCTTCTGGGATTTCTTATCCTGAAACTGCTGCTTTCAGTTTTGGCCTCGTGTTTAACCTTCCTTGTTACTTTTCCATTTTGAAGGTTGACTCTTCGTATTCTTCCTGCCATGCTTCTGTTCAATCTTCACTGCAAATTTATATGCCTCACCGAAGTTTCCAAATTGAAGAGTTCCATTTCCCCCCGTATGTACCATTGTAGTCCACCACGATATTTGAGAGTTTTATGTTTCTCACTTTCTTGAATGCCCAGTCTTGCAGACAAAGAATGAAAAGTGTCTGTGTAATCTTGAACAGATTGGTCCTTGCCTTGGCGAAGTTGCCACTGTATATACAGATCATCATACGCTCCGATGGGATAGTATTCTTCTTTTACTGCTTCCATAAAATCATCCTAGGTAGGTTCCACCCCAAGGCCAATGATATCCGTACTGAACCTCTTTTTGTACACTTCCCACCAGTGTTTCACGGGCAATGATGATTTCAAAAGAGCAAAAGTGATCTTTTCTCCATCAGTGAACTTATTTACCGAGAATTAGGAAGACAGTTGATCCAACCAATTTTCCACTGCAACAACATTGATTTTGCCTTCAAATGTGGGAATATCAAAATTTACCTGAACCTTGAAGGGTGTTGGGGCACTGAAAGGAAGTTCCCTCGATGAGGAGCCAAGATGTGTAGCCGCGGAGTCAGAATTTCCCATCGGAAGTGTTTGAAGAATTTGAGCAAATTGTTGGAGCATATGCGCTTGTTGCCGCTGGAGGGCTTCATTCACTATTTCCTTGAAAGGATCGGATGTCTCGGTGTCGTTTGCCATTTGAAGTCGTTTGGGGCGCACAGGTGGAACGTTTGGAAGCTCTGTCGCTTTCCACCCAAGTTACCTGTATCTTGACCTCGTCCTTGGGATCATACACTATCAAGACAAACCGCTCTGATACCACTGATCCAGAACTCAGAAGTTCTGGTTGGCGAATATTTCAATAGCACAGAAATAACACAATAACAATGAATTCTCTGAGAAGAGACGTCGTATTACTTAACAATCGCAATACAAATATAGGCTTATCTCCAGGAAGAGATGTCTGCCTTCCCATTTCGGGTTACAATGCATTTATACATATTTTTGAAAAAACATTGGGAGATTGAGTGGCTCGAGGAATTAACGGGTGACGATTTAACGTCCCAGCATTAAAACAATACAACGCTCGAGGACATAATGGCTCGAGGGAATACTCGAGGACATAACGGCTCGAGGAAATAACTGTCACCGACAATACAAAATGAAAACAATACAAAATTCGAGAAATTAACTGTCACCGAATGGTCACCTCGAGGGATTAACTGTCACCCGAATGGTCACCCAAATTGTTGCCCGGATCATTTTCATCCTACTCTTTTAATAATTACCTTTTCCATCAAAACCCTAAAAAACAATGCTTTATTTTCTATTTTGATGTTGACATGCTTTTATTTTAATAAAGTCATCTTTATCCTTGTTTTTGGCCCAATTAATAATCATTATTTTATGACCCACTTTAATAATAATGATTGTCATTTTTCCATGTTATTAATTAAAGTGACTTTAGGACAACTTAAAACATTAGTATTAAATTATTTCATTATTAATTATTTCAAAAATGGGACATGACAGTCCGCCCTTCTCAAAATTGCTTGCCCTCAAGCATTTGCAAACCCAAATGCTTTAGTATCACCATGCCAATCAAGCTGTAATGCCCATGTAATCTAGAGCTTGTACCTGTGAAGTGGGACAACCTCAACTCGAACTTTTCTGTCAATGCAAGGGTCCCAAGTCAATCTCAAGAACTCTTCATCATGCTTTTGTTGCACCATTCTGATACAATTGTGGGAAAAGTTTTATAACATGGATCCCATATCATCCTTGGGAATTGGTGTGACCAACTACCAAAATTTTAAAATTGTGGAAAAACTTCAGTAAACTCCCAAAAGTGATCACATACAATCTCATAATGTTGTTCAAAATCAGTAGTAGGAACAAGATAAAGTTGTGCCTTTGTTGGATCAAGTGTCTTGGAGTCTTCAACTTCTTCAGATGCCCCTCTGGATATCATTTCAACTTCTTGGAAAGGAGTTACTGTAACATCATATAAAGGATTTAGGTATTCTTTGCTGAAAGTGGTGGCCTTTACCTGTGCATCTTTTTTCACATTAAATTTCATATCTTCCACTTGCGTGGTAAATTCTTGTTGATTTTGTTCAATGACCTTCAACTGAGCAATTTCTGGTGACTTGGCTTCCGTTTTTTCTTCTCTTTCTGTCAACTCTTTCATTCCTATGTCTTCCTCTTGAGGTTATGATGTATCCAACATTTCGCCCGGGTCTATGGTCTCTTCATGTGACATGTCATAGTGTACTTGTCCACTTCTTGTCTTCATCAATTTCATGAAGTCTGGAAAAGATGTTTCTCTCTGAATTGCCGTTGAAAGAGCTCTATATTCAACATAGCTGACAATAACGTCATCCACCATAGTTCTCTTCTCTGGCAATAATGCCATGATTCAGACGTTGGCAAGATCACATATCTGATACCACTGTAATGTCTCTTTTTGGACAAAAACAACAATTACAGATTTTTTCCGTAAACCCTTTTTGATAAATTTCTGAATAAACAAGCTGAAACAAATCCTAGATAATAACATGTAATTGAAATATGCAAAACTGATAATACTCAATTGGAATATTGATTCAATACGCTGATTACAAATTTATTACAACAAACTTTAACTGTAAAAGTCTACAAAAAATGAATTCAACAATAAATACCAATTATTATCTAGTAGAACAAGGTACAACAGTTTATTTGAAAGTACGAAATACTGTAACAACCATCAGAATACTATAGCAGTGGTACAGATCACTATAGCAACAGTTCTCCTTGAGGAACATAGTTCCTTAAGGACCCTTCAATCCACATATTCACTATCTTAGTTTGCCCGTCGGTTTGTGGATGATAGCGAGTGCTAGGAGTCAACTCTATGTTAGTCAAATAGAAGAGCTCTTGCCAAAACAAGCTCACGAACTTGCTGTCCCTATTGCTCACAATGTTTCTAGGCAGCCATGAAATTTAAAAATTTCTGTGAAAAATATATCATCCACTAGAGGTGCATTGTACTTGGCTGAAATTGAAAAAAAATGAACGTATTTAATGAGCCTATAAACCACCACAAACATACTACTTTTACCTTGAACCATGAGAAGTCCTATGATGAAATCCATAGTGATATTTTTCCATTTTTGAGTAGGACTGGTTAAAGGTTGCAACAAACCAACTAAAAAAACTTACTCAACTTTATTTTGTTGACAAGTGAGGCACTCCTGAATGTATTGAAGGACATCTCCCTTGAGTCCTTTCCAAAGAATCTTTCCCTCACTTGTTTGTATGTCTTAAAATACCCTGGATGACCAACAAAGGGAATATCATGAACAACTCTCAATATCTTATATTTCGTCTTAGACTCAGGGACCAAAAAGATCCTATTCTTGTAGAAAATAAGACTGTCCACTATCTTGTACTTGTCATCTGTATTTTTACCTTCAACGACAACAATAGTGAAGTCATTCTTCACATACTCAGCGATTATAAAAGCCTTCCAATCAGATGTAATCTCTGTCAAGGAGTAAAGAATAGGCTTTCTAGACAATGCATCAACAATTACATTGTTTTTCCCTTTGACATAATATCAAAGTCATAAGATTGAAGTCACTTACCCACTTTTGCTATCTATCATTCAAATCCTTTTGGTCGAGAAAGTACTTCAAACCAATGTGATCGATTTTGACCACAAACCTGCCACAAATCAAATTCTGCCTAAATTGGGCCAATGTATGCATGATGGCCAGCATTTTTTTATCATAAATAGAGAACTTACTCTCCACCTCTTTGAGCTTCGAGCTCTCAAAGGCTATGGGATGCCCTTTTGCATTAAAACAACCCTTATACCTTCACCTGAAATGCCACATTCCAGCACAAAAGGGATGGAGAAATTCAGAACAAGAAGTACCAGGGATGAACTCATCACTTCCTTGAGTTTATCAAACACTACTTGTGTTGTTTTGAACCAGCTAAAAGATCTCTTTTTGGTTAAATCCGTTAATGGAACAAGCTGAGAAAATCCTTTGATAAACCTTATATAGTAGCTGTATAAACCCAAAAAACCTCTCAAATGTGTCATAGTTGTAGGTGGAGGCCAATCTATGATTGCTTGTATCTTTTGTTGATCAACATGGACTCCCTGGGCATTGATCACATGGCCTAAATACAAAATTTCAGACATCCCAAACTCACACTTAGACTCTTTTGCATAGTTCCACGGAGTTTCTTAATGGGGAGACGGGGGGACGCGAAGATGGGTTTCCGGGACGGGGGGACGGGTGGCCTAAGTTTGGGGGCAGCGACGGGGTAGCGGTGCAAATACATATAGTACTTGAAAAATTAGTTATAAAACGATGTATAAGGAATAAGTATATTGCATTGAACATCAACAATTTAACATTGTGATTTAATCATTTAAGTTTCAAGTTTGATCTATTGAACCAATGAACATTGAACATTGAACAATAAACATTGAACAACAGGGAAAGAAGGGAGACCGATTTTTGCCCTGTAGGATAAAAAATGGTCAACAAATTTGGCGATTCACAGGGAAAGCATGGCTACTATGCTTAAGAAAACCAGTAGTTTACAAGTCCGTTGGGCACGGAGTCATAATATAGTCTGAAATGCTGACAATAACCTTGAGAGAGTAAAGAACCAACATGAAGCTTTTACCTCCAAACGGTAAACAAAACACACACAAGGCTAAAAAACTACAGACATGCGCAAATGCACTTAGAGAAAACAAAGGGAAAAATAGAGAAAATATGTACATAACAAGAGAAAGGCTCAGTGACAATGCTTAAGATATATCCCATTAACCGGGATATATAGTTCCCCACCATCCAACCTGGAGAGTTGGAATGCGTTATGCTGCTTGCACTGAGTGATGACATACGAACCACTCCATAAAGCATCAAACTTCGTGTGTTTTCCAGGGTTAGCTCGGTTCTCATCCCATTTTAAGACGATGTCATTTTTTGAGAAGCCTTTTGATGAGGATTTCTTATCAAAATGCTTCTTCGTTTGCTACTGATCGCTGGTCATGGAAGCCATGGCTTGGTCTCTTGCCTCCTGAAACTCCATTAATTCACAAAGTCTGACCTCCATGCTGTCGCTTTCTTCCAATTGCAGCTGGTGGGCAAGATCCAAGGCTGGCAATTCAAGTGAAATAGGGAGTTTAGCTTCCCTTCCATACACAAGCATGTATGGTGAATTGTCAAATGCTCTTTTTGTAGTAACCCTGTCTGTCCACAAGACCGTTTTCAGCTTGGCGTGCCAAGTTCCCTGATTTTCCTCCATTGTCCTTCTAATGATTTTGATCAGATTCTTATTGCTGGACTCAGCCAGCCCATTTCCTTGTGGGTAGTAATTGGAAGAAGTGCTAAGGTAGATGCCGTATCCCAACGCCCACTCGCTTGTTTTGGTTCCCAAGAAAGCCAATGCGTTATCTGAGATGATGGTAGCTGGGACTCCAAACTTTGTCACCAGGCCTTCGTAAAAGTCTAAGATTGCACTTTCGTTGGGTTTCTTCAAAGCAACAGCTTCTACCCATCTTGTGAAGTAGTCTGTAGCAGTCAAGACCCATTTGTGGCCAGCACTGGAAGGAGGGTTGATCATTCGTATGAAGTCTAGGCCTCATTGCATGAACGCCTGCTCTACTTGAATAGGCTGTAGAGGCATTACAGCCAACGGTTGCTTTCCATCAAAGAGGGCACATTTTTGGCACTTTTGTACCCAAGCATGGGTGGCTCTCAATAAAGTGGGCCAAAAGAACCAACCCTCATAATCCTTGTAGCTATAGGCTTAGGAGCAAAGTGACCACCAGCTGGCCCGTCATGAAACTCGGATAGTACCCTGTCGACCTGACTTGAGTCTATGCATCTCAAGAGTACTCCTGAAAAATTCCTTCTAAACAACACCCCATCAATTAGGACATAAGGAAGAGATTGGAGTCTGAAATATTCTGTGGGCACTCACCGATGAGAAGGAAATATGTCATGTCTTGTGCCCAGTCCTTCATGACTGCTGATTCTTCGGCTGCAGCTTCATCATGGAGTAGCAAAATGCCCTCTTTCTGTTGTTTAAAGTTTGTAGCGAGGTGTTCACACAACCCTCTTCCCCTTACCAGCTTGGTGGTTTTGATATCTACGTCATATTCCATTACCTTGGTGATCTATCCTGCTCTATTTTCATTTAGATCATGGCTAATCAAGAAATCTTTGATGCTGGGATGTGGCACCATGAGATGAACCTTGCTGTTTGACAACATATGTCTAAATTTCTTCAGGGTTCGTATGACTGCAAGCACTTGCTTTTCAACATATGTGTACCTGATTTCAAAACCTTCTAGACCTTGGCTAAAAAACGCAAGAGGCTGTTCAAGGTTTTCATCATTTGCTTGAGTAAGCATGGCAGAGATTACCTCTTCATTTTTGAAGGTGTAAAGGTTGAAATCCTTGGTGAAGTCAGGACTGATCAAGGTGGGAGCCTGGGCAATAGCTTGCTTAATCCCTTCAAAACTATCCTTCCTTTGTGCTGTCCATGCAAACTTCTCGTCTTTCTTCAGCATGGAAGTCAGTGGCTTGACTATCTCGGCAAAATTAGGAATAATTCCCTAATAAAATTTATTCTACCAAAGAAGCTTTGCAGACCTTTCTTGTGTTTAGATAAAGACAGCGCTAGGATGGCGCGTACTCTTTCTGAATCAATAGTCAAGCCCCCTTTTGAAACATGGCCAAAGAGTTTACCTTCGTGGACAACGAACACACATTTCTTTGGGTTGAGAAAGATACCAAACTCTCTACACCTCTCAAAGATTTGTCTCAGGTGTTTTAGATGTTAGCCTGCCTCCTTAGAGAACACTGTCATGTCGTCAAGATAGACCAGTACAATTTTATTTATCAGGCCCTGGAAAACCATGTCCATGGCTCGCTGAAAGGTAGCTCCAGCATTTGACAGTTCAAATGGCATTTTTCTGTAGGCAAAAGTTCTCCATTTGGTAGTGAAAGCTGTCTTGTACTGATCATAGTCTTGCACTAGAATCTGATTGTACCCTAAATATCCATCCAGGAGGGAGAAACGTTCACTACCTGTGATCTTTTAGCGAGACTCTATTGAGGTCTCTAAAATCCACACATAGTTTGATCTCCCCATTTTTTTTCCTACAGGGACTAGATTAGCTAGCCAAGAAGAGTGTTTGATAGGAAAAATAATTCTGGACTCAATCAGCTTGGTGAGTTCCTTCCGCATGAGAGGCTCAATCTTCGGATTGATAGGTCTTTGTTTTTGTTTGATGGGTTTGGCGCCTTCCTCCAACTCAATGGTGTGCTGGGCCAAGCTTAGGTCAAAACCCTTCAAGTCGCTATACTCCCAAGCAAAAACATCGGCGAACTCTTGGCATAGCAAAATGAAAGAATGCCTCTCATCATTTGTACATACCTTTCCAAGTGCAAGCAACCTGTCTTTGAATATTTCGATTGTTTCATAATTTTCTCTCTTGGTCGTGATGCTTGCTTTATCCCCTTTTAGTTGGTCATCTTTGTTGAAGATGCTTTCGAGAGTGACCAAACATTTAGGAAGTTTGTTGTTTTTCAGCTGAACAATTTGGTTGTCATATTGCTGCTGCAGTTTGGCTTGATTCCTGGAAGCAAACTCAGCGTCTTCTTGCAAGAAGAACGCTATCTGCTGATCACTGTCAAACACCTGTCAATTGGTGACGTTATCAGGGACGAAGGGTGTAATTATCACTTTTAAATGGCGCAGACTGCTGTCCCGACCTATCTCCTTGGGAATGTCAAATTGGGCACCAACTGCTGCTAGTCTGTCTGCCTGCTTATTTTGCTCTCTTGGAATGGAAACAATGTTGAAAGCAAGGAAACTCTCCACTAGGTCCCACACCCTGTGCTTGTAAGACTTAAGCAAAGAATTCTTGGTCAAGTTTCGGCCTCTCACCTGGTTTAAAATTAACTCACTGTCTCCGAACACCTGCAATTCTTTTATTCCCCTTTTCCTTGTCCACTCCAAACCATGAATGAGAGACTCATATTCTGCAAGATTGGAAGTGCAGGAAAATTGAAACCTGAAAGTCGAGAAGTATTTCTTCTTTGAGGGCGAAATTAACACTACTCCACTACTAGCGCCCAATTCGCTTCTTGAGCCATCAAAGAAGAGTTGTCATAAACTAGAGCTCTCTTGGTTTGCTTCCATCAAATTTGGCACAAAAGTACTCTTTTCATGCATGCAATAAAATCCAAGACCTGCCTCTTCGATGAACTTGTATGGGTCATGTTCAAAATTGTCACTTCCCCATTTGTCTAAGAGCAGGTCTGCAACTCTTTCAAGAGAAGAGGGTGGAGATTGGTCCATTTGGAATTCTTCTTCATCAATGATAGCGTAGCTGACGTTTGCCGCCTTGAGTGAGTACGGCTCCAGATGATCTCTGTGGATTGGCTCCGATTCAATCTTCACTTTAGTTCCATATTTGGTTCTAAAAACCATGTATTATCAGTTTGCTACTAAGTACTCACCCATCGTAGATGTGAAATCTCTAGATAAGCAGAGAGCAAAGTAGAGAGGAACATCCGCCACTACCACATCGTGGGGAACTGAGAAAGTTGGACAGATGTGCAGCGTTAGATTCAAGCCTCTTACCACTCGTAAGGTCTTAGCTGGTGATCCATCTAACTGCAGGACTCCCTTGGTCATTTTCTCATATTTGCGTCCCAGCTTATCCGCTATACATTTGGGTATTACTGAGGTGCTTGCCCCACTGTCAATAATGCAATTGTGAACCAAGAAATCTCCAATGACTAAGAATAGATAGAAAGGAGGAACCTTTTCATTTTTCTTTGCTTGGCCTGCTATGGAAGGGTGCCCATTCATAATCAAAATATTATCGGCCTTTGCTGAGACAGCTTGTTCATTCAGCGCGTGTAATTCCTTTTGGAGTATGTCCTTTTGTCCCGGCATTGCTAAGGAATCCCACAGTGAGATATTTATGTGCAGCTTCGTCATCTGGTTCACCACATTGATCTGAGGGTTGCTCCCTTTTGAGTTTTCTTTGGGGGAACTTATAGCCTAAGGGGGAAATCGAGGAGCTGAGGGTGCAACTGGTGGCTTGTAACTTGCGAACTTCTGGTTCACTTGTGATGAAGAAGATGGTGCAGTCATTTAAGCAGCTACCTGTGCTTCCTCCATAGCTCTCTTTTTGGACTTAGTATTGGCTGCAACATAATCGCCCTAGTTGTTCGGACTACCCACATAATTGACTGCATAGAATTCACCTTTCAGGTGATTCATGAGAGTGGAATCAGACTGAGCCTGTTTGTTGTCCATCCCAGGTTGTATTGAAGCCTCAAAACTTGGGAATTGGGTTGCTTGATTGTCTTGTGCGTTCATATATTGATTCGGCAACTCATTAGTATATGCAACTTGTTCTTGGCCATACCCCAAGGGTGGGTAATTAGGTTGTTCTTGTACCAAGTTATTTTGAATGGGAAGAAGAGCTTTGGACGATGAAGGGGCATCTGGATTATAACCTTGATATGGTCTGGCTTGAGTAATCTGCCCCTGTCTTTGGTTATAATTCTGGAAGGGAGGTCTATTCGTTTGTCCGAACTGCTGGTATCCCTGATTCGGCCAATAGTTTTGAGCCTTTTGTCTCTTGAGAGCCACTAATTCACTGGTTACACTTTGTAATAGGGTCTTAACTTCATGGAGGACGTTGGGCGAGGTAGCAGTCGGCTTTTCTACGCCGGGCAGAAGAGCTAAGGTGGGTGTAGCAGTCTGAAATGGGGGTGGTAATTCAGGGAAGAGTGGCATATGAGGTCTAGGGGCTATCTTTCCTGCTTGTACCAGACAATTTTTGACGGCTATGGCTATTTCATAGGCAACAGATAACAGTTGTCCTCCCATGAACTGTATCATGATAGTAATGTCACTGTTCAAAGCCTTTAAGTAGTAGAGGAAGGCATAGCTTAGGGTCGGCCTCACTAAAATGAGGATTCTGTCCTAGGGCTTTTGAAATCTGGTATTAAAATCCTGCATAAACTCATGTGGAGCTCTTTTCATGGTGGTCAATTGCTCAGCAAGAGAGAGATGATCAGTCTTCTTCCTGAATCTGTTTGTCAAGAGGGTGCCTAATTCGTTCCATGAGCCAATTGAGTTCATAGGCAAGGGCCCATACCAATCCAGAACGTTGCCCTTAAAAGACAATGCCAGTAATCTGATGGCTATGTTTTCTTCAGTGACATGAATGTTACAGAGGTTGGCTATATTCCTGATATGCTCAATAGTGGTAATAGGCCTCTCTCCATTAAAAGGAGGAACACTCTTAAGCGCTGTCCTTGGGATTGGGTCATAATGCAAAAAGTTTAAAGGGATCTGACCATGGAAGGCTACAAAAGGTAAAGCCATGGCGATGACAGGGTTCAACTGGGGCCTTCTTGTGTAAGTATATTTTATGGCAGGTCTGGAAAACTGATTTGCTATATAGGGATGAGTCCTTGCAAATCTTACCCGCTTTAGTGAGTTTAAGGGCAGCTCAACGAATTCAAAAGGGACACCCTTGGCAAAAGATCTTGTGGTGACCTTAGGCATAAAATGTCAGGATGATCTTTGATCAAAGACTGATGTTCTTAAAAATGGAGTCGCCAGATGCTGGGTTAGTTGTTCATTCTTACCGTAACAGGACCAGCGCCAATCCTGGAACTTCTGGAGCATTAAAAATTGGTCCCATTGGGCGTGCCAAAAATTGTTGACGTTATGGATTGCACCCTTAGAAAGAAGGCTTGGCTTCTCTCTTCCATGCAGCACAATGGAGACTTTCCTCTTGCTGTGGACTTGGCAAAATTGAGGAAATAATCTCTAGATAAGGGCTAGCTCCTTTTGATGCATCTTTGAGGTCTTTAGCTACCACTGTTAATAATGGGGGGGTGAAAAGAGAGGAGGATATAACCAAAACAGAACCTATCTAAACGGTGATGCACCAAATGATTTTGATCTACTTAGCTATATCAACACTTCAGACCAAAAGAGCGAACAGACACTTCATCTGAACAAAAGACCAGACTATAAGGCGCTTTAACATGGGGCTTAATGAAGATACAAAGAAAAAGAACTTACCGCAGGGGTTGCAGAAGTACACTGTCAGATAATTGCTCTTCTGTCTCTATGCTCCAACTTGGGCACTTCCTGTTAATCTGTAGAAATGGTCTTGGCTATACTAGATATCTTGGTGTCAACCTATAAAAGCATCAAGCTGAAATGACTGAACACAGAGTTGATACACAGACATATTCAAAAGTATAACCAGTCAGATAGAGGTAAAACGCGTTCTATTGATTCAAAGGTAAAATTTGGTAGGGCTTCGCTTTACACAAGTGAGAGATACATTTCTCAGCTGAGAGGTTACAATATATAGCATGAAGAGGACTTTTGGCGCCTTCAAGAACAAGCGGCCCATGCTGTATTAAACACCTGGGGAAGAGGAAACCGCTCATGCTGCTGTCATCTTTCATAAATGGCTTGAAAGAACCATGCTGTAAATGTCAAAGGTCTTGACTTTGCAGCTTAAACCGTATTAAACATTCCTGCTAAGCATGGGTCACTTTGTTTTCTAAATGACAAGGCCGCTTCTCTGTGAAGTTTACGCAATTGTCTGCTCATTAATGTAAAATGAAGAAAAACGGGCCACCCTATTGAATGCCTGCACTCCCCTTGATGACCACTTGATGGAGACTATTTCATCTGCAGCAATAACTTCTCCTGTCGACACTTTCTATGCCACCTGGACTATTCTATTTGTTTCTGCGCTTGGCTTCTGTCTTTTCCTGGCTCTTCGGCCCTTAGGGTTATCTTTCGTCTTTTCCTGGCTCCTCGGGCTCCTTTCTCGGCAGGTCGCTTAGTTTCCTTTTGGCCTTAAGCCTTTGAATTCCTTTAAGCCCGCGCTCATGAGTTCTTTTGATCACTTATCATGAGTTCTTTCGGGCGCTTGTCCGAAGGAATTGGTTCTTTGGCTTCTCTTCAACGGTTGACGCATCCCATCAAAATTGACGTCTATGGGCCTGTCACTATTTGAAAACCAACGGCTATTTCATCACTGTAAAATTGACGTCCGTAGCCCTGTCACCGTTTGAAAACCAACGGTTATTTTGCTGCCTTGAATTTGACGTTCGCGTGCAAGTCACTGGATTTTTGAACCTCCAACGGCTAGTTCACTATGTTAAAGTTGATGTGCTCGGGCCCGTCATCACTTTGGTAATTCCTTCGGCCTTTTGCAAAATGAACCCTCTCGAAGGGAATGTGATCTTTCGGCGAAGAGGAGAGGGTCCCTTTTTGGCAATCGAGAGCGCCCCACAAGGGCACTTGCCCTTTGGGCTCATTTGTCTTCTCAATTCCTTTGAACAAAATGTCCGAAGGAATTCCTTCGGACATTTTGCCCGAAGGAAATCTTGCCTTCAAAGTCTCAGCCCTTTCTTTGTAAATTCCTTTGGACAAAAGTTCGAAGAAAATCCTTTGGGCATTTGTCTGAAGGAATTTGCCTTGGTTTCTTCCTTGGATTTTCTTCGGACAAAAGTCCGAAGAAATCCTTTCTCTTTTGCCTTGTGATTTTTCCGAAGGAAAACTCCCCTTGGGCCTTCTGCCTTGTTCACTTTTAAATGTGCTCTCTGCCCTCCGCAAAGACACTTTGGGTCCAAAATGTCTTTCGGAGTTTGCTTGAACGGTCCCATTTGCAACCTGCCTGCCCTCCGCAAGGGCACCTGACCTTTGGAGCTTTGTAGAAGACTTGCATTCTTTTGAAATTGGCCCATTCCTTTGCCAAAAAAGGCTTGTCCAAGGTGATTTGCTCAAAGCGAAATAAGCCCCAGATTAACCTGAAAACCTACAGGACTTAGATCACTCGGCTCTTTATAAGAACAAGCCTATTACAAAGGGAAATGACACAATTGCAGTAAGGTGAATACATCAAAGACTGACTGCTCAGGGCAACAGGGAAAGAAGGGAGACCGATTTTTGGCTTGTAAGACCAAAAATGGTCAACACTTAATATGATCAACAATGTCAAAAGAAGGAATAGATGCATTTTTAGATGTTTGAGTAGAAGGTCTTTGAGGTTGAAAGAAAGAGGAACTTACCTGTTTATCTTTCGGGGCTAGAGAAGAAGGTAAAGGACTGCTTTTTTCGAAAATGATAGCATCCGATCTAGAATCATTCTTCTCTCTTCTTTGTTCATTGCCAGAGGTTTCACCACTTTGCCGAGCTTGTGATCTTGTAAATACTGCAAAAGTATGACTATGATCTTCAAAAGCTTCCTTAGTTATTTTCTGATTCATAGTCTAGGTAACCAATGTTGGAGTCGCCAGCAGAATCTACAAAATCATCATTCTCAGTTTGATCAATAGCGGCTTCTTGATCTTCTTCATTCATCTCAACATTGTTCCTTGGGGCAACTTCAATTGCCAGTTTTTGGGGAGTAGCAGCGATGCGGCCTCTATTGTTGAAGATTCGAGGAGGAGCAACGTTGTTAATTTGTGCCATCTGCGTCTTCATCTGCGACATATCATTCGCCAATCTTTGCAGCAGTGAATCAGCAGTTTGGTTGAAGAGGAACCTTCAACTTTAGAAGTTGTGTTTTTGATTTTTCCCGCCATAATGAGATCATCTTCTATTTCAACAGCCATATTTTGAGCTGCAACCAAGTCAACAGGACGTGCTCTATGCAGTTGACAACCAACTTCAGGTAATAAAGCATTAATGAAAAATACCTTCTGATTTTAATCACTTAAGGAAGTAGTAGCGGGAATTTTATAAAGAATCCTTTGAAATTTTGTAATGAAATTCTGCATGTGCTCATGTTGCTCGTTCTTCAGCTGAGTTAGCTGAGTAATCAGTGTACTTGAATCTTTACCTGGGTTAAATCTTTTCAGGAACGCATCTCACAGGGTGGCCCAACCAGTTATGGTTCTAGGAGCCAGACGGTAAAACCATTCAGCTGCTAAGTCATGTAGGGTCTCTATGAAGAGCTTGATAGACACATCTTCATATTCAACAGCAAGTATCCTGCAAGATATTAAGAATGCGGCCAAGTGATCATCCGGATTTTGCTTGCCGTCTCCATAAAACTTGGGAAAATTCTTCTTGGATCCTTTTGGCAAGTCACGAAGAGGAGGTGCCAAATTCAGAGGTCCAAAGGCCGTACCCCATGGAATAGGTAGTGCAGGGGGAAGCTGTTGTTGTTGTTGCTGCATCTTGAAACGTCTTTGAGAATAAGCTGAGTGAATAATCTCGGCCACTAGACTATGCTGTAGCTGATTTGCAAGACTTTGCACTCTTCTATTGGGTGAGAGACTTGCTCTACGTGCCCTGGTTTGAGGTGGACGCCAGAAATTGAACTGCTCTTGCAATCTAAAGAAATCATCAGTTCTTCCTTGGGCTCTACTTGACCGGGTGAATGGACGGTCAACGAGATTTAAAAATGCTTACAGAAAAGGTTCTAGTCTGCAAAATTTGCTTTTCCCAAAAACTGGGCTAGATTTTATGCACAACGTAAAACCTAGGCAGTCATAAGATAAATCTCCTTAATTTAATTGTGAAGCTCCTGTGTAAGATGTTTATCTATCAAGGTTGTGAATACTAATAACTAATTTCGGGGGTATTACTTTAATCGCCTTAGCTCGTGAGCCACAGCTAGGTAATTTGGCAGCAAGTAAGCAGCTGTGCTTGGGAATATTGCAGAAAAGGGGAATATATAGCAATGGTTACAGGATGAGGAAACGTGCTTAGCAATAAATAGATTTCAAAGTTTACTGCATCCACACAATCATAAATAAACAAGAAAATCACACTTTCAGCAAGAAAGAGAAGGAATAAATTCTACCTTAGATCCAAAATAACACAGTTTATCCTGAGATCTTAATAGAATATTTAGCAAAATTCCATAGACACAAAGTTCGTCAAAAATCTACTTCCCTTTATTCAATCCAGACTAGTTCACAAAATCACATCCAAGAGTTTCAACACAAAGTTTGAAATCTTATAAATGCACAAGTTACAATAGCTTTTGTCAAAATGTTCTGATTCTTAGCCTGTAGGCTTCTTTCTATATTTATAGTGTTTAGAAGAGAAATACAAATAGGAAACATTAATTACTTTTCCCGTATGTGCAAGCTACAACATTGGAGACAGTTGAGAGTCTTTCTCCTAAATTCCCTCATTGTATGGCACGGATGATTTTTGACTTAAAATAAAATCTCCCATTTTGCATGTCTGCCACCTATTTCCATGTAATTGACTCTTTCAAAAAACTTGAAGTGATGGCTTTTAAACCAATTACTTTAAGTTTTTACAACTCAACTTAATTACTCAATTACTTTGTCGGAGAGAAGGAAAGAGGAATAAGAAGAAAGAAGAAAAAGTTAATCCAGCTGCATGGCCTAAATCTTGTTCTTATTCCGGTATTGGATGTACCTATCAAATATGTATTGTACCGCTGTGTCCCTGACTGTTTTAGTTAGAGGATTGTAAAATTTGGCACATTCTAAAATAAACTCTAGAAATTGGGCAGTACTTGGAAATGCTGCAGCTTGAATGATCCCACTGTTAACCATAGCCTGCATAATGGGTGTCTTGCGGGTTGCCTTCGATCTGTCAATTAGTTCACTTACAGACATGCGCCATATTAGTATCACTTATTTCAACAAGTTTAGACACTATACATGATTCCACTGGATAGCCCTTTTACTCATATCTCATATTCCCTGGATGTGCTTTTGCCCGAGATTTTTCTTTTCCTCTCTTTCTTGAAGCTTTTGTAGTTGCAAGACTGGAATCTTCTTGTGTGAAAATTATTTCTCCTGACCTTCCTGCCTCTTCTGTCTCTGAAGGTATCTCCTGTATGTGAGACATTTGCCACAACTTCTCTCTCATAAATATGTGCACAACTTAAAATGTTCTTGTAGAAAATTTGAACAAACGTGTAACTCAACATTTGTCAAGTTTATTCATGCATATGATCAATTTCAGTTTCTCGGGAATCATGTTATTATAAAATTTCAAGTAAACTTTCAGTGCACATTATGAGAAGTGGGCTCAATTGGGAGAGAACAAAGAGTTGCTTTGGTCTACTTGCCTTTTCATGGCGGATTTGGAGGGCTGCCTTACTCATTTTTGAGTCATAAAAATTCCGTTTAAGCTTTCTTTTTGTATTGAGGACTTTTGGGGGTGCATTACTTATTTACTTTATAAAAGGGAAATAAGTAATGACTTAAAAAAGTTCTGGTTGAGCCTAAGTAATGACTTAAAAAAGTTCCTTTTGTATCTAGGACTTTTGGGGTTGCATTACTTACTTTATAAAAGGAAAATAAGTAATGACTTAAAAAAATTCTGGTTGAGCTTTCCTTTGTATTGAGGACTTTTAGGGATGCATTACTTTATAAAAGAGAAATAAGTAATGACTTAAAAAAGTTCTGGTTTGCATGCTAAATGGGATTGTTTGAAAAATCCGATGGCTTTTATAAAGTAGACGGTGGGAATAAGAAATGCCTCAGCTTATGTTATGAAATCAAAGAAGTAAGGAGCCAATGAAATCCCGATTTGCAAAGGATGGGTTAAAATCGTGAATTTTATTGAAAGCTTGACTTGCTTGCTAAATGATCGGAATTTTTGAAGGCTTCAACTGATTTCAAAATAGAACTAAGTCGTGACAGAATGAAAACCCGGTTTGGTCTAAAAATGAGCGCTGTGAACTTCAAACATGTGGGCATTTTGCAAGTGGCTTTATGACTTCTTGGAGACAATTTTGAGCAACGTGTGCAATCGAAAGCGGAGAGCAAAACTAAAAATTAAACTAAACAGGAAAGCGACAACATGACCCACAATTAACACAAGTCAAAAAGACCAAAAAATTTTAAGGCGGTACTCCATGATTTCCAGGGGAAATCTTGGGGATACCAGGATTACAGAACACGAGGTTTCTAGAGGCAGCCAAGAGATCGCCACCTTGAGGAGTTTCTGCCTTTTGAGGTGAGAAGTAGGTGCATAGTACAAAGGTATTGTGTGTAGAGGTGCTTAGTGCACAATGGCTTGACCTCCTAGAGTTGACTAGAAGTTTGTTTCTTCTAGAGGAAGTGTGGACCCCATTGATCAAGTGCCACAAGTGATGTATTCTACAAAGATTGAAGAGCTCCCTTTGTAGGATGGAAGTCCTTCAGACAAAGGTGTGGTCGAACCTTGTTTTTGACAAGGAGAGATTTGCTTTCAAAGAAAACATTTGTGGCATTGATCGCTTGCTGATAAGCAGTTAAGAAGAGTGGTTAAATTCAAGCTTAGAAGAAACTTTGCCATCCCTACCCACATCGGGTGCGCCAAGCTTGGCTGGATTCCGCTTTTGAACAACCAAGCTATTGAATGTGGTGACAATTGAGGAACTTGAGAAGGGGACAATGAAGAATGGACTAAAAGCATGGACATCAAGGCCCAAACCGAGAGGATTTCCCAAGTCCAGGTAACTGAGGAACAAGATGTGTTTGGTAGTGTCAGGGATGGGAGTTTGACATGAAAGCAAGCATTTGCAGTATACCATAGAAGGAGAATCCTACAGTTGGAAGTGGAGTGACAAAGGCACAAAGAGTCCCACTAAACAATCACAAAATAGAGTTTGGCTAGGCTCACAACCAAGAGGTTTGTCAAATTTAGGACCGAATAAGGACTAGGATGGCAATTCCAAACCATCATTACCGCTAAAAGTTGCCCAAATCCTATGGGGAGGGTAAGGAGGACCCATTTGGCATTGTAGGCCCTACATCACTATTTGGAAAGCCAACGGGAAAGATAATGAAGACTCTTTGTCGACATTGTTTTCAGCCACCCTAAGGAATATTTCCGAAGATTGTTTTATGGAGAAGAGGGAAGTGCCAACCACTTGATTTACTATAAGGGAAAAAATCGGAGGGATTGAGGAGTTAATGTTGTTGTGTGACAACAATTAAATTGTCTTTGAAATATATAATACTTGGTAGGGAAACATCGATGCTTTATGCATGTACATCCAATGACTCAAAGTTGTTGGGAAAATTGGAAGCAAGCCATTGGATGACCTTAAGAAGCACAGGTTTATAGAGGGACTTCTTTTGAAGTGGATATATAATTTCTCAAAGTCCCACTTGTTGGAAATTATTTGTAGATTCAATGTTGTTCCTACTTGAATTAACCTTCAAAAGACAACAGATTTAATGTAGTTAGTGCAAGATTTAGAGTGAATGGTTGCTAGAATCAAAACATGAAAGAACGAGAAGAAGATTCAAATGCAATCAACAACATGAACATGAGGAAGTTTAACCTGGAAACCTATGTGGGAAAAACTAGTTTGGAAGTGTCAATTGATGACTTCCCCTCCTTGCTTCAACTTGATAAATCACAAAGAGCACAATATGGAGTGTGCTTACAACATTCAAACTGCTGATATACTTCTCTCGAATCTTGGTTACCTCAATACTTCCTCATCATACAAACAACTAAATTCACTTGCTATTCACTCCCTACACTCTCTTGCCTGAAAATTAGGCTTTGCCTTTTCTTTAACAAGTCTTGGGCTTACTTTGATGTGCCTTGATGATATAGCTAACCAATCTTTGATCCATTTGTGTTTGTTTGTCCTCCTCATGAAGATAGCCTTCCTGAGATTCAAGTAAGGGATTCCAAACACAACATCAAGTGCATCGAGTGGAATTACATCTACTTTCATCTCATCAACATAATATGAATTAATGCCAAATTTGATTTACGTCTTTTGGTTACTTGTATTTCTATGCTCTTGTTCACCCAACCTAATGGGTATGTATGTAGACGAGCATAAGTTTTTAAACCAAGCCTCTTAACAAATTCATTCAAAATCAAATTAGACCGAGTTAGTCTCAACAAGTGTATTTACCTGTCTTATTGATTTGGAAAAACTTATTCATTTCTCCCTTCTTGCTTTGTGCTAGTTGTGCTGGTAGCAATAGAATCCAATTTCTCATCAACATTTGAATTGTTGTCGACATCCACCTCCTTTCTTTCCTTCAATGATGTCGTGGACTTCTTGGAGTCCTCTTTGTTGTATTTGTTAGGATGCAACTTCCAACATTTTTCATTAGTTTGCCCATCCTTAACACAATGACTATGATGATTCTTTTTATTTTTGCAAAAATATAATGTGGTAGCATATTTCTTACCCTTTCACTTACCCTTTGCATAGGTTGTGGATGGTTGATTTTGCTCTTTCCATGGCTGATTTTATTTATTGGCTTCTCCCTCTTGCTTCGTTTCATCATTAGTGTAGTATGCTTGCACAAATGCTTCATCAAGGTCTTATAGCTTGCTTGAGATGACCTACTTGCTTATGTGTGAATGGAGACTAACCATATATTTGGTCAAGTTGTCGCCATCTTCCCAGTCTAAGCCCATCAACATAGGTTACCTACGAAACTATGTAGTATAATCCTTAGTTTTGCCTTTGTCTTTCTTGGATTGCTCCTCTTCAGCCATGAACTCTTCTTTGTCATCTTCTTCTATGGGTTGCTCTTCTTCCAATCCAAGTTTATTGGAAAAAGTACAAACCACCATGCCTATGGATGCTTGGTTCTTTGCTATGAGCTCTTGCTGCTTAATGAGGACATCTAGTGATTTTATTAGATATTCTAGGTATTAATTCCTAGATAGGCTCGATTATAGCTGCAATACCTTAAGACAAACACCCACTTGCATGCAATAGATAAATCATGAAAAATCAAATGAAAGCTTAAAAAGATGACACATAGATCTATCCAGATAGCATTACTACCTTTTTATATTAAAAACTTTTGATAGAATGTCAGTATTACACTAACAACTTTCATCCACAAAAGTTACTTTAACCACTAGCCCTTTATGCTCTTATATAGATAAGAATTAGGCTAGGATTAGGTTTGGAGAGTAGATTACTTGTAAAACAAGTCTTTTTTAAAGAAAACTTGTAGAATAAGTTTTCTTTAAAGCAATTTTTTCCCTATTAATAGCCAAATTCAATTAAAGTCAAGTACTTAGTTGATCTCTTCTTTATTAATAGGATATGGATAAGTGTGAAACAATTGGTGCCTATCCATATCTACTATTAATATTACAAGTGCATCTTAAACTATACAAAAGTGTATTATAATTCAAATACGCTAACATCCCCTCTTAAGATGTACTTCAATAAAGGGAAAGATGAGTCATGTCCCCCTTTTGAGCATGCCACTATTGAAGACCTTTAGCTTTAGTTTCCCAAGGGCTAAGGGAAAAAATAAAAAAGAATGGAAGCATTTGGTTTTCTTAAGAACACTTGTAAAAACACTTTACTGTTATAAATTCACTTAAGTTGGGGCTTTTTTTAGGGTCATGGGTACCCAATCCACTTAAGTGGATTATAAGAGGTGTTCTTTTTATAATTTGAAAAAGGATCAAAAATATATTTCCCTCCAATTCGGGCACTTCACTTGGAGAAAGGAGGATAAAAACATTGGAGGGTTCGTTTGAAAGGGCATCTTGGATTATATTTTGAAATTACAGTTTTGAGCACGAAAAAGCTTGAGCTATTGACTTGGAGACGAAAACCTTCAAACTAAGGAGTTGGAATGCAAACCCTCATTTTTCATCTAAGGCAGCTTCATCTTGAGGTTGTATTTGAGCATAATATTCAGAAAAGACAAAAGATATCATATGAAGGGTGGCGACTTGCTTTTGGGAGGAGTTGACTGCATTTAGAGAGGGGCGACTAGGGTTGGAAGCCTTGGGAGCTGCCTAGACAGGGCGAAGACCCCTCATTGGAGGGCTGCATTGGATTTGTTGTTGGAATTGACTATTTGCAGCTAGGGAGACTTGGTTGTGGAGCTGCATATTTACTTTGAAGAATTTAAGAATTTCATCCAATATTTAGATCTGAAGTTGAGTACAAATTTGGCATATTTATTTGTTAATAAATTTGGGAATCTCTTGCATAATTAGTGGGTTGTATTGTGGAGTGGGAAATTTTATTTTTCAGCATTGCCAGGGCAGAAATTAATTCTATATTTTTCTCTATTGGTGGTGCCTAGAGTTTGAAGGAAAATCTCAGTTTGTGGGAAGAAAATTTCACTTGTTGGCTTGCCTACTTGTGTCATTCAATTCACCATATTTTATACTAATTGCAGAGGGTTTATAGCAATTAGGGTTTGCTGTCATAAATTTCAAAAATAATAATTTGCTTGGGTTTTTCAATAAATTGCAGAATTCATAAAATATCCACCTTTTGAGATATTTTAGTGGTATTAGAGCCAATTTCTTGGCAAGTTGTGGGGTGTGAGTGACTTAATATGGATTGACGACCTAGGTTTTTGCTAAAAGAGGAATACAAAGATCCCATTCAAAAGGTAGGGATGAAGAAGAGGACAATGGATGAAGCCATGGATGATTTGTTGCAAGCTATGTAGAATTATCAAAAGGAACTACGTGCAATAGGTCCTAAGGCATTGATAAAGGCTATAGAGCTAAGCCCTAGGCATCAAGAGTCTCCCTTAGAAGAAGAAAAAAGACCAACAAAAGTGATGCATGCTTCATCACTTCAAAGGGATTCCCCCTTGACAATGAGAGAAGAGGGAGAAATCATGGAGCACAAGCCCAAGCAAGAAGAGATTGTTGTGATTAAAGCCCAATTGTTGAAGGATAATGTTGACAAACAACTTGTTGATTTTCAGAATAGCATTGAGGAGAGACGTGTGAAGATGAAATGGGGAATTACAAGGATGGAAGAGTTTCCACAACCCCCACTTCGCCAAAGGAGGACAAGCTTGTTGTTGGTAGCCCAAGGTATGACAATGATATTTTATTTACTACTGATGATTGCATGCACAAACAGACTAAAAAAGAAGTCAAGAAGAAAAACACATCACTTGTCAAATGCACAAGTGAGGAAGCTGTCCCTAAGTCCATTCTACAAAAGTATGCATCCATTCAAGAATCATATGAGGCTGATTTTCAGAAAACCCATGGGAAGGCACTTGGCAAGATTAATGATGTAAGTACAAACCCATCTAAAACTTCCACCTCATCTAAAGGAGGTAAACTCTTTGGTTGCAGTCCAAGGTACGAAAGGTTTGGTAACATATCAAATTCATTGTTTCACACTATGCAATTTCAGATTTGTTGTCCTCATAAGAAGCATGCTAAAAGGGGTGATAAAATAAGGCATACAGTTCACAATATGGGGCATGGGGACTCCTTGATTCGAGTTGATAATTATTGTTGCCAAAAGGTGTGGGATCCCGGTAATACTCTGAGATCTACAAAGGGTAACAAATCTGATTTCAACATATTTGCAGCGGTTGTCTTTATTGGAGTAAGGAAAAAATCAGAGTTGGTTTCGAATAAGTATGGGGAAGCTTTAAGGTATGTTGAAGACCACTCAATCTCATATTTTAGCAACATTGTAAATTCTGAAAATGAAGATTCAGAACAACTCTTCCAGAAGGCAAAAATTCAGTTTGTTTCAGGCATCAGGGAGTTTGAAAATTATAGTGGAATAAAACCTGAAAACTATATGGGAACTCAACGCCTGGGAGTCAGGTAATTTTGCAAATTCTAAAAAATTGCAGACCTTAGAGAATTTTGGAAATTGTTGGGGAACTCAGCCCCTTGCGTGCATCATAAGGTGTGATTTTTTAGAATGGGGGAAGCCCTTCTCAGTGTGAAGCGTTAATTCATTATGAGCTTGGTAAGTACCCTAGATACTACAAATTCTGTGTTAGGGCAGCAACATGTAAAGTGGAATGATCAAATCTTTTTGAAAAGTTTGGCCATAGGAAAGTAAATGAAAAACTCGGGGAGAGTAGAGTTTGTGGGAGATACAAACTTACACTCTATATACATTCATTGGTCACCTTGGAAGCACGGTGGGAAGGGACACAGAGAGATGGGAAGAGCAATGAAGGACAGCCATGGTAATCCCTTTCACCTTGCTGCCCACATCAATTCCAGATCATTGGAGGTGAGTTGTAGATCCGTCACACACCCTTTTTGGATTGGGAGCAAGGAGGAATTCCTTAGGACCGAATGGAGGGCAAAGAACTTCCCATCTATGGGCAATTGGAGGGCTGTAAGTCATGAGTAAAGGCCTCTAAAAATCAAGTACAACATTGTTGGTGGAACCTTCTCCACCGAAATGATCACATGAGGATGGTAGCCAATTTGAGGGAGTTTCCAACAATTGAAGAGTTGATCTTACATAGCTTGAGTGATAAGGCACCCTCGGAGGTGACCTCAATAGTGATGGAAGGCATCTTCCATGAGAGAATTTCGGTAAAGGCAACAACGAAGAATGTTTTTTCTGGGTTGGAGCAGCCACCTCTACTTGTGGAATTTGGTCATACACTTGGTTCGGTGGAAGAGTCAAAGATGGGGAAATGTTGTCCTTCAAAAGAGGTCAACAAAATGGCCAAAGGACAGCCATTGAGGTATGTAAAGAATCAATCAATTCCTTGTTTCACGAGTTTAATGAATTCTGAAAATGAAGATACCAAGCAAGTTTATGAAGGGATTAATTTTCAGCTTGTATGAAAGGGAAGTAAGTCTGAAATTTGCATGGAGAAGAGATCTAGGGTGCGCTTAGAAAATTCTGAGTTTCTTTTGAAAAATCAGAATTGTTCATACTCAGAAAATTCTGAGTTTGTGTTGAAAAATCAGAATTATGCATGCTTGGAAAATTCTGGAAAAAATGATTCATTCCAGCGTTTAGCTAAAACAGTAAAGGAAGAAGAAGATGGAACTTTGGGTGGCCAAACAAAGTGGAATTTTGAAATACGAGACAACATTTCCAAGGCAAGATCCCGGGGTCTTTTTGGGAAATGATAGATGTTCTACACAAGGTAAATCCCATCCCCAAACAACAAAGGTCAAACTGGAATATTTCAGTAGGTTTGAAGGAGCTTGTTAGGCAAAGGGATGTTCAGTTTTCAGTTGAGGGGTCAGCTGAAAGGCACCACCACACTTCCTCACAAAAGGATGGAAAAGGGAGAGGAAAGGCAAGGGGTTGGGGCGAGTGAACCATGGCAATGCTGGTCACATCACCTTGAAGGTATGAATTTCAAACTTGTGAAGGTTGATTGTTGCATAAGAGGGACTTTGGTTTTCATGAAAGGTCAAAAGTTACACATGGAGAATAGAATGGGCATGAGGGACATTTTGGCCATTTTTTTTTGGCCCACATATCAAAGTTTGCCTAAGTATGAAAAAGGGAGCTTTCAGACAAGAAAATGGTAAGTCTTTGGGAGGACTTCGGGTTTTCCAGTAGTGACAACTTCGGGTTTCTGAAGGCACAGTGCAAATCGGGTTTCTAGTAGTGCTTAGCTTCTAAATGTTCTATAAGTAAAAGTAATTCGGGTTTACAAACCCGAATTACTCATAGACAGTGTATTTTGGGTTCTCCAAGGGGCACCACTTGATTACTTCATAAGTTGTGAGCAATCAGAAGCCCGAAAAAGTAAAAGGGCTTGACAAACCCGATTTGGTCTTGAAAAATGGTGTTTCTCGGGTTCTTCAAGGGACGAGTCTTTTTCAAAAAATTTGAAGGGCACTTTCAAAATCCAAAAGGGCTTTTTAGGGCAAAAGGGACCAGTCAACTTTTTCGAAGGGCTTTTTCTTCTCAAAGTGGATAGTTGCAATTTTTCTGAAGGGTATGTTACCCTTCGGAGGGACCATTTCAAAATTTTCGAAGGGTATCTTTCCCTTCGGGAGGATCATTCACGAGAGTCCGAAGAGACATGCAGAAAACCCAGAGGGTCTCTTACCCTTCAAGAAAGTCCATTGTGAAAACCCCGGAGGGTAATTTCGAAGACAGATGCGGACAAAAAGTTCGAAGGAATTTTTTCGGACAAATTGTCCGAAGAAATTCCTTCGGGAGATTTGCCTGAAAGAAATAAGCCGATAAGGAACCCCGAGACCAAATGTCCAAAGGAAACGACAAGTCAGTGGACATCAAAATCAGGATAAACGACTAGTCGTTGGAAGTAATCGGGTTTGAAAAGGCCGAAGTCTTAAGGCTTGGGAAACAACAAAATGAGAAGACTTCAAGATGGACAAGCCCGAAGTAAGTAGGCTTAGAGAACCCGAATTACTCTACATAGAGTAAATCGGGTTTCTCCAAGTACTCTACTTAAAAGGCTTTATAAGTGAAGGCTCTGGGAAAGTTCGAAGTTGGAGAGGCCAAAGAACCCGAATTACTCTGCATAGAGTAAATCGGGATTCTCCAAGGGCTCGACTTAAGCTTGGTCCAACAATGTGAGAATTATGATGCAACGAATGGAAGGCTGCCACGTAGCTTAACTGGAGCAGAAAGGGCCAATCAGTAAAGGACAAGTGGCACAAGGATGTTCAATAAGCACGGGAGAGTCCGAGCGGCTGGTAGCTGGAAGTTATGAAGGCTCTCATCCGCCATGGTTCACTGCCTGCAATTGCCGTTCGACTCTTAAATGTGTAATGCCAAAAAAGAAACATTCCATCTGCTCACAACATGACTTTTCAGACGCGCCAAAGAAAGTCAAAAAGACAGGAGGGGCTCGAGAGGATTGTCGAGTGATCTTGAGCGACGCATTTAAGGAGAACAAGAAAGTGCAACGTCAGAGTTCCCGCCATCGGTGACTTCTTTTCTCTTCCCCTTTTTCTATATATAGAGAGGCCTTGGAGCCAAGCAAATGATCCCCGGATTGGCGATAGGATTACTTTGCAAGAATCGCTTTGTAAAAGACTCTTTTGAAGCAATACAAGGAAGACTTTTCTGTTTCTGGTTAAAACAAGTGTACACATTTGGTTTCATTTTGCAGAATGTATGATTATATTCATCACCTGTGATTTCTTATAGCACCTTGCTTTTAGTCCTCTTGGTTGTGTGCAGGATTGCGTGAAGTGTCTGTGTGGCGTGCTCCTTTGAAGTGTTACCAGTTCATAGTGTCTCCCTTAGACCTATTTTGTTATCCTTCAAAGTGTAAGGCTTCTCTCCAACCTCCATGCAAAAGCTCCATGCCTATGCCCTTGAGACAAAACCAAAATACCCTATGTCATGTTTGGATTCATCAGTAGTTGGCTCTTTTCCTAG
This sequence comes from Torreya grandis, assembly GCA_037957365.1. Lineage (NCBI taxonomy): Eukaryota > Viridiplantae > Streptophyta > Pinopsida > Cupressales > Taxaceae > Torreya > Torreya grandis. The sequence goes on along the minus strand of JARHVA010000290.1, from coordinate 4,579,347 downwards.
ACCAAGTGGATCACTTCTTTTGGTGCATCACCTCCCTTATCTTAGATTTTCTTTTCAATCATCCTCCTACCCCTTTTCCTTAGCAGACAATAGATGTTAGTGTGAGATCAAGAGTTGAAGTGAAGCACCTGAGGAACTAGCCTCATAAAAAACCTAGAGGTTCAACCTCACCATAGGATACCCACATCCTGAGGTTGCCCCCATGCTTATAGCTGGAAGTGAGGGAGCCTAAAGAACTCTCTCACAAGGGTGCAATTCAAAACTATAACAGGACAACCATGTTAATTCTTTCCACCATGCTGTCCACGACAGTCCCAACCCTCTTTTGGGGAGTTTGAGGGTCCTCAGATACTTGAAGATTGATGATTTCATAAGGAATCCCCACAAGGGTGAGTTAGGGATGATTGAGTCCTTTTTGATGGGTCATAAGAGGTCTGAAATATGCACGCACCGCCAACTAAGCAAGAAGGAAGTGACTGATTCTACCCTCCTTTTGAGCTACATGGACACTTGTTGGTGGTCAATTAGCAAAGGGTGGAATTCCAACACTGTGATGAAGCTTGCAGCTATTCTAGTTGGAAGATTTCTGAGTTTTGAGGCAACTTTTGGGTGTGGGGGCAGCATGGACATCCCTTCTATGCTCTCAAGGGCATCCACACACATGTTTCCAACCAAGTTACACATGGAGGGCATTATCAGAGATGCAAACATTAAAGAGAAACAAATAACTTTTGTTTTGACCAATGTGTTTGTGTCTTGTGTAGGTGCTGATATAGGGGCAATCAAGGCCCAAAAGTTTGAAGATTTCCTTGCTAGAATACACTTTTCCAGCCACCACAATGTTGCCATTTTAGAGAAGTTTCTTTTTAACATCTTTTTGGTACATCCGAGGTATAGGGCTTCCATTAGATGGGAAATGAAGTTTGAAAGTTGCTGTTATTTCATTTCCAGATTGTATAAGCAGCCAAGAATTTTCATATACACTAGTAAGGAGTTTCATCAAGAGGTCTTCTTTCCATGGGAAAAGTCAAGGCTCGAGAATTGCATAAGGCCCTTGGTTGGGACAGCCCATTGGTTGTTACAACTGCTTGAGGACAAACAATTTTGGGTGAGGAGGATTGTCATGTCCCCCTTTTGAGCATGACACTATTGAAGACATTTAGCCTTACTTAGTTTCCCAAGGGCTAAGGGAAAAAAGAAAAAAGAAGGGAAACATTTGGTTTTCTTAAGAACACTTGTAAAAGCACTTTATTGTTAGAAATTCACTTAAGTTGGGGCCTTTTTCAGGGTCATGGGTACCCAATCCACTTAAGTGGATTATAAGGTGTTTTTTTATAATTTGAAAAAAAATTAAAAAGATATTTTCCTTCAATTTGGGCACTTCACTTGGGGAAGGAGTATAAAAGCATCGAAGGGTTCATTTGAAAGGGCATCTTGGATTATATTTTGAAATTATAGTTTTGAGCATGAAAAAGCTTGAGCTATTGATTTGGAGATGAAAACCTTCAAGCCAAGGAGTGGGGATGCAAACCCTCATTTCTCATCTAGGCCAGCATCATTTTGAGGTTGCATTTGAGCATAATATTCAGAAAAGACAAAAGACATCATTTGAAGGGTGGCGACTTGCTTTTGGGAAGAGTTGATTGCATTTGGAAATGGGTGACTTGTGTTGAAAGCCTTGGGCGCTGCTTGGACAGGAGGCAAACCTCTCATTGGAGGGTTGCATTGGATTTGCTACTGGAATTGACTATTTCCAGCTAGGGCTACTTGGTTGTGGAGCTGCATATTTACTTTGAAGAATTTCATCCAATATTCAGATCTGAAGTTGAGTACAAATTTGACATATCTATTGGTTAATAAATTCAAGAATCTCTTGCATAATTAGTGGGTTGTATTGTGGAGTGGGAAATTATACTTTTCAGCATTGCTAGGGCACAAATTAATTTTATATTTTATCTATTTGTGGCACCTAGGGTTTGAAGGAAAATCTTAGTTTTTGGGAAGAAAATCTCACTTGTTGGCTTGCCTACTTGTGTCATTCAATTTGCCATATTTTTGCTAATTGTGGATGGTTTATTGCATCTAGGGTTTGCTGTCATAAATCTCAAAAATAATATTTTGCTTGGGTTTTTCAATAAATTCTGAAATTCAGATTATATCCACTTTTTGTGATATTTCAGGATGAAGGAATCACTGAACTATCCCGCTTTGATGATGCCTTCACTCCCAAAAGTTCCTTGAGTTGAACAAATTGGGCCCCAAGCAACGGTTTTGAGAAGATGTATGCAACCAAATCATTTGTTTGGCAATACTTAAGATCAACAACTTTATTGTATCATTTGTTGAAATAATGCATATGAATCTCAGTGTGCTTTGTACGTTGATGCTCCACTAGGTTGCGAGTGGTGGATAACACTTTGATTATCACACCAAAGGATTGTTGGTTGGGATTGTGGAAATCCAAACTTAGAAAGCAAGCGTTGAATCCAAATTGACTCATGACCATTAGCGAAAGCTTCACTATACAGGACCACCATAATAGACAAAGCAATGATAGTCTATTTCTTGCAGGACCAAGTCACAGGGCAACCCCAAGATGACAGATGTATCCTATGGTTGACCTGTGATCATCTGCATCTCGTGCCCATTCATTGTCTGTGTGACCTACACTTGATGTTTTTCCATTGGAAGTGTAACATGCAATTGACGAGTACTCAATCCCATAATTAGTAGTACCATGAAGACACCTTAGAATGCGCTTTGCAGCTTGCTAATGGCTATCATGGGGGTCTTGACATTAATATGACACCAAGTTCATAGCGAATGAAAGATAAGGACGAGTATGAGTCAAGTATAGAAAACTTCCCACCAATTGCTTGTAGAGGGTACCATAAAACGAAGGAGAACCTTGGTGGAAACCTTGTCTCCAGATTGATAAGGAGTCATGGCAGACTTGTAGTTTTCTATGTTGAAGTGGTGGAGTATGTCTTGAGCATACTTGGACTAATTCACAAAAAATCGTTTTGTAGACTATGAGGTCTAAAGTCCAAGGAATAAATGTAGCAAGCCCAAGCTGGTCATCTCAAAGTATTTCATTAACCATGCTTTCACTTCATGAATCTGCTTGGGGAACTCGCTATAATGATTAAGTCTTTGATACAGAGACCCAAAATTAGGAGTTGCTTGTCTACTTTATTTGTGTAGATTGTGGTTGGAGGGATTTCATATAAAACCAAAGTTGATTAAGAAAATGTTGATCTTTTCATACTAAGCTCGAAAAGTTTGTTTCAAACCATACAAGGACTTTTTCAAGCTACACACAGTTGGAGTTCTTGCTACTAAAGGACCTCAGAGGTTGTGCCATGTAGATTTCTTCTTGAAAATCACCATGTAAGAAGGCACTTTTAATGTCCATTTGATGGAATTCCCACCCTTGTGTTGCAGCCAAGGATAGTACTAGCCTAATGGAATTCATCTTGGCAACTGGAGCAAAGGTTTCGTAGTAATTAACACCTTCAATCCGTGAAAAATAGTTTGCAACACGCTGAGCTTTGTACTTGTCAATGGACCCATTTGCTACATACTTAATGCGGTACACCCACTTGCACGTCACTATTTTTATTCCTTTGGGAAGTGGAACCAAATCCCAAGTTTTATTCTTCTTTAAAGAAAGAAGTTCTTCTGCCATAGCTTCATGCAGTTTAGGATGTTTACTTGCCACATGGTATGTATATGGATCCTGACTCACTACAAACTGTGCCAGTGTACAACACTAGAGTAATGTTCCAATCTAGTCTTATGTGGATCTTCAAGATCCCTTGCCCATGCACTGGCCTCATTGTGAATTGTGTCGACCCATTTTGGTTGAGGTTGTGCTGGTTGAGTAGGTGCATTTTGAACAACTTGTGGTACTGGTGGTGGAGTTGGTTGCCCCTATTTGTCTCATCATCCAAACTATAATGACTCTCAAAATGGAAATCATCTAAACTGCTTTATTCTTCATAAGAAACATCAGAAGTTGTGTCCAATTTGGTAGAAATGAGTGTAGGAGGAGGAGATGTTGGCTCATAAGACTAGGATTGTTCATCAAAAAATACATCCTACTGGTAAAACACTTTAGTGGTTCCTGGAACAAGAAGATGATATGTCTTCACATATTCACAATAGCCGACAAAAATACAAGGATGGTCCTTCCTTTCCTTTTCTTTGCACTTATCATCTAAGATATGCCCCCATGCATTACATCCAAAATTTTTGAATTCAAAAACATCCGGCTCGACTCTAAACCAATTTTCTTCAAGAGTCATGTCTTGCACTACTGAGTGGGTAGTGCGATTTTGAATGTAGTTTGTTGAACATAGGAAAATACTGAGAGGGGGTGTGTGAATCAGTATTATATATTCTTTTCCTTTGAAACACTTAATCACTTATTCCAATTAAGATATTCAAATCAATCAAATTATAACACAAGATAACACAATGCAAAGTGACACCAGATATACGTGGAAACCCTTTTGGGAGAAAACCATGGAGAAATATTTCTCATTATAAATATTCATAGGCACCAACCTATTAGAGCACCAACCTACTAGAGTACCAACCCCAATTACAATTTTGTAGGCACCAACTTATAGGAGCACCAACCCCTTTCGCCGAGCACCAACTCAGCAAGCGACACCAATCTCTTCAATACAAAGGCACCAACCTTCTTACAAGAATCACTCTTCTATCTCTGATTTTTTGCTAACACAATTGATGATAGAACATTGCTTTATGTCGTTTAGATCCGACCTACACTTGAGTATTTTCGTTGCTATTGTCTGTCTTATACTTGCTATTTTTTCTTTCAATATTCTAACAATTTCTGATCTTAAATATTTTTGCTTTTCTTTATTAACTTTCACTTTTCGATCTACACTTTTGCCATTCACTATGCACCTTTTTATAGCCCACAAAAAGCCATAAATTAAGGTCGTGACTCTTCAACGGTCCCAACTCCCCACAGTCACTCCTCCCAACAGTCACAACTCCTCCCAAAGGTGGGACGACTTCCTAGAAATCAGCGCCATAGTCTTTTTAACAGGTTGGCCAAGGTTGGGGACCATTTCAGCCTTAAAAATTGCCTTGAATACTTCGCCATAATTACTTCTTTAAGCCCGTTTAAACATAGTTAATTTGTCTTCGATTCCACGTAAAGATATGACCGTTATTTGCACGTTTAATTGCCTCGATTAAATTAAATATTTTTTATTTAATTTAATTCTTTTATTGAAATACTTTGCCATAAATCAGATTCACATTTACCCTTTGACATCAATGACAATATTTCCAACAATCTCCCCCTTTGTCATTGATGGCAACGACGCATTGAATTTGCTGTCCCTTGCTGTACTGTTTCTTTTGTCTAAGATCTTTTTCTGTAGCTCCCTTTTTTTGTGACTCCCTCTTTCCGCACTTCTCCCCCTTTGACATCAATGGCAAAGGGACTACCCAGTGGCTAGATAATGCAATGCTTAGCTCCCCTTTAATCAATACTTCCCTTCAGTGACAGGGAGCAAAAGAGATTACTCCCAACTTCTCACGTAGGTATTCAAATGTGTCCTTTGGAAGTGGCTTGGTAAAAATATGCACTATCTGCTTTGTGGTGGCAATATATTCCAATTTTACCTGCTGTTCTGCAACTTGCTCTCTTAGAAAATGGTATCTGATTGGAATGTGCTTTGTTGTGAAATGTATCACTGGATTTTTTGAGATGCTGATAACACTGGTATTGTCGCAGTATATTGAAATTGGATGATCATATTCTACCTTGATGTCTTTAAGGGTTTGCTTCATCCAAAGAACCTGAGTGCAACACAATACTGCCGTTATGTACTCTGCCTCTACTATGGATAAGGAAACTGAATTATGCTTTTTACTTAGCCAAGACACTAGGCTATCTCCAAGGAAAAATGCTCCTCCACTTGTGCTTTTTTTGTCATCTAGGCATTTTGCTCAGTCTGAGTCTGTATATGCTACCAATGTGAAATCCTTCCCTATAGGATACAACAATCCATAGTCCAGGGTCCCTTTAAGATTTCTGAATATCCGCTTCACCGCTTGCACATGTATATATTTAGGAGCTGCCTGATAGCGTGCTACCATGCCCACTGCTTGCATGATATCCGGCCTAGATGCCGTTATGTACAAAGGACTGCCAATCATTGATCTGTAGAGGGACTGATCTGCATTCGGTGATTCATCATCCTTACTCAACTTGTTTCTTATAGCCATAGGCGTGCCAACCGGTGCACAATTTTTCATTCCAAATTTCTTCAACATTTCTTTAGCATACTTGGTTTGGGAGATGAATATTCCTTTTCTGGACTGAGATATTTGCAATCCAAGAAAGAATGATAGCTCACCAATCATAGACATCTCAAATTCCTTCTACATGTCTTTGGCGAATCCTTTGGACAGCTTCTCACTATCTCCTCCAAAGATTATATCATCAACATGAACTACAACAATTAACTGATGCTCACCTTTAGTTTTGATGTACAAATTGTTGTCGGCAAATCCTCTCTTGAATCCCTAGTCTTGTAGGTAATTGTCAAGTCTTGAGTACCAAGCTCTAGGGGCTTGCTTCAATCCAGACAAGGATTTTTTCAATTTGCATACATATTTGCTATGTTCTAATAGAAGAAATCCTTCTGGCTGCTCGATGTACACTTCCTCTTCTAATTTACCATTCAAAAAGGCAGATTTTACATCCATTTGATATACCTTGAAGTTCTTGAATACAACATAGGCAAGAAACATTCTGTTTGCCTCTAATCTTGCCACAGGAGCGAAGGTTTCTTCAAATTCAACACCTTCGATTTGAGCATATCCTTTGCATACCAATTGAGCCTTGTTTCGCGTCACTTGACCATCCTCATTTAGTTTGTCCCTGTCTACCCATTTGGTGCCGATCACATTTTGATCCTTTGGTTTGGGTACCAGCTCCCACGTCTCATTCTTCTCAATTTGGTTTGGCTTTTCTTCCATTGCTTTTACCCAATGTTCATCATGGCTTGCTTCTGAAAAATTCTTAGGCTGTATTTTAGATAACAAAGAAAGATTCACTTGTTCAAAATTTCTTACAATCCTTCTGGTCTGTACTCCAGCATCTATATTGCCAATGATTTGGCTTTTGGCATAATTCTTTTGAATGATTCGAGATGGTGCCTTGGTGTCTTGCCGTTCATCTTCATCCATCTTCTCTACTTCAACATCTTCTTCAATGATATCTGATTCGTCTAATGGATCATTTACCTTCTAAGTTCTAGTTTCATCTACTCTGACATTGGCACTTTCTACAATAGTTTGCATTCTCTTGTAGCATTTGTAGGCCTTGCTCTTGGTGGAATATCACAGAAAAATTCCTTCGTCGGCTCTTGAGTCAAATTTCCCCAAATCATCTTCGGTCCTCTTAATAAAGCACTTACTTCCAAATACTTTGAAATATTTGACGGAAGTTGGTCTTCTCGTCCATAACTCATATGGGGTCTTGTCATTGTTGACTTTGATCTGCCCTCTATTTAGGATGTATACAGTTGTGTGGACTACTTGACCATTTTTGGTCCTACAGGCCAAAATTTGGTCTCCCTTCCTTCCCTACTGTCCTGAGCAGTCAGTCTTTTGATGTATTCACCTTATTGCAATTGTGTTTTTCCTTTGTAATAGACCTGTTTCTATAAAGAGCCAAGTGACTTGGGCCTTGTAGATGTTTCGGGTTGATCCGGAGGCTTATTTCGCTTTGGGTAGTTAGTTTGCACAAGCCTTTTGGCAAAGGAATGGGCCAGTTTCAAAGGAATATGAGTCTTTCACAAGGCTCCGAAGGACAAGTGCCCTTGTGGAGGGCAGTCAGGTTGCAAATGGGACTATTCAAGCAGGCTCCGAAGGGCAATTTTGGACCCTAGGTGCCCTTGCAGAGGGCAGTGGGCACATTTGGGAAAGTGAGCAAGGCAGAGGACCCGAAGGGGGATTCTTCGTCGGAAAAGGGAACAAGGCAAAAATCAAAGGATTCCTTTGGATTTTTTGTCCGAAGGTAATCCAAGGAAGAACCAAAGGGTTAATTCCTTTGAACAAAGTGCCTGAAGGAATTCCTTCGGACATTTTGTTCGAAGAAATTCACAAGGAAGAAACCAAGGCAAATTCCTTCGCACAAATGCTCGAAGGAATTCCTTCGGACTTTTGTCCGTAGGAATTTATCAAAGGAAAAGACCGAAAGAAAGGGCCGAGACTTTGAAGGAAAGATTTCCTTCGGGCAAAATGTCTGAAGGAATTCCTTCGGACATTTTGTCCAAAGGAATCGAGAAGACAAGGGAGCCCGAAGGGCAGGTGCCCTTGCAGGGGACTCTTGGCTGTCGAAAAGGGACTCTCTCCTCTTTTCCGAAAGATCACCCTCCCTTCGGGAGGGTTCGTTTTGCAAAAGGCCGAGGAATTACCAAAGGGATGACGGGCCCGAGCACGTCAACCTTAACATAGTGAACTAGCCGTTGGAGTTCAAACGTCCGTTGACGAGCGCGCGAACGTCAAAATTCAAGGCAGCAAAGTAGCCGTTGGTTTTCGAATAGTGACAGGCTCGCAGATGTCAATTTTGATGGGATGCGTCGGTCGTTGAAGAGAGACCAAAGAGACAATTCCTTCGGACAAGTGCTTGGAAGAACTCAATAGCGTGGACCCGAAGGAATTCAAAGGGCACAAGGCCGCAAGGAAACTCAGTGACCCGCTGAGAAAGGAGCCCGAAGAGCCAGGAGGAGACGAAAGATAGCCCCGAGGGCCGAGTTGCTAGGAAAAGACAAAAGCCAAGTGCAGGAGTAGATATAATAGTCCAGGTGGCACAGAAAGCGTCAGTAGAGAAGTTATTGCTGCGGATGAGACAGTCTCCACCAAGTGGTCATCAAGGGGAGCGCGGGCATTCAATAGAGTGGTTCGTTTTTCTCCATTTTACATTAATGAGCAGACAATTGCGCAAACTTCACTGAGAAGCAGCCTTGTTATTCAAACAACAAAGCAACCCATGCTTTTGCAAGAACATTTGAGACGATTTAGGTTGTGAAGTCAATACCTGCGACAAGCGACAACATGGTTCTTTCAGGGTGTTTCTAGAAGGATGACACCAACATGAGCAAATTCCTCTTTCCTAGGTGTTCAACGCAGCATGGGCCGCTTGTTCTTAACGGCGCCAAAAGTCTTTTTCTTCATGCTATATATTGTAACCTCTTAGTTGAGAAATGTATCTCTCACTTGTGTAAGGCGAAGCCCTGCCAAATTTTACCTTTGAATCAATAAGAATGCGTTTTACCTCTATTTGACTGGTTATACTTTTGATTATATTTGTGTATCAACTCTGTGTTCAGTCATTTTAGCTTGATGCTTTCATAGATTGAAACCAACATACCTAGTGTAGCCAAGACTATTTTTGCAGGTCAATAGGAAGTGTTTTATCTTGAGCGTAGAGACAGAAGAGTAGTTATCTGACAGTGTGTTTTCTGCAGTGCCTGTGGTAAGTTGCTTTTCCTTGTCTTCATTAAGCCCCCTCTTGTTAAAGCGCCCTACAGTCTAGTCTTTTTGTCAGATAAAGTGTCTATTCGCCCCCTTTTGGTTTGAAGTGTTGATATAGCTGAGTAGATCAAAATCATTTGGTGCATCACTGTCTAGATAGGTTTCTGTTTTGGTTATATACTTCTCCCTTTTCATCCCCCCCCCCTCATTATTAACAAGTAGCAGTCATAGACCTCAAAGATGCATCAAAGGGAGCTAGCCCTTATCTAGAGATTCTTCTCTCAGTTTTGCCAAGCCCACAGCAAGAGGGAAGTCTCCATTGTGCCGCGTGGAAGAGAGAAGCTGAGCCTTCTTTCAAGGGTGCAATCTATAGTGTCAACACTACTTCTCTCCAATATTTGTCTGATAACTTGGATTCGTTTGTTGGCAATTTTGGCTGATGTCTGTAATATTGTCATTGATGTCAAAGGCAGCTTGTGCTATTGGACATTAATGTCAAAACTTGAATTTCACAAACTTACAGTGCAAATCGGATTTATGAAGAGCTACTTATAAAATAAGTAAAGCAGTCTTGAGAACCCGAATGGGTCTTGTAGTGCAAATTGGGATTCCAGAACAACTTTACGTCTTTCAACTTTATAAGTTAAGTTGTCCTGAGAACCCGAGTGGGCCTAGCAGTGTTAATCGGGTTTATGCAACGACTTTACTTGTCTCATCTTTATAAGTCAAGTTGTCTCAAGAACTCGAAAGGGTCTAGAACAATTGATTGGGGTTTCGGAAGCACTTTACTTCTTTCATGTTTATAAGATAAGCAACGTGGAAAACCCGAATGGGCCAAGGAAGAGGTAATCGGGATTTCGGAGTGACTTTGCTTCTCTCATGTTTATGAGTTAAGCAATGTGAAAAACCCGAATGGGTCTAGGTGAGTTGATCGGAGTTTTACAACAACTTTACTTAGTTCATTGTAATAAGTTAAGCAAAGTTGAAAATCCGAATGGGTCTGGAAGAGTTGATCGGGTTTCTAAGATGACTTTACTTCTTCCAAGTCTATAAGCCATGCTAAATGAAGAACCCAAAATGGTCTTGAAGAATTCTTTTGGAAAAACTGTCAAGTCTTTTTCGAAAAATTGTCCTGAAACAAAAATCTGAAGGGTAGTTTGCAAAAGGCCGAAGCGTATGTGGACCCTTTCAAAAAAGCTGAAGAATAGTTTGCAAAAGGCCGAAGGGTAAGTGGACCATTTAGAAAAGCCGAAGGGTACATTCAAGAAAGTCTGAAGGGTATGTGGACCCTTTGCAAAAAGCTGAAGGGTAGTTTGCAAAAAGTTGAAGGGTATGTGGACCCTTTCAGAAAAGACGAAGGGTAGTTTGCAAAAGGCTGAAGGGTATGTGGACTGTTCAAGAATGCCGAAGGGCACTTCTCAAGAAGTCCGAAGGGCAAGTGGACCGTTCAAGAAAGCCAAAGGGCACTTCTCAAGAAGTCCAAAGGGCAAGTAGACCGTTCAGAAAAGCCGAAGGGTAGTTCGTAGAAAGTCCGAAGGGCAAGTGGACCATTCAAGAAAGCCAAAGGATAGTATACAGAAAAGCCGAAGGGCATGAGGACGTTTCCAAGGATTTCGAAGGACAATTTGTCGGGGAAATTGTCCCGAACAATTTTGTCGGGAAAATTGTCCCAAAGGATTTCTTTGGGAAAAAATTGTCTCGAAGAAATAAGTCGAGAAAATTGTCCCAAAGAATTAAGTCGAGAAAATAGCCCAAAGAGAAAAGTCCCAAAAGTCCCAAACAAAGTTCCCGAAGGATACCTTTGGATGAAATGCACCATTACAAAGCTTTCAAAATAGATCATTTGCAATAGTCCCGAAGGACATATAGACAAAAGTAAAATTCGAGCACAATAGAATAATCTAAAGGAGCGAAAGCGATCCAACTATAGAAGATATAGTGGAAAACATAAAAAGGGGCTCGATAGTTAGAGATGGCACGAAGAAAGAAATCAAAGGCACACATTTAATGTGTTCCAATGGGCAAATGGAGAAACAGATAGAATTGGTATAAAACCTGCATGTGATTGCTTAGGGCCCAAGATTGATTGTCCCAATCATACTAAAATGATTGATCCAAGAAGCGGCGCAATAAAGACCGAATATCGCAGTTGTCAGAGATAGAAATGAGAATAGACAATTGCTTTGTGATGCAAGAACCAAGACGCGAGAAAATGCAAAAGTCAAATACGCATTAAAGGAGAATCCAGACCTGAAACTGGTTAAGTGCAAATAGAATGTGAATGCAATAAGTGAGTCGAGAAACCAAGATGTGGGAAAATGCAAAAGTCAAATACGCATTAAAGGAAAATCTAGAACTGAAACTTTTTAAGTGCAAATATAATGTGAATGCAATAAGTGAGTCGAGAAACCCTAATGAATCCTTGTATAAACATGACTCTTAACACAACATCAAGGTGTTGCTGCTATTGCGTTTTCAAGTGAGAAAAAGGGCTGTCGACAAAAAGAAATATGCAGACAGAGTAAAACGTAGAGAAGAAGGAAGGGGAATGAAGTGTATCTGAACAAAGCATAACCAGATGTATGTAGATATAGAGTGAAAGACATATGCAGACAAAGATTAAGCAAGCAGGAAGATAGAGCACACAGATAATGAGAAGAAGGTGAGCAGTTATAGATTAGACTTGTAACAAAGAACATTGAACTGGGTTCACTTGTGAATCTATCTTGTACACTGGAGTTGTAGCTCCATAGTTCAGGGAGGTTGGTGCCTACATACAAACTGGGTTGGTGCTCAGTAAGGAGATTGGTGTCTCCTAAGGATTGGTGTCCTTGAATGTAACCAATGAGGTTTGCCAGTAAGGCAGTTTATTGTGAGGCTGGATAAGAACAATAGATTCTAGTAGTTGATTCTCACCGTGGTTTTTCTCTTTAGGTTTTTCACGTAAAAATATGATATTATGTGCTTCTGTGTGTGTGTGTGTGTGTGACTTTTGCATTTATTCTTTGATTTGCACATAAATTTACATCCTCTGTAAAAGGTTTTAAACGGACTAGTTTTAGCTCATCTATTGATTCACCCCCCTCTCATTAGATAGCTGTGTTCAACATCATTCAGCATTGTCCTAGCCATTTCTTGGATAGTTCTGTTTTTTCGTTCTACTACCCCATTCTGCTGTGGGGTTCTTGTTGGTGAGTGATGTCTTTTTATCCCATGGTCTTCACAATACTCTATGAATTCATTTGACTTGAACTCAACTCCTCTATCTGACCTTAAGCATTTGATTTTTATATCGGTTTCATTTTCAACTAATGCTTTAAATGCTTTGAATTCACTAAAGGCCTCGAACTTTTCTTTCAGAAATGCAACCCATGTCATTCTAGTGTAATCATCAATTAGCAGCATAAAGTACCTCTCACCTTGTATACTTTGTGTTCTGGTGGTTCCACACAAATCTGTATGAATGAGCTCTAATTTCTTCATGGTGGAATATTCCTTCGTTTTGAATCTTGTTCTGGTCTGCTTCCCATGTTGGCATTGCTTACCAAGCGTGCTTGATGGCTCTGTTATCTTCGAAATGTCCCTTACAACTTGCTTCTTGCTGATATTCACAAGGTTATAAAAATTTATATGGCCCATTCTTCTGTGCCATAGCCAATTCTCTTCAACTTGACTCAGAGAACACTTCTCACTTTTGACTTCTGCAAGCATGTATAGATTGTTTGTTGTCCTGTGGACATCTGCAATTGGCTCTCCCGTGTTCCTTTTTCTGATTTTGTAACCTTCAACAAAGAACTTGAGTGTGTCCTTCATCACACGTTTGGCTCACACTTAGAAGATTATGCTTTAATCCTTCCATATATAACACATTCTCTGTTTTGGTTCTTCCATTATCAGGACTAAGCATACCTTTTCTTGTTATTCTAGCTGTAGTGTTGTCTCCACACTTCCCCATGCCTTCATTGACTTTTTTCAATGAGATAAACTTGCTTTTATCTCCAGTCATGTGTCTCAAACATCCACTATCAATAAACCATTGTTGTCCATCTCTATCATGGAATGTTGTTTGAATGATCATGGATTCTTCCTTATTTTGCTCGTTGTCTTCTTGCTTCTTCTTCCAGGTCTTTGTTGGTTCCCTTTTCTTTATCACTAGAGCCTTGAACTTCTAATCCTATCTTACAGATTCAAACACACTTCTACAATATCGTGCTATATGTCCATAGTTGTTGCACTTGTAACAGATTATAGTTTCTTCATCAAAGTTCGATAGGGGAGCAAACGAATTATAGCTTCTGTTCGAAACTCCATAGGCTCCTTTGTTTTTTGCTCCTGACTTCAATATCCTTGGCTTTCTTTCTACAATCTAATTTCTTATGACTAAAATGATTACAATAATAACAATATTCATAAAAATAATCACCAAACCTAGTTTTATTGGTATATCTTCGAGCAAGTGGTCTTCTGAAGTTTTTGTTCTCCTTTGCTTTCTTTGTTGATAGAGTTGGTTTTTGTATTTTGGCCTTCTTCCTTCTTGGTCTCTTTTTTCACAGGTTCCTTAAGAGTTTCAACATAGCTCTTAGCCTTCTCTTTTTCCTTCTCATACCCAATGCTTGACTTGTTGGATGGTGATCTTTGACTCTCCAAAATCTTATTCAAAACTTGGTTGCTTTTCTCAAATTTCAAGTCACTTGTTATTTTAGTATTCGCCTTTTCTAGATCCCTTTTCAAAGCAGCAATCTCAGATTCATACCTTTCACAGTCTTTTCCTTTCTTCTTTAGCTGATTCGTTAAATCTTCTTCAATTTTCTTTGCCTCTTCGATTTGGACTTTTAGATCAGCAATTATCTTCTTTGATTCCTCAAGACTTTGTGATATTTTGGCTTCTGAGTCCTGACTCTCTTTTTCATATTTCTGAATCTGAAGCTTTTGTTTCATGTTCTTTTTCTTAAGACCTTTTATCTCTCCTAAGGCACATATTAGCTCTTCTTCGAGATTTACCTTGACTTCTTCTTCTTCCTCCTCCAAGTTGTTTTTGGTTGTGGCAGCGTTGTCTTCTATGGCCATGAACAATATTTTCTCATTGTCGTTTTCAGTATCACTGACTCCGCTTTCCTCGGATGAGCTATAGTTCCCCCTGGAGTATAAGCTTTTCTTTTGCTTCTCAAATCTCTTCTTGTCTTTATTTTGCTTGAATCCCTTCTTGAATTTTGGTTTGATCTCCTCTTCATCACTATTGTCTTTATCCGGGCACTTCATTGCAAAATTACCAATCTTATCGCAATTAAAACATTTGAAAAGTAACTTACCTTTATATTTGCTCGAACCTTTCTTCAGCTTTCGAATGAATAGAGCCTCCTTTTCATTTTCTTCACTGCTTGAGCTATTGCTTGGCTCAAGTTCCTTGACTTTCTCCTTCTTTGATGCTTTGAACGTTGCTTCTCTTTTTGATGGTCTTTTGGGTTCAGTCCTCATTTCATATGAAGTGAAGATTCCATGCAGCTCATCCATCTTTAATTTATCCAGATCTTTCATTTCTTCAATAAAAGAGACTTTTGTATCAAACCTTAGTGGTAAGGACCTCAGCAACTTTTGGACGATTGTAGACTCTTCCACGGTTTCTCCAAGTTCTCGAATAACATTGACTATTTCATCAACTTGGAGCAAGTATTTTGCAATGTTCTCTTCTTTCATCTTTAAACTCTCAAATTGTCTCCTATGAGTTTGGAGTTTTGCTTGTCTTACCTTGCTATCGCCCTCATAGATAGTTTTAAGTTTTTCCCAGATCTATTTTGTAGAATCACATTGCATGACTTTTATGAATTCAGATTCTGAAAGGCCGCATAGGATGGCATTCATTGCTTTAGCATTGTTCTCGCTAGCCTTTTTTTTTCAGTAGCGTCTGTTGGTGGCGTTTGGTACTCGATTACTATTGCTTGCCAAATATCGAACCCAAGAGCCATTATATATGTCTTCATTCTTATGCTCCAGAAGGCATAATTTGTGCCATCAAACAACGATGCCTTGTTAGTGGAAAATCCGTCTTGAACTTGTGATTCAACCGTGTGCTTGTACGATCTACCTTCTAGTGATTAAACTATATCTAAAGGAAATCGCTCTGATATCAATTGTTGAGCATAGGTTAATATTGAGAGGGGGAGGGGTGAATCAGTGTTATATATTCTTTACTTTTCTAACACTTAATCACTTATTCTAATTACGATATTTAAAGCAATCAAATTATAACACAAGATAACACAATGCAAAGTGACACCAGATATATGTGGCAACTCTTTCGGGAGAAAACTACGGAGAAATCTTTCTCAATATAAATATTCGTAGGCACCAACCTACTGGAGCACCAACTCCAATTACAATTTCGTATGCACCAACCTACAGGAGCACCAACCCTTTTTGCCGAGCACCAACTCAGCAAGAGACACCAATCTCTTCAATATGAAGGCATTAACCTTCTTACAAGAATCACTCTTCTATCTTTGATTTGTTAACACAATTGATGATAAAATATTGCTTTATCTCCTTTAGATCTGATCTACACTTGAGTATTTTTGCTGCTATGCTCTGCCTTATACTTGCTGATTTTTTTCAATATTTTAACAATTTCTGCTCTTCTTTATTAACTTTCACTTTTGCCATTCGCTATGCACCTTTTTATAGCTCGTGAAAAGCCATAAATTAAGGTCGTGACTTTTCAATGGTCACAACTCCTCCCAACGGTCACATCTCCTCCCAAAGGTGGGACGACTTCTTAGAAATCAGCGCCATAGTCTTTTTAGCAGGTAGTGCGATTTTGAATGTAGTTTGTACATTGGATTGCCTTTGCCCAAAATTGAGGAGGCAAGTCTCTAGAATACACCATGCAATTGGCCATTTCTTTAATTGTGCGATTTGTAGCGACCCTTGCCAAATCTGATCAAAACCCTCTGATTTTCTGCGTTAGGAATTTCGTCAAACACTTGTCTTGCCACCTTGTATTTGCTGGTAATGAATTTCTATTTGCTTCTGTTTGGGTTTTGGTGGTTGCCAATGATGTAAAAATGCTTGAAAACGAATGCCAAGTTGTCTAACAATGAAAGGAATATGAAATGCAAGTATTTTTTGTTTTTTTCCGATGCATATACATAAACTACTTATGCAAAATGCACACCTACAGCCATAAGACATTTTGACAAATAGTTGTCATGCAATCTAAATGCTGATTATGAATGCTATAGAGATGAACATTACATTGAACACATGGCATGCAACTTATAACTCCTTATTGAATGTAATTCCAAGTACAATGATAATCTGAATAGCCAAAACTCTTGGCTTACAATGAATATCCAATACAATGCCAAATCTGATTGAGAATGATTACCTACAACAACAAGACTAAATGATTGAAATGATAATGCAAATTACTTCAAAATTATAAGAGGATCCTGATTATGAAGTCTTCTAAATTGATGTAGAGAAGACAACCTTTGGAGGATGTAATGATGGTTTCTTGATGCCAAACCAACCCTCTATATGAGCAGCCCCTGTTTTCAGACCTGCCCTCTGAGATGAAATAATATGCTGCCTTAAATACCCCACTCCAGCACTGAAAATGATTGTAGGGCTCTCAAGAATGGAGCACCCAACCTAGGGAATAAAATCGCTCCCTGTTGTGGCTTCCATGAATAAAATCGTGGCTCCGAGGTATGCTGACATAAGGTTTGAAATTACATCAGACTGCTGTTATTAAAAATCAGACTTTAATCTCTTTCTCAAATGCCAAAATTGATGCCAATGCCAAGCTGAAAAAATAATACCATTTATTCTCCCTAATTGCCCTAAACAAACTCCAAAATTTGCCAATGAAGAACAAGTAGAAAGTCTGAAGTAACTTCCTCAACTTTGCAACCCTTCGAAGGATCTTTTACCACCTCAGTTATGCCAATCAAAGAGAGTTTTCGTTCTCAATTATCGAATGTAGAAACTGCAAAAACCCTTGGCTCCACAATGGACATATCAAAAACAAATTGCAATTCTTGGATGATTAGAAGCTTGACCTTCTTTTATACTTTTTCTCCACCCCTTCAAGAAGCTTCTAGAAATAATATTATTTCACTGAAGTGACTTTTATGGTTTAATATTTCATTTAAGTCACTTTAATTAAATTAATTAAATATAAAGTCACCCTTTTAATTTTTGATTTATTTGATAACTTTATAAGAAATTAATTTCTCCTTATTTCTCAACTTAGCCTTCGGAGACTAAAGGCTAAGAACCTTTTGAGATGGCTAGAAAAATGGGGACATTACACGATTTTTGCATTTAACTACACCAATTTGTAGAGGGGTGTAGGACACAATATTGTGAAGTTGAATCCCTGTATGTTCACATACGCTGATTATTTGATTGTTGACACTCTCCTCCATTGTTTGTTCTCAAATGTTGAATTTTTCTCTTTGACAAGGTTTCAACAAGGGCTTTGAAAATTTTGAAGTGCTCAAAGACTTCGCTATTATTTTTTAGATAGCATACCAAAGTTCTGTGACAGAAATCACAACAAACATAAACATGTATTTATGTTTCTGAAAATAAAATTGAGGGAATGACATGAGATCATTGTGAACCAATTGTAATATGTCATTGACCCTCTAAGATTTGTATTTGGGAAATGGATCCTTGTGTTGTTTTCCAAGTGCACAACCCAGACAAACTCTGTCTTTGAAATAAATTTCGGCAAACCAAGAACTATGTTATGCTTACTGAGGTCATGTAATGAGTGATAGTTCAGGCAACCAAACGTTCATGCCAAAGTTTACTCAAGTCATTTGCATGTGCAGTCATGACTTGTGAAGATTGAGAAAACACAAAGTTGTCAAATTTATAGAGTCTAGCTTGATGATCAACTTTCCCAATGGCTATGATAGCATACTGGTCTTTTGAATTTTTAATGACAATGTCGACAGGGATATACTCAATGGTTTCGCCTTCCCCTAAATGTGTGATTTGATAGATGGATAGGAGGTTCGTAGATAAGTTTGGAACGTGATTTTTTTTGTTAAATACACCATTCTCTATATCAATTCTCAACGGACCTTCGCCCTCAACTACTATAGGACTAGAGTTGCCCACAAAAGTTTTAGCTTTGCAACTTTTGTCAAGAGTGTGAAACATAGAGCCTTCATGTGCCATATGGTGAGAGGCTCCTGAATCCAAAATCCATTTAGACACAGGTGATACGTCTTTTACAGAAAGCGTTGATTCCATCTTGGAAGGAGGGGGCTGTATTTTTTTCATCTCCTTCCAAGAATGTCATTTTATTAAAACATTGATGTTCAACAGAGCCTCGTTTACCACAAAATTTGCAACACTCTTTGTTGGCGTTTGTAGTCTTTTTCCCTTTGCCTTTTTCTTGATGTGGGGAAGAGTTATGCTTTGTTGATTGATTGCCCTTAGGCCTAGGCTTTTCTTTCTCGTTTTCTTTGTCATGGCCCTTGCCTTTGCCATAGTTAAGATGTGATTTTGCATCAATATCATTGACAACTAATGCCTATTGTTGAGTACCTCTGTCATGTCCCCATTTCGAAATAGTTACTGAGGGAAATAATTTAATAATAATTCATTTAAGTTGTCCAAGTTATTTTATTTTATAATGCGGAAAAATGACACTTAAGTGTTATTATTATTAAAAGGGGCCGAAAAACAATATTAATTACATGGCCAAAAAGGAAATATTTATTAAATAGCCAAAAAGTAATAATTGCCTAAAAGTGTTTTAAATGTTTTTAGGGTTAGGGTGAAATTGGAAAAGTGAAATAATAAAAGGATAAGTGGGGCCAAAAGATGGATTATTCATTATTCATTATTCATGATTGAATTCAGAATTCTTTCAAATTCTGCTTTTGAGGACGGAAACCCTCAATTGCTATCAAGTTCAAGGATGAACACCTTCCAATCTTCAGAGGTAACTCCATCCAGGAGTTGCAACGTGTAGAGAATTATGTTACTTCAGATTAGTGTTGGTTGAAAGTGCTTATTAATTTTCTAGAACTGCTGTCAAGGGTTTTAGAGGAACGAAACAGGGATTTCCATTGTTCCAGGCAAGGGCATCCTAGTTCTAACAATTATTTTAGTTGTTTTAGACCTCCAAATTGCTAGCATCAACATTCCTTACAACTGACATCACATATTTGGGGCATTTAATGCTGCCATATAGTACTTGGATTGCTGGTGTCACATTTTTGGCCTTTCATAACTATACTAGATGCTTTAGTGCAGATCACTGACCTTGGGAGCTGTGCATTGACCTTCTGGATCAGATCATTGACTTTGGAGCGCTACCATACTCTCTTGCAGCTTGCTATATTGTTCGGAGTTATATACTAGGGTTTCAAGGAAAGATTCACTCTTTATGCATCTTCATGCTCTTTGAAGTTAGGGTTTGGGGGAAAAATTAGAAATAATTGGTATTTTGACTTTATTATGTTGTACCTTTCAAAATTGAATAAAGATTTACATTTATTCATGTGCGTTGGTTTATACTGTGTTCTCAGTTGCTATTTTATAATATTTTAATTTTGAATAGATTTGCAAAAATAAAAATAAAAATTTAGAATTCATATTTTGTCCAGAAAGGAATATTATAGTGGTATCAGAGCAAAGATCTTGACAACCTACAGGGAAAAAATTAAATTTTGATTTCACATGCAAGAGGATCAAAGGGAAATCAAGTGTTATCAAAGAGAAGAGAAAGGCTTAGACACCAGAAAAAGAAACAAAGGACATGGGGGAAAGAGATCAAAGACCTCCTATAGATGAAATGAGCTATCTACGTGAAATAATCAATTGGGGTTAGAAAGATTTGGAGAGAATAATCCAATTGATAATGAGAGAATCCATGGCAGGAATAACACAGGGTTTGTAGAATGTGAATATGAGCAAGACAAATCAGGGAGAAGGAAGCTCATCAACCAATGAACAGGTTTCAATCACCTCACCTCCTAAAACTTTATGTGCAAAATAACTACAAAAAGAAGTCCATCTCCTTGAAGAGGTAGAGCCTTCACAACTTCACATAGGTAATGAGTATACAATATATCACACAGAGTATGAAAAACTTATCTTTGCAGTGCAACAAGCCTTAACTTTCAGAGTTCTATGATCTAAAAATGAAAAACAACACCGAAAGTGGTAGGAGAAATTAGTCAGATCAACCAAAGAAAGGTATTCAATAGTGGTTGGGTAAGATTGCCCTTCTTACTTATGATGGATCAAACAAAGTTCATCTAGGTCTTGGTTACAAAAGGTGGACACTTCTCATTGAATCCGATATATGAGGAAGAAACAATCAAATTTGTTACCCTCTAGTTGGAAGGAGTGGCACATGAGTGGTGGCATCATGGCATGGTCACCCAAGGACAGGGATCTATTTCTACTTTGAAAGACTTCAACCAAAAGTTAATTGAAAGGTTTAATAGCAAAGATCTAGAGATCCACTTCTGGGAGTTAGCCCAACTCAAACATGAAGGAACAATGGACAACTACATTGTTGATTTTTAGAGGTTATTCGTGATGATGCTGGATGTAAGTTAAAGAAGACTGGTGGTATTATTTGTTGAAGGTTTGGCTGAACCTCTCAAGGGTTTAGTAAAAACTTTTGACCCTTTATCTCTCTAAGAAGATTTTGAACTTGGAATCATCAGCTCCTAAGGGCAAATTTCTGTTTGTAAGACAACAAAGCACATCACCTTATGGGCAGCCAAAACCAACATCTTATCGGCAGCCAATGACATCAACTTTTTGAGCAACAAAAGAAACCATTTCAATAAGGGGTTTCTAAGTAGAAAGAGTTGCCACAAAAGCCAAGTAAAGATATAAAAACTAGAAATGAGCTCAGAAGAAGGAAATTGTGCTTCACTTGCAGGATCCATGGGAGCCTGGTCACAAATGTCTTGGACGAGGTTAGGTACATTACATAGAGGTGATGTCAGATAATGAGTCAGAGGCCGAGGAACTTGAACTAAAAATTAAAGAAAGAGAACTAGAACCTGAAAGAAGTGAAGGAGATAGTTCAGGGGGCACCCTTGCCATTATTTCAGGGGGCACCCATGCCGTAGTCTCTAGTGTACCCAGATATTACCCTTTCCGAGTTCATGGAGTTTTGCAAGGTCATGAATTCACAATACTAATTGATAGTGGGGCAACCCAAAACTTCATAGATAAGGGACTAGTAGCCAGAAGAGCTTTAAAAACAAAGGAAATTGATGGGTTCAATGTTAATGTAGCTAATGGTTTTACTATTCCTTGCATGAGGAGAATTCAACAATTGGAGGTTACACTTGGCAAACACAGGGTGTGTGATGACTTCTATGTTGTGGGCATAGGAGAAACATATATAGTTTTAGGGGTGTAGTGGTTACATTCCCTTGGGGAATTCACATAGAATTATCAGACTATGGAGTTGAAATTCAAATCAGAAGGAAAAGAAACAGTATTCCATGGTATTGCCAATGGAGTCCCTACAATTGTCACAGCCAAAAGGATGGAGAGTTCTTTTTGTAAAAGACAAGTAACAGGGGCAGCCAGATGCTTGGCTTTTTAAGGCATTCATACCTTCTTATTGTATGTCATTTGGTCTGTTTTGGATCGGCTTTGCATGGTGTTCGATTTTGCACTTCCGAAATTACTATTGAGTAAAGAGTACCATCAAGAGTTGAGGAATTGTGTTGGATATATTTTTCTTATTGAGGAAGGTATGGGCACCACAAGAAGACCTCAAGGAGAAGTTCACATAAATATCAGAGTAACTCAACATAAGCATGGTGGACTTAACTTCAAATTTGGATATTTGTACAAAGGATCATCAACAAGATATGAAGAAAGCAATTGGTGATAGTATCCTATCATCAAATGTTAGAAGGAACACCCTCAGGATAGCTACGAGTCTAATTTTCATCTTTGATGCTATTGCCATCACCATTATTAGCCACCACATTACTTCTTTTGCATTCATACAAGTGGATTTGCAGGAATTTTCAGTCATGGGAAGGAGTAATTTTCAATTTGTGACTACTAATGCGGAGTTTTCAGCCCTTGCATGGCTGCCCCCCCTTCTACATTGATCACTCTGTGGGATTTTGCAACGGTTTTTCATCTTTGTATCTGTTACACCATCTTTAAATTGCTGGTTTTGATGATCTTAGTCATGAACAGCTGCAAGTTTGCACATTTTAAGGGAGTATCAACATTGGATGAGGTTGGTAGGACGTTTCATCTGAAGGGAACCATCATTTCAGCTACCCTAGTTCTAATTTGGATGAGATTCCAATCGGTTTGTGGCTGCTGCAATTTGTTTCCATCCCATACACAATCTAATTTACACCATATTTTGGAAGGTCCAACTTGCAACATTATGGGAGGATCCATTGGAAATCAAAGTTTCAGTTATGAAGTTCTAATAAGTGTTCCAGATTCTTCATCACTTTGGAGAAGCCAAGTAGGGCAACAAAAACATAATGGTGATTATATGTGACAACCGTTGGCCTTGTGAGAAGTTAGAATACGGAATTGCAAATTCTGAAGGATGATTTGGGATCCGAGTATTATAGAGATGATCAGATTGGGTGAGTTAAAGTAGTTGAGCTTATAATTGCTTGAGGACAAACAATTTTGAGAAGGACAAACTGTAATGTCCCCTTTTTGAAATATTTAATGAGAGAAATAATTTAATAATAACTCATTTATGTTGTCCAAGTTACTTTATTTTATAATGTGGAAAAATGACACTTAGGTGTTATTATTAAAATGGGCGAAAAAACAATATTAATTACATGGCAAAAAATGAAATATTTATTAAATGGCTAAAAATGTAATAGTTGCCTAAAAGTGTTTTAAATGCTCTTAGAATTCGGGTGAAATTGGGAAAATGAAATTATAAAATGACAAGGGCCAAAAGATGGATTATTTATTATTCATTATTCACAATTGAATTCAGAATTTTTTCAACTTCTGCTCTTGAGGACGGAAACCATCCATTGCTATCATGTTCGAGGACGAAAACCTTCCAATCTCTAGAGGTAACTTTATCTAGGGGTTGCAATTGTGCAGAGAATCAGGGTACTTCAGATTAGTGTTGGTTGAAAGTGATTACTAATTTCCAAAACTACCGTCAAGGGTTTTAGAGGAACAAAACATGCGTTTCCATTGTTCCAGGCAAGGGTGTTGTAATGTCCCTTTTTTTAGCTTGGGTCAGTGTTTGACGGATTAGCCTATCATTAGGTCCTCATAGGCTAATATTGGTGATTAGAGGGCCTTGTGGGGGAGTTAATTGGTTCTCCAAATGGCAGTGTTTTCTTCTCTAGTTCCTTGGCATATTTTGAGGTGATCATCTCTATGGTTTCTGGCTCCGTTTATATACACTTACTATTTTTAATAAGTCAGTTGGATGTTGGGGGCCACCCTTGCTATTTTTAGTAAGGCATCTAGATGGGCAAAGTGAACAATGGGTTAGCCTGTGGTGTTGTCAGAATTGATTAATGATGATTATTAATGGAATTTAAAGTGAATTTGAGGTGAAATATAAAAGGGCATTTTGGAATTCATTTCATGTATTCATTCATTGTTGAAGAAGAAGAATTTGGCTTAGGGTTTTGCTGAAGATTGGAGAGTTTGAAAATCTCAAGCTTTTTTAGGACATAGCCCCTCAAGAACAACTTGCAGACAATTCCATTGCAGGGATTGTGCTTGTATTTCAAAGATTTACAGAAAAGCTTCAAAGCTAGGGTTTGAAGAATTTATGAGGAGTTTGATAATTTACTAAATATTTGAAAGACAAGGGTTTGAATAATATTGCAAATCAAAAGTATTCTTTATGTGGAGAACAGAAACCCTAGGCGCTAGGGTTTGGAAGCATTTTGCGTGAAAACGTGGCTTTTGGACAGATTGTGGAGGAAGGTGTCCATTTTTGCAAGCTCCCAGTTTACTGGTTTCTATTAAAACACTTTGGCAAAGTGGCAAACTTTTTTTGGGTATGTTGGATTAGTTATTAGATGGTATTTAATGAACTGGGTTGTTATAATCAAGAAAATCTCAATATTCTTATTGTAATAAAATTCTGAAAATTTTCAGCTAGTTATGGTATTGAAAAAAGTGAAATTTCTGATTATACATTTGCTGAAAGTTCTTTAGTTTTTTGCACTTTATTTCCGTTTAAAAGCATTCAAAAACATTGCCAAAACACAAACAAATCAATCAGCAATACAAACACAAACAAAGACAGGCAAAAATCAGAAAGTTAAATATCCTATCAGGGGTGGGATATTTCAGGCATCCCACTTCTGGCAATTATTTCAAGCTGTTTTAAACCTCCAAATTGCTGGTGTCATCATTCCCTACAGCTGGCGTCACATTTTGGGGCATTTAATATTGCCGTACAGTACTTGGACTGTTGGCATCATCTTTTATGGCCTTTTCATTGTTGTACCAAATGTTATAGTGTAGATCATTGACCTTGGGAGTTGTCCATTAACCTTTTGGTCCGTACCCTCTTGCAGCCTGTCGTACTATTTGGAGTTATTTACAGCTAGGGTTTCAAGGAAAAATTCAATCTTTATGCGTTTTCACATTGTTTTAGGGTAGGGTTTGGTGGAAAAATCAGGGATAATTGGTATTTTGACTTTAATATGCTATTGTACCGTCCAAAATTGATTAAAGATTCACATTTATTCTCATGCATTAGTTTATATTGTGTTTTAAGCTACTATTTTATAATATTTCAGACTCTGTTTTAAATCTTAATGACTTCTCATCGTTTCTCGCAGTACAAGGGCCAATCGAGATATCAATTTGTTTCTTGTGAGATGGATTTTGGCCGAGTAATCTCAACGAAAATTGTCAAGAAATCCCGGTTTCTCCGCAACAAAAAAAATGGTAATGCATTCAAAGTGAAAAGTAAAACACATGCATTTTTTTATCGGGTTTTCTTGTTCTAAGGTTAATACGCAGATTGTCGTTCGCCTTTTGCACAGATTGTTAAGTGAAAAAGTGCCTTCAAAGTTCAAAGTTCAAGTTTTAAGTTTTATAGTGCCCTCATTGCAGTTCACAGTTCGCCATTAAATCATTTGCACAACCGACTGAGATTTGGAAGTTTGGGGCCCATTAAAAGTTTGGAATATTACTTTGTTTAGTGCCTTAGCATCATTTGAGAGCCCCAAAATTTTCAAGCTAAAAATGAAAATAGTGAATCGGTTGACACTTGACAATGATACTATGCATAGCATTGCGGGCATACTGTTGTTGTAGCTTGTATATACTTTATAGTATAACTATAGACTATATAGTATATACAATATACTTATAGTTATTGACTGCTTTGAATGAGGGTAAATGGTAAAACACAGATTGCAGTTTTATAGTGTTTGGCAAGCTGTAATATATGGTTACACAATATACTCATTAACTACTTTGCAAATGGTAAAAAGTTAAAAACACAGACTGCAATTTTATAGTATTTGCATTGCAATTTTGCCATTTGCCACTAATACTCATTGACAGTTGAAACCTGAGATTGAGAACAGTCCACGACTCCATTGAGAGCTTGACACCGTGCAACATACAACAAAGATTTAAAAACATTGAAACGGGTATTTTTTTTTCAATTTTCATTATCTTTCAAATTTTTAATATAAAATTTAAAATTTGAAAATTTGAATTATGATCATTGAAATTTTATTTCTAGATTCCACTTCTACTCCCTTTGTTTAGCACTAGAAATTATATTTAAATTTTAAATTCTAAAAGACATATATATATATATATATATATATAGGGTTCAAGTTTGTTTAAAAATGACATCGTGATCGACATCTGGTTGAGTGGGTTCTATTCGCAGCAAAATAAGTCCAATGACCTATATATATATATAGGGTTCAAGTTTGTTTAAAAATGACATCGTGATCGACATTTGGTTGAGTGAGTTCTATTCACAGCAAAATAAGTCCAATGACCCTAGTTGGAAGCATTGTGAGTGGGCGAAGGGCAATTGTGTAACATACAACTATTGTGGGATGAAGATGAGTGGTGTTTCTTGCCTGAAAAACCACATTGCATGGTTGGCATGGATGTAATATTCCAAATCGGAATATTTTATATTAATTTGGTTTCCTCGGGAAACCTATTTTTTTAAAAATATAAATATTGTATTTAAAATGATAAATTAAATAAAATATAAGTCCACAAGGGGTTTCGTCCTTTGGCTGTTATAATCACAAGGGTTTTCATCCTTGAGAGTGGTTGTATAGCATGACGCTTGTAATTGGATGCTTGTAATAATTCTCTATATCAAATACAAGTTAGATGATTGAATTCATAATTGGATGCTTGTAATAATTCCCATCTCTTCTCCTTTATATAGTCTTTAAAAACTTCTCACAAAGGAGGCGTCCCATTCAAGAGGCACCTCTTCACCAAAAGATGTGATTGTTGACATTTCTGTCGACAATCTGTTAACATTTCTGTCGACATTTTCGTTCACTTTCAGCAACAATTCCGTTTGACACTTTCGTTCACTTTTGACAACAATCAACGATCTCTTTTTTTGGGATATTACAAACCTCCTTGCCTCAAATTGCTTGTCCTCAAGCAATTGGAAATTGGGATGTTCAAGAAGTAAGGCTCCATCTTCTATTGACAATCCTACAAGGATCATATGAACTCCATAAGAGCAAATATCATATGACAACCTCAATTTCATTGGGAACCACCAAAATGTCAGAAAAGTTTGTAAATGTTTTCCATGAGACAATTTTACAAAGAACCAACACTCTGAAATCTTTAGGTTTCTTGTTTTCGCTCAACAACGAAGGATGGCAGAAAAAATATGAATAGATCTTGTCAATCAAGAGGTGGATGTAAACATTTTCAACAAACATGTACTTTATCTTACGCAAACCCTTGAAGCCATTCCTTATGATAGAGCACCAAGTACATGCAGAATTTCCATGGAATGCAAACATAGATCCTTCAATGGCCTGACATTGATCCACGATTTTCTCTTGTTCAAAATCATAGAAAAGTATAATTGTATAAAGAAATTCTTGCACATTCAATAACACATATTATATCTGTAGAGTCTTCTGCAGATAACTTAGCTTCATTAAAATTATTAAACTGATAATCCTTTTGCACCCATGATATACCAAACTTCACAACTAATTCAATTTTGCTAGAATACGGTTGCATCTCTGAATTTGGGGGAAATGAATCTATTCTCTCTGGTAAATATAGTGAGCTATGCTTGGATGATTTAACAGTGAAATGAAATCCCACATGAATATGATAGACTGTAGGGGAACACCAAACAAAATATCCTAGCTGCTCTTTGTAAAATGGCCTGTGAACAATATACCAAAACAGGTTTACCATAGCATGTGCTCTTGTGGAAAATAGATCTAGTTGGAAAATAATCCAAACATAAGTATTCATATCAAACTTGTTCTTAATAACTTTGTTCTTTACTTTCCGTGCTCTATGCAGAAGATCTAGCTTTTGATAACTGACCGGAACTTGTGCAAGTAATGCTGATACAAATGTATCTTCAAATGAATCTATAATTTTATCAACATATGCCCTTGATAGTTTACCATGGCAAAGACTGATGATATTGATGAACCTAAACAAATCTGAGAGAAATGTTGTCATGTTTGGGAGAAACAATGAAGGGAGGCAGGAAAAATGGTTATCAATGTTGGGTAGTTTGCTCAAATATTGTGAGTGCGTTTTAGATTTCATACTAGCATTTTTATAACTCCTTTCTCTATTCTCTCTTACAAAATCAAAACTTCCCTCTGTGGCCTGAAATGTTTTGACAAATTTAAATGCTAAGAGTGAAAGCTTTTCACTCAAAACATATATCTTGATTTTAGAAATGCAGGTTCTAGATGCACAACTTCTGCGATTTAATGGAGCCACGTTTGTTTGATACAAAATCTCTTGAAGAACATCCAAGAATAGTGAAGCATACATTTCTCGCAGTACGTTGGACTTTACCAGTGAAAACCCTAATATATTATCACAGTTTATGATGAAGTAGGCCTCTGTATTAGGAATTTATTTACTTTGTGATGCCATACTTTGATCGGATGATCATCTACTACACATTTTGGAATTTCAAGGTTCTGTTTGAAATTCTTCGTGCTAATTAAGTTTGTTGTAAAATAATGCTTCGGCATATAATTATGTTTAAGTGGTAGATGTAAAGTGGAGTCTCTCAACAAGGGCCTTTTCCTTTCCTCTAAAATAGAAAATAGAATGTTTTCAACAATGTAAAGACCACCAAACCATGGTTTATGTTGGACATTTGACAATTCATAGGGCAATGATTGGGTGACTATGTCAACTTGCATATTTTGTGATTTTAAGAAATTTAAACTTTCTAATATTAAGTTTGGATTCCATGTTTTGAATACAAACTTCCCATGAAGAATGTCTTCTTCCCTATATGCTAATGAAGGTTTAACCATTTTAGATGCAAAGCCAAGTTGAAACTGTTGAGACTCACGATATTGTAACTCTGGGAATATGAAGTTTTAATTATGGATAACTTCAATCTCCTTAAAAATCCATGCTTGAGGACCTACATCCTCTAATAGCTTGATGTATGGATACACAACCCTTATATTTAATATGAACAAATTTGGACTTTTTTGTCTGTTTGTTAGGTTCATTGCATCCTTGGCATGCCATTCATCAACATCCTTTAATAGCCCATCATCATAGTTTATTTCTTGCAATATCACTTGAGCCCCTCCTACCGAAGAAGCAAACATGGAATCAACTTCTCGTTCATTTTTTGTTCTGGATGGCTGTGTGTAATTTATCTCTAAGTCACAACTCTCAAGTGCAACATTTACAAGATTAACAGCTATAGCTTGATTGCCTTTATTGATTTCTGAATGTTTTAAGCACACCTCCAAGGACTCTCCATGTTCAACATGTGAGTTTTCTATTACTCCAAGATAGCTAGGCAAATCTAAAATAAAAGGTGCACATTTAGAGTCTTGTTTGTTATCCATAATATCACTGGAAGTCTCTTTGGTATCCTTCAACAAGTGGGGTGCATTTAATGATTGTCCGTCTTCCAAGGTATCAAGGTTATTTGGTGGACGTTTTTTCCATATTCTATCAATTATTTTGGTTGGCTCTCCATCTTGTTTATTTTGAAGACTGTAGCCCATTATATCTTGTTGATAGTGTGCATTAATTAGACAATCAATTGGTTTATTAAACTTACAACTTGTGTTCGGGGAACAATCCTCAAGACCTCTCTCTTGCACCCACTGAAGTTTATCTTCACCTGATGTAGACAACACATATCAACATCATCATTAGTGTTTTGGATAGATAACTCGTGTTCATCTCTAATATCCAGAGTTTTTTTGTCATTCTTCCCAATAGATGAGTCTCCATAAATATCAACTTCTTGGATAAGTATGTTTGGGCCTTCCCTTAGTTCAATGTTGGATGCCTCAGTCATTTGCTCCTGGATAGGGAAGTCAGTCTTGGAATTTGTCATCTTCATTTCTTCTGGGACCTCTTGAAAATTGAATTTCTTTTCATATTCAACATTGCCATAACTTTGATTCACAAACTCGTCTTCCTCATAGTGCCTGTTTCCATTCCATGACTCTTTTAAATCCAAAGAGTCTAAAAAAGAGATTTCTTTTCGAATCTCTGCAGAAAGGATGTTGTATGACTTGTAGCTGTCTATAATTTCATTAAGTAGTGACCCCATGGTTCACAGACTGGCAAGAAAAACAACTCTGATACCACTATAATATTCCAAATCGGAATATTTTACATTAATTTGGTTTTCTCGAGAAACCTATTTTTTTAAAATAAAAATATTGCATTTAAAATAATAAATTAAATAAAATATAAGTCCACAAGGGGTTTCTCTTTGCGTTGTTATAATCACAAGGGTTTTCATCCTTGAGAGTGGTTGTATAACATGACGCTTATACAAGTTAGATGATTGAATTCATAATTGGATGCTTGTAATAATTCCCATCTCTTCTCCTTTATATAGTCTTTAAAAACTTCTCACAAAGGATGCGTCCCATCCAAGAGGCACCTTTTCACCAAAAGATGTGACCATTGACATTTCTGTTGACATTTTCATCGACAATTCTGTTAACATTTCCGTTCACTTCCAGCAACAATTCCATTTGACACTTCCGTTCACTTCCGACAACAATTCCATTTGACATTTCCGTTCATATCTATTTAATGACTGCTGTATTAAATGGCAACGTTGCTCCTTGGCAGCGATTTCTTCATGTGAAATGGCATGCCTCTCTTTGAATTTAGCAATCTTCTTCTTGGGGATATTACAACGGAATGATGTGGCAGTGTGCAATCAAGCACCACTTGAGGCTCAAAGAGAGTTTGGTTGCTTGTGTTGCAGTGAATGCAAAAAAAAATGAAAAATAAGAGGAACGTTGATACACTTGCACTCCTAATGAGTAGGAGGACAGCGAGAGATGATAGTGACATTGAGGGCTATTCTATTGCCCCAACTCCAATATGTTAGGGTTCAGGGCGAGGATCATCCATTAGTGATAGTTCAGGTACTTTTTTTGTTCTTAGATGTAGCCCTGGATCTCAACCTTCATTGGAAGGTACCACTTGGAACAAAGAATTGCAAAATGAAGCGAGGATAATAGTATCAATTTTTTATTACTACAACATTCCTTTCAATGCAGCAAAATGTCCATAGTGGGCGAATTTAGTCACTGCATTGATCATTGCCGGGAAGGGGTTCAAGGCTTCTACTACTCATGACTTGAATGGCCCGTTGTTGGAGGATTTTATGAAACATACACAAGCCCTTGTAAAAGATAAAAAAAAATTATGGTAGAAAAAGGGATGCACCATTTTATCTAATGGATGGACAGATGGGAAAAACCACACATTGTTTAACTTTTTAGTGGCTTCAAGTGGACAACTGGTCTTCTTGAAGTCAATTGATGCCTCCCATTAAGTAAAAACTACAAAC
Source organism: Torreya grandis (assembly GCA_037957365.1). Lineage (NCBI taxonomy): Eukaryota > Viridiplantae > Streptophyta > Pinopsida > Cupressales > Taxaceae > Torreya > Torreya grandis. The sequence goes on along the minus strand of JARHVA010000290.1, from coordinate 4,547,768 downwards.
ACTATATGTGACATGTTGGATGAGGTGGTGATGCAAGTATGCAAAATATTGTTCAAGTTGTGACAGACAATGCGACCGCATATGTAGCAATAGATAGACGTCTTGAGGAGAGACACCCTACACTTTTTGGGACTCTTTGTGCGGCCCATTGCATTGATCTTTTGTTTGAAGACATATGAAAGATATCATGGGTGAAGAGTGTGGTTGATGAGGCAAGAAGTATCACCAAGTTCATCTACAATCACATTTGGGTGCTACAGTTGATGAAAAAGCACACCAGTGGAAATGAGCTTGTGTGATCTGGAGTCACACGATTCACCACAAATTTCCTCACATTGCAGAGCATTGCGGCCTCACTAGCATGCCTTAAGCAGATGGTGGTGACTGATCGGTGGGTGGGGTCGTATTTTTTTGTTTTAGGTGTCAGAGCCTTTGGTTCGAGTTCTCCGATTGCTGGATAGGGAGAGAAACCCAATGGGTTATTTGTATGAGGCCATAGACATAGCTAAGGAGGCCATAGCCAAATATTATGGGCATAATCAAAGAAAATATGAACCCATATGGCGCATAATTGATTGTAGATGGAACAAGACGCTTTATCGACATATTCATGCAATGGCCTACTATTTGAATCCTAACTTTTTCTATTCCGAGCCATTTAAGGCCGATGAAGAGGTTATGGATGGCCTCAAAACATGCATAAAGAGAATGATCCTTGATGATGAGACTAGAGATGCAATTATTGATGAGTTGCACATTTACAAGAATGTAACAGGGAGACTCTTTTCTTTGAATCTATGTATTAAAAGATGAAACACCTCTCAGTGAGGTAAAAATAAATTGAGTCATTTGTTTATTCTTTCTAATAGACTTCTTTCATTTATTCAAGCTTAGTTGACTTACAAAAGTATAAATTTCCTTTTTGCAGATGTGTGGTGAGAAGATTATGGTGCAAAAACACCAAATCTTAAAAGGCTAGCCATCCACATTTTATGCCAACCGTGTAGCTCTTTTGGGTGTGAACGTAATTGGAGTATGTTCGAAGTTGTTCACACAAAGAAGCACAACAGGTTGATGACAACACAATGCTTCAATGACCTTGTCTTTGTACGATACAATTTTTGTTTTCGCGTGAGACAAGTGAAGGGACAAGATGACTATGTTGCTATTGACTTGGATGAGATCGATCCATATGACCAATGGATTGTTGATGATGCAAAGTCAGAGCCCATGTTTAAAGTAGAGGAGATTGCAGATATAGAGAGGGAGGCAAAAGAAGCAATAACATTTGGGGTAGCAGAGGTATTACGAGGTGTTGGTGAGGATCTAGATGATATATTTGGCTTTGCTGATGATGTTGGCATTGGAGATGATTTTTTACCTTCCACTTCCATTAGGTAGCCGCATCAAACTTATTCTAGGCATTAGAGATGAAATATAATATGTATATTTGATATTTCATGACTATGAGCATTGCAGTTTGTAACTTTGTACTTTGTAGTTTGCAACTTTGTAGTATTGTTACTATTGTACTCTTTTTTGATCTCACATTGATAGGAAATATAATTATGGGCATATGGCATTCTCTACATTCATTTCTCATGTCATTTAACAATTTTTTACATTTAACTTAAGTTTATTTCATGAATTTATATGTTTTTAAAAGTACGATAAAGTTGTTGAGAAATGTCAAGTAATTCTCGAGAAATTTTGGAGATCTGAAATCCAATTCAAATTTTGCCTTCCCAAGATATCACCGAGAACGAGTTTTTGAACTCTGATTCCAGATTTGAATAGATTTGCAAAATATTTTTTTTTTCAAAATTCATTTTTTGTCTAGAAAGGGATATTACAACCTCCAGGTCGGATGTCACCAATGAAAGTCAATTTTTCCTGTTCTCTTTGAAGTTGCTCATAGAATTTATCAAAATTTGGTGCCACATATGCACTGCCCAATTTTTTTTGTTGTGTGTAATGGTTTGGGATAAAGACTAAGTACAAATAACTCAATTTTGACAAAACACTCATAATGAGTTGGTCATCAGTCTTGGTTATCCCTGTCTCAACAAGCAGAAGTGTGAAGCACTTGACTTGAATGATGAAATCTTCAATTTGAGGATAGTTGTCTGAATTAAGAGCAAAAAACTTGTTTTCTAGTTGACATCCCTGTCTTTCTATGCTTCCCAAAAAGATCCTCCAAGATAATCCAAACTGCCCATGGTTCCATGATGCTCTGAAAGTGAAACTTCAATTCAAGGGACACTGACCGACCTATGAGTCCTCTGGATTCGTTTGAAAAGGTCAAAAGGAATACTTTTTTCATTCATTGCCATGAGGTAAAGACCCTTACTGAGAAGCACATTTGTGATGTACCCTTTCTAATTCAAGTAGTTGGAACTGGTGAGGACGGTCGTTCTTTTTGCCATTGCTAACACAATTTTCGAGTTATATTGAAATAACCATTTTTTTTCAAATACGCCCTCTGCATTGCCCCTTTACTATTCTATTTTGAAATTGAACCCAAAACAAGATTACTAAAATTGAAATTGAATAGGAATACTGCAACAATATATATGTTTGCCAAGTTTGTCCAAGATTTGTCCGGAATTATTAGGCCGGGTGTGTTTGATTTGTAGGCTCTTTGTTATACTAATCCCAGGCATAAATGGTGAACATGTTCAAAGGGCATTGATTATGGAGGGTTCCATTGTACTAGCAGCCACACTATTCCGTCTTTGAAGTAGAGAATAATTTTCTGGGGCAAATCGCTTACTGGTGCACCATAGTCTCAAATAGCCAATGCTTTCTTACTGGCAAAAAAAAAAAATTCTAGGCACTTCCAAGATACCATGAGGTACATGGAAGCTAAAGTCTCTAGATAGTGCTATTTAAGCCCTGGGTATTAGAGGGACTCCCCTCACTTCACCGATAACAATGAGTCGGCTTAGCTAGTAATGACAACTGTGAGTTTTAAAATTGCTAGAACATAGTTTCTAACTTAGGGAATTTTTACTGAAAAAACACGTCCAAAAAATTTGGAATATCTTGAAAATGGTAGTGAATTAGAAATCTCAGCAGAAGAGAAAAATGCTTAAAAACACATAATATACTTGCTTGCAAAAAATCAACCCAAATCAGAATTTTCTTAGCACAAGTTTTGAGAATGCTAAAAAATTGTACGAATGACGAATCAATGATTGAAACAGAAGGACAATTTGTTGTAGAGGCCAAAGATCTACCTTCTGGTAAAATTTCAGGTCAAATGAAGCACTTTTATTTTTGCACGACTCCGAAGGTGGCCCAACACTGCTGTATAGAGGCTGAATCATAACTTGACATAGAAAGATAGTTTGTTGCAGAGGCCAAGTAATACCTTCTGGCAAATTTTCAACGAAAACAAAGAATTCTAATTTTTTCCCCAAATCCTTAGCACCCCACTATGTTCACCAATTTATGATCAACCAAGATCTTCTAAGGGTAAGGTGCGAGCATAAGATTGGGTATTTGCAGTAGCCCATTAAAATTCAGGGTTGAAACTCAAGATGCGAAAAAATGAAAACTACAAATCTGAAAATTATACTTGCCATGGACACAAAAACATAAGATTTGCATGCGTCACAAACCACACTACAAGAGGTGAAGCTTTTATAGATCTAATACCATATTAAATTCCTGGACAGGGTCTAGGATAGCTGCAATATCTTAAGATAAACATCCACTTGCATACAATAGATAAATCATGAAAAATCAAATGTAAGCTTAAAAAGATAACATAGATTTATCTAGATAGTGTTACTATCTCTTTATATTAAAAACCTTCGACAGAATGTCAATATTACAACAATAACTCTCATTCACAGATGTTACCTTACCCCCTTACCCGCTGGTCCTCTATGCTCTTATATAGATATGGAGGTTGGGGTCTGGTTTCAAGAGTACATTACTTGTAGAACAAGTCTTCTTTGAAGCAATGTTTTTTCCCATTAATAGCCGAAGTCAATTACTTAGTTGATGCTTTTATCTATTAATAGGATATGGTGTGAACCAATTAGTGCCTATCCATATTTATAATTAATATTACAAATGCATCATAAACCATACAAAAGTGTATGAGTATTCAAATACACTAACCCCAAGTTTGATCCCAACATGGAAACTCTTCTTCCAAGTCTCTTCACCTTCTCTAGCTATCCTTTACTTCTTGATTCCACTTTCTTGTAGAAATCATTGCTTTATATGTTTGCAATTCTTTTTCATGGACCTTGTTACTAGCATACAAACCAACACAACCAATTCCACAATACCCAATGATTAAACTGCTCTGATACCAATACTATCTATAATTTCTCAAGTTGTTACATTCTAGAAATTATATACATATTGAATGCTTCCTACTTGAATTAACCTTCAAATGATAGGATATTGAATGTAGCTTGTGCAAGATTTAGTGTGAATGGTAGATGGAAAAGAAACATTAAACAACAATAACAGGAATTCAAATGCAAACAACAATAGGAACACAAGGAATTTTAACCTAGAAACCTTTGTGTGGGGAAACCCAACTTGGAAGTGGCAATTGATTACTTCCCCTTGCTCCAACTTGGGAGACTAAAAAGAGCATAGTATGGAGTGTACTTGCAACATTCCAACTACTGCTACACTTCTCTCAACTCTCTGTTACCTCGCTTCTTCCTCAACATATAAACAACTATATTCACTTGCTATACACTCTCTTGCCTTACAATTGTGCTTTGTCTCTTCTTCTTTCAACAAGTGCTATAGATGTCCTTTCGCATACTAAAGGACCCCCAATTGCCAGGACTTGGAAGAGACAATTTCTTGGTCGTTATTGGACTTGTTGGATTCTGGGAAAATCACCACTTTGCAGGATGAAATTGCCACTGTCACAAATGCATCCACTCCTATCACAATTGGAATTGCATGTGACATAAACACAACTGCTGCTTTGCAAAACCGCCATTGTTATTAATGTAACCGCTGCTGACACAAACACAACCACCCCTATTACAAATGGAACCACCATTTTGCAGGGAAATGTATATATTGAACCTGTCGGATGATGAGGTGAAGTTGGCCTTGATATAAGCCAAAGTGGCTAAAGTTGATTAAATGCATTTTTCCCCCATAGAATTCATTTATGGGTCTTACAACCAAGTGCAAAGGAAATCAACATTTGAGTACAAGGGCACAGGTATATAAGTGTTTGTGAGTGCAACAAATATTCAGTGTTTGGCATCCCTTGAGATGAAAAAGTCTTGATCAAGCCAACAAGCAACATATGTTGGACTTGGCCACCAAGTAGAGAGCTATAGATGATTGCCTTGGTCAAGCCAACTAGCAACAAATGTTGGACTAGGCAAACAAATGTCGGAATTTGGCCACCAAGTATGCCAAAGTGGATAACACTGTTTAAATGCCTTTTTTCCCATGGGAGGCATTGGTGGGAGACTTATGGCGGATGGTTGCGTCGTACGACCAAGTGAAGAGGAAATCAACATTTGAGTACAAGGGCACAACCATATAAGTGTTTGTGAGTGCAACAGATTCTCACAGTGTTTGGCATCCCTCGGGATGGAAAACCCTTGATCAAGCCAACAAGCAACAAATGTTGGACTTGGCCACCAAATCTAGAGCTATAGATGACTACTACATTTTGTTGTTATGTCTGGCAAAGATCTAGGACATTATGGACTACAAGAACTAAGGAATAATGGGCTTATTGAAACTAGAGAAGTGGAAAAATCTTCTAGATTTGATTTGTTCTCGGTTGGTTAGAGCCATTGGGATAGTAGATGTCCCAATTCGGCTCACATAGTATATGGGTGGGATTAGGAGTGGTCTATCGGTAGGTAAAGATCTTGGTACATCGTATGCACCATTTCATGTGTTGTAGGCACAAAGGGTTCTTTATGGCACAAAATGCCAATCTAATTTTATTAGATGGGGCCTACATTGGTAAGGTTAACCTTATAGTAGAGATTGCTCTAGATCACTAGTGGGACAAGGGATTGCCAATTGTCTTTATGTGGAAGCATTTGAGAATGACTCTTCTTGTTTAGAGAGCAACTAACTCTTTGCCAATGACAAGCCTTCACATGGGGGCAAGGCAATTGTAGTAGATAAGCCCTCACCAATAAGAAATTCAATATATGATTAGTCCTCTTCTCCGTCGCCCAAGTCCAAAAGTGAAATGAAGTTGGTGGTGGTTAGCAAATATGAATGTTGAAAGAATGAAGAGAAATGGAAGGCATACTGCACACTTACACACTTGTGTGTGTCTGTCTTTTATTAAGCAAAAAGTAGTTACATTCAGCTGGGAAGGTTGATAACCAACCATTAGTTAGTTTTTAACTAACAACTAATTAATAACTTTAATACCCTGCCTTAATGACTAAACCGGAGACTACTCCAATTTTGTCCCAAAAATTTACAAAGTGGGACCAAAGAGTTTAGTTATTACATTTACAGACTGCTCTTTAGATATCAACATGAAATACGCAGTCTTCTAACATTTAGCTACTGTCCAATGTAGGAGCTTTAGTGTAGTAAAAACCCGAAAAAGATAGCCAACAAAAAAATAATGATCTGGTCATGTGGACATAAGATGTATCAAGGTGTTCACCAATTTTTTGTAGGGTGATTCATTGACCGGTGATGAATCATCATTGGTTGGTAACCTCAACGCAACCTCCATAGTTCTGAATCCAAAATCTTGGAGATGTTGATCAAACAAAATATACCAGGCTCGTGGAGCCTACTTAAGTCCATACAGGGACTTAATCAACCTACAAACCAAATTATCACGACTAGGGACCTTGAAACCTTCAGTGTTCACCATGTAGACCTCCTCATCCAAACCTTCGTTTAGGAAACCGAATTGAGTTGTTATGAAGAGAAGCAACTGAAGTGTGACCATGTTCTCCCTCCACGTGCATTTATGTTGATTATGGTAGGGTCAATAAATCTATACAAACAATTCCTCGGGCAATTGCTCCGTCCTATTCTATGTCAGACACGATACATTGTTTCCCAAAGAAATGTACAACAATGTTAGGATTTTCTATTAACTACTAATAGACGAGATTTTTATTCATACTAGGAACATATCTAACATTCTTTACTTTAATTTTTTGAGCATTATTCAACACTTTGCAAATATATCCTATCCCCTTTATTGCATGTGATTGACCATCAATGAATGAAACCGAATGCGAAAAGTTTGTAATTGCAGTAAATTTGACATACCAGTCCTTACAACATGTGAAATGTCTGGATGCGTTGGAATCAAAGAACCAACAATTGATAGGATTTTCATTTGAGCATGATGCCATGAGAGCATACTCATCTTCATAATCTCATTTAGCTTCAACTTTTGCCACATTTGCTTGCACCTACTTTTTGTTATGTGAAAAAACATATTGCGACTTCCGACAATGCTTCTTGACATGCCCAACCTTATGACAATAATAGCACTTCGCCTGATATTTGGAAGTAGATCCTTCAGGATTATGTTTCCACTTCCCCTTCGACTAAGTAGCAAGTGCACTCTCTGTTTGTCTGGAATTGAACTCACTAGTTTGTGTTTGCTTGCATTATTTTTGCAGCAAATAGGAACTAACCCGATCAAATGTTAGGGGTTGGCTTTTTGCCATCAAGTGTAAAGCCGCCATGAAAAATTCATAGGAGGATGTCAAGTTGTTCAAAACAAAATATACCAGGCTCGTGGAGCCTACTTAAGTCCATACAGGGACTTAATCAACCTACAAACCAAATTATCACGACTAGGGACCTTGAAACCTTCAGTGTTCACCATGTAGACCTCCTCATCCAAACCTTCGTTTAGGAAACCGAATTGAGTTGTTATGAAGAGAAGCAACTGAAGTGTGACCATGTTCTCCCTCCACGTGCATTTATGTTGATTATGGTAGGGTCAATAAATCTATACAAACAATTCCTCGGGCAATTGCTCCGTCCTATTCTATGTCAGACACGATACATTGTTTCCCAAAGAAATGTACAACAATGTTAGGATTTTCTATTAACTACTAATAGACGAGATTTTTATTCATACTAGGAACATATCTAACATTCTTTACTTTAATTTTTTGAGCATTATTCAACACTTTGCAAATATATCCTATCCCCTTTATTGCATGTGATTGACCATCAATGAATGAAACCGAATGCGAAAAGTTTGTAATTGCAGTAAATTTGACATACCAGTCCTTACAACATGTGAAATGTCTGGATGCGTTGGAATCAAAGAACCAACAATTGATAGGATTTTCATTTGAGCATGATGCCATGAGAGCATACTCATCTTCATAATCTCATTTAGCTTCAACTTTTGCCACATTTGCTTGCACCTACTTTTTGTTATGTGAAAAAACACATTGCGACTTCCGACAATCCTTCTTGACATGCCCAACCTTATGACAATAATAGCACTTCGCCTGATATTTGGAAGTAGATCCTTCAGGATTATGTTTCCACTTCCCCTTCGACTAAGTAGCAAGTGCACTCTCTGTTTGTCTGGAATTGAACTCACTAGTTTGTGTTTGCTTGCTTTATTTTTGCAGCAAATAGGAACTAACCCGATCAAATGTTAGGGGTTGGCTTTTTGCCATCAAGTGTAAAGCCGCCATGAAAAATTCATAGGAGGATGTCAAGTTCAAAACAAAATATACCAGGCTCGTGGAGCCTACTTAAGTCCATACAGGGACTTAATCAACCTACAAACCAAATTATCACGACTAGGTACCTTGAAACCTTCAGTGTTCACCATGTAGACCTCCTCATCCAAACCTTCGTTTAGGAAACCGAATTGAGTTGTTATGAAGAGAAGCAACTGAAGTGTGACCATGTTCTCCCTCCACATGTGCATTTATGTTGATTATGGTAGGGTCAATAAATCTATACAAACAATTCCTCGGGCAATTGCTCCGTCCTATTCTATGTCAGACACGATACATTGTTTCCCAAAGAAATGTACAACAATGTTAGGATTTTCTATTAACTACTAATAGACGAGATTTTTATTCATACTAGGAACATATCTAACATTCTTTACTTTAATTTTTTGAGCATTATTCAACACTTTGCAAATATATCCTATCCCCTTTATTGCATGTGATTGACCATCAATGAATGAAACCGAATGCGAAAAGTTTGTAATTGCAGTAAATTTGACATACCAGTCCTTACAACATGTGAAATGCCTGGATGCGTTGGAATCAAAGAACCAACAATTGATAGGATTTTCATTTGAGCATGATGCCATGAGAGCATACTCATCTTCATAATCTCATTTAGCTTCAACTTTTGCCACATTTGCTTGCACCTACTTTTTGTTATGTGAAAAAACATATTGCGACTTCCGACAATCCTTCTTGACATGCCCAACCTTTAGACAATAATAGCACTTCGCCTGATATTTGGAAGTAGATCCTTCAAGATTATGTTTCCACTTCCCCTTCGACTAAGTAGCAAGTGCACTCTCTGTTTGTCTGGAATTGAACTCACTAGTTTGTGTTTGCTTGCGTTATTTTTGCAGCAAATAGGAACTAACCCGATCAAATGTTAGGGGTTGGCTTTTTGCCATCAAGTGTAAAGCCGCCATGAAAAATTCATAGGAGGATGTCAAGTTGTTCAAAACAAAATATACCAGGCTCGTGGAGCCTACTTAAGTCCATACAGGGACTTAATCAACCTACAAACCAAATTATCACGACTAGGGACCTTGAAACCTTCAGTGTTCACCATGTAGACCTCCTCATCCAAACCTTCATTTAGGAAACCGAATTGAGTTGTTATGAAGAGAAGCAACTGAAGTGTGACCATGTTCTCCCTCCACATGTGCATTTATGTTGATTATGGTAGGGTCAATAAATCTATACAAACAATTCCTCGGGCAATTGCTCCGTCCTAGTCTATGTCAGACACGATACATTGTTTCCCAAAGAAATGTACAACAATGTTAGGATTTTCTATTAACTACTAATAGACGAGATTTTTATTCATACTAGGAACATATCTAACATTCTTTACTTTAATTTTTTGAGCATTATTCAACACTTTGCAAATATATCCTATCCCCTTTATTGCATGTGATTGACCATCAATGAATGAAACCGAATGCGAAAAGTTTGTAATTGCAGTAAATTTGACATACCAGTCCTTACAACATGTGAAATGTCTGGATGCGTTGGAATCAAAGAACCAACAATTGATAGGATTTTCATTTGAGCATGATGCCATGAGAGCATACTCATCTTCATAATCTCATTTAGCTTCAACTTGTGCCACATTTGCTTGCACCTACTTTTTGTTATGTGAAAAAACATATTGCGACTTCCGACAATGCTTCTTGACATGCCCAACCTTATGACAATAATAGCACTTCGCCTGATATTTGGAAGTAGATCCTTCAGGATTATGTTTCCACTTCCCCTTCGACTAAGTAGCAAGTGCACTCTCTGTTTGTCTGGAATTGAACTCACTAGTTTGTGTTTGCTTGCGTTATTTTTGCAGCAAATAGGAACTAACCCGATCAAATGTTAGGGGTTGGCTTTTTGCCATCAAGTGTAAAGCCGCCATGAAAAATTCATAGGAGGATGTCAAGTTGTTCAAAACAAAAACCACCATGCCATCATCATCCACCTTTTTGTTAATGGCTCCTAACTAGTTTTGAAGATCTTTCATCTGAAGAAGATATTCTGATAGGGACCACCCTTGTTCATAGTTATAGAGAATAGTAGATTCTTCAGGTACAAGACTCAACTTTTCTCCGAAGTTTGATACTTATTTTTTAAACTGGTCGAAAGTACACTGGCTTCAGTGGCATTCCAGACATCAAGAATCATGTCATCTGATATAGTTAACTTTAACAACAAAGCCTCCTTATGATGCTTGTCATAATTAGTAAAATTTGTAGCACGTCTCACTTCAGTGCTTAGATCAATTTCATCACAATCATGATTTTCTGAAATTGTTAAACTCATGATTCCAGACATTATAATTATGCCCAATCAATTTCTGTGCTTCCATTAGAACTATATTCTAAATATTGGCCATTTTACACACAATTTGTCATTCGAACCGAAAATCAATGTTGCAGGGAAATGCACAATGCATATTCTGAGTTTGCTTATAATGTATGAAAAAAAAAAGTACTAAGATGATTTGAAAATCGAACTGGTGTTGTGTATTAAAAACACATATAGGTGTCGTGTTTAAAAACCAAATCAGATATTGTATGTCAGGTTTGTGCCCTCGCACAGGGCTTTACATGACTGCACAAAATTGTAATTTGCGTGTTTTCATCCTCCTTTCACTATGCCCAAGTGAAAACGTTGCAGATTTTGTCTCGATCTTCTTGGCTAGTCCTATGTAGATTCCATGACGAGCTTCACTACCCTTTGAAAATCGACGACCCTGCTTTGTGTAAATTGTTGTCTCTTCCTCTGTTGTTTTTTTTCCTCCCACGTTTGAACCATTGTGCAATTTCATGTTTGATGTATTTCCTTTTGCATCTTTCCCGTGCAAGTTTTTTTCGTGCCCTAGCATTTGGTATTTCAAGTCTAGTTCGATGTCTGCATTGCACCCTTATTTGATTGGTTAGACTAAAAAAATTGTGATTTTATCTTTCCTTCGTCATGTCCTTTTCTTCACAAGTAAAATCTTCACACTCTTCGCTTCATGGAAGTCTAATCAAGATCACAACATTCTGTGATCTCTGTGTTGTCCCCCAAAAATATCACTCATTTTTGGGACAACATTTGAACTATTTTGGTCCTACAGATCAAAATCCTCTCTTCCCCTTTCAAAAATTGTTCTGAGCATTCCGGTTCTTCATTTTTCAAAGTTTTCTTAGAAATCTACGGACTCTGCAGATATGTTTCTACGGACTCAACATGCTTGAGATTAGCAGGTTCAACGGGTTAAAAAAGCTTCTGCAGGCAAGTTCAGTCAAAAGAACAAGCTTCTAACACTTAGTCGTTTTCAGGATTGGTTCAGCACCTCGGTTCAATCAAAAGGATTTCAATCGGCAAATGATAAAGGACTTAGGCCTGAACCATTGAACTTTGAACCACTTTGGTTCAAATGTTCAATGGGTTCAACGACCAAGTTGGTTTAACGCGCTTGGTGCAAAAGAACAAAAGACTTTGCCAAATAACAAAGAATGAATTGTTGAACCGTTGAACCAAAGTTGGTTCAATCGAAAGGTTCAAGGGGTTGCCTCAAAGCGAAAAAGGCAAGTGCCCTTGCGGAGGGCAGGCAACATTGGTTCGAAGGAATTCACTCGGGAAGAGAGCTCGAAGAAAGCAAAGGAAAAGCCCGACTGAAGAGAAAAGCCCGCGGAAAAATGCCCAATGGAAAAAGACAAAGTGCAGCGGACGCCACCACGTGTCCATTATAAAGCAGAACGGAAGCTGCCACGTATCATCTTCTGCAGGACCCGCAAATGTTTCTAAAGCTTCTGAAAGTTAAGCGGAATACGTCACGTGTCATGTTGTGATTCAGCGGAACATGACAAGTGTTTGCATCCGTCATGCAAGAGCGGCAAATTTTGCCGCCCTTGCATCTGTTGGTCTCTTCCATGCAGGAGCGGCAAATTTTGCCACCCATGCATCCCCGTTTCCTCCTCTCCTCCAGGTGCAAGGGCGGCGATTTTTGCTGCCCTTACACATTCTTTTTCAACATGCGTCGGCAGCAATTTTTGCTGCCGACATACTTTCTCCCTGACGTGCACAGGGGGCAATTTTTGCCGCCTATGCACAAGAACTTCTCCAATATGCAAGGGCGGCAATTTTTGCCGCCCATACATTCCTTCTCCCCGTTTTTCTTAACTCTGGGTAATTTTTATTTTTTCTATCTTCCGCGCCCGCTCCCCTTTTCTTCCGCTTTCTGACCTGCTCTCGCCTCATCCCCTTCAAGCGCATTTCCCTAATCATGATCATCAAATGTGCAGTTTTTCCAGATTGCTAATTTTTTCCCTGATTGCACAATCACGATTCTTACTGAAGTTTCTCTGAAGAAGTCGAAGACAATGAAGAAGACTGAAAATAAAGATTGAAGTTGTTCTTCCATGCTTTATTCAAAATACACTTTGTAATTGACTTGGGACATCTTCACGTGTACTTTTGTAATATGTAATTACATGTAAAAAATCCGAAAAAATATCTCAAAGTCAAAGATGACTCATCTTTGACTAAGAATTTTTATATTTTAATCTTCTTAATTTTGAAATGTTTCTCTCTATATATAGAGGGGACCTCTTTTGTAAATGGATCTCTGATAATTGGGAGCAAAAACTCTACTGAAATTGAGACACTTCTTGAAACTTTGTGCTCAACTTGTAAATCATATTTCATCGAATGAATGAGAAACAGGTTTATTTCAGACTTTGTGTTGAAGTAATGTGTTATTAAGGAAATGGTTCTTATGTCCTCTTTCCTGATAATCTCTTATCTGTTTGATTTAATAAGCAAAGTGTGTGTGTTAACATTATTTGAGGACGTTTCTAAAAGATAGAAGAGAGATTTTGAGCTACTTTTATCTTGGTGATCCTTTTATCCTTTGTAGTTTCAGGCAAAGGCTTTGTGCTTTGTTTCACTCTACGGTTACGCATATTCTGAATCAGCGAAGGAGACAACGGAAGACTTTGTGCTTACGTAGGTTTCTTTGTTAACTTTGTTACCTACTTCAGGGGATTCTCTGCTCTATGCTGGATACCATTCCTGAAAGAAGAGGAATGTTCTTAGCTAACGACCAGGATTTCTCTCTCTTGTTCCTTGGACATCATCTCTGAAAAAAGAGAGGTGGACGCTGTTATACTACCCGGAGTATTATTTTCTGCTTATATATATATACATATAGTGCATAAATATTCATAGGGAACCTCCCCTTGATGAGAGGAGAGATTTACTTTGTCCAGATGTGGTAAACCCACACTTTTTGTGGTGTAAATCTCCCTGTGCTGTGGTTGATATACACATTTTGTCATCAGTTAGTTGACGACAAAATATTCACCCAACACTCTGCTTCCTTCGATTTGATCACAAAACCGTGAAATTTGACTTTGACTGCCTCTATCTTGCTTGTACCCTTGTCTTTTACACAGTTCATACCCGACTAGGGATTCTCAAGCTCTACAACTTCTTGTTTGTACCCTTATCTTAGGGCTTCCTTAAACAATGGCTCTGTTGCCAATGTTAGCAAATATAAATGCTGAAAGAATGAAGAGAAATGGAAGCCATACGACACAATTACACACTTGTGTGTCCATATTTTATTAAGCAAAAAGTAGTTACATTCAGTTAGGAAGGTTGATAACCGACCATTAGTTAATATTTAACTAACAACTAATTAATAACTTTAACATTGGTGGATGTTTTGCATGACCAGGAGGAATATTGAGAGTTCAAACAAAGGAAGAGAGTTCATATGAGGAGGATACATAGATGACAATGCCAATGACAACTACCACCACACCAAAACACATGTACCCCGCAAGTAATAAATCTCCTCAGGCCCTCAAAGGAATAACACCCTCTCTTTCCACTACTATTTCTAGTCATTGTGTAATTGATGGCTAGTTGGTTGGTTAGTGACACTACTTCCATGGACTTTTCTTCACCCTTTGAGTTAGCTTTGACTACATCACCCTTAGCATTGCTTGCATCTATTGAGTTGACCATGAGTAGTGCACCTATTGAGTTGACATAAGTATCCTATCATGTTCTTTTCCAGCCAACATAGTTCTCTGTATTTTTCCGGTTTGCACATCTTTGTCAAAAGCACCTGTGATGGCTGAATAAATTTTAGTTTCCACCTCTCCAACTACCCCTTAGGCCATGTTTTTTTGGATGGTTTGGGCTTTTTGAGAGATGTAGCAAGCCATGAGATTGAGACATTTATATGGTGCAAGGAACAAAATTAATATTCTAGACATGAAAATGGCTCCAGTCACTCGAGATAGAGGAGGCCCATGTTGACCTAGAGTTGGAGGCCCCTTAGGATGATGCAGAGCAGGTGGGTGATGCATAGCATGTAGGTGACAATGATTAAGAGGCTTTGTATGGGCTCACAAAAGATGAGAAGAGTGCTGACTAAGTATCTTTACTTTATTCCCGTGGAAGAATTTATGGGGAAGCCTTTATATATGTTCCTTTACTCTCTGTAATAGATCCATATTCTTCACCATCCTAGTTTTTGCTACCCACCAATAATGTGGACTGGGACTACCAGCATTCCTTTATATTGTTATTGTCTGTTAACTCATGATTGCGAGAATGCTGACATTCAAATGCTTCAAATAATTTTTTTAGTGAATCAATAATTTCTAAGATTTTAGTTTCCATTTCCATTCACTTGGAAGCTAACAGTCGGGTTAATGTTCGGTGAAATTTCCTCTGACTGGAAAATTAGCACAGAAGTATATGGTACATAAACAAACCTTATTGAAATATCGTATCAGCTATCATGTAGCACTGGGTTAATATTTACCACAGAAATGAAATGGACATTAAGAGGGGGTGTCTGGGGATGTTTTTTGTTTTTGGTGCAAAGTGCCATTTTATAAATTTAAAACAAGCTGTATCTAGAGAGTTTGTTTTGGGAACAGTGCTTTTAGTATTAGTTGACTGTGGTTCACGCATGTGAGCAAATGACCACAAGTGTGTTAAACAAGTAGCTACCTTTACTATTCCAGTGTAAAGCAGAATGGCCCAGTCTTTTCTGGCCAAAAAATGCACTATCCAAAAATAATTTCAACAGAATATTTCTAAGTCTAAAACAAACCTGAATGTCGGGAGAGGCTCAAGAAAAAGAGAGATGCTTATTTATTGCATTCTAAGCCTTTCAAAGAGATTTAAAAAGAAAAGAACATGAAATCAGATTCTAAAATTGAATAAATTAAATCGAAATAAAGGAAATATTATTCTATAAATGCTTGCCTAAAATGAATACACCTCAAAATATTATTCCTAATTGAAATCTACCGAGGATCATTTCCAACAATACCCTTATTGTGCACCTACTGGCCAAAGAATATCTCGTGCATGGAGTTTTATAAGCCCGTCCCTCATAATCATGAGGCATGGAACAGGGTCTCCAATTTCTTGCTCGTCTTTTTCTGTATTATTTGATGTCAGACTGCAACAACACTATCAATTCTGAATGACCGAATTGCTAATTATCAAACAACAATAAAAAGCTTAGTAAATATGTGACAAGGATAAGATCTTTTGACAGACCTGAAATCTGCCAACTAGGGAAAGGCAATTACCCTACCATTTGAAAAATTTGACTTCAATTTTGTTGTAACACCAATTCCACGTATCATCAAAAGAAACATTTAAGACAAAAGGACTACCCACATTTCTAATTACCTTCCCAGGACCATTCTACTTTCATCCTTTCAAATCCAACCAATCAGGGAGAGCAAAATGCCACCAGATAACATCAAATTTAGTCCAATCTATCTTAGAACACAAAGCCAGGTAATACAGAGAGAATCTATTTGACGAATTAACTAAATTTGGTCCTTCAAACTCCCAAAATAAATGGCAGTATCATCAGAAAAGTGCATGCGATGCAATTCATTTATGGCTGGCATAGACAGTCCTAAAGAGGAGGCTTAATTTCACATTTCTCAATGGGTAATGCATAGCTTTTGCTACCGACACAAAAGGAGAAGGGGAAAGCCGACAACCTTGCCTAATAGATTTCTTCAGGAAGAAACAATCAGCTAGATAGCAATAAACTTTTATTTATGTCGATACAATCCTATCACAGGATTTCCTTAAAACAAGTAAAGCCATGGAAATATTATGACCTGAAACATTAGCCCGTTCCAGAGCTTCCCACTCTGTGAGTAGATTCAAGGAATTACATATCTCCACTCTTAAATTGTATTTGGGTAGGTAAGAACGGCATACAAAGAATATGCTTTACTCTTTAAGCATGGTTTAGCTAGAATTTTTAAGAAGCATTCAACAATACAATATGTCTCCAATTTTTTGCCAGTCTTGTATCTTGATATTTATGGACAAGGTTATTTTGACCGCTACTAACATAAATGCCTAGATAATCACTCTAAATGGCCTTTACATAATAATTGCACAAATCATCAATAATCATATCACGGTCAGTCTGATTGTCTCTCTCATTTTAGTCAATGTAAGGTATATAAGTTTCATGTTCTATGGAATATTCATGACCTGGAGTCATATGGTATCTGGTGGTGACCATTGCAAGGAATATCAAGTTCCTGTAAAACCTTTCAGCAGTTAATTACAATAAGCTTTTGGATATGGGATTAGGGGGCTTGTAAAGAAGGTTATTTGAGGTGGTAAATATAAGTATGATTTATTTAACATTGCTTTTTTTTTTTGTAGATTACTATCAATAGGCCAGAGAAACGGAACGCTTTTCGGCCACAAACCATAAAAGAAATGATGCGAGCTCTTAATGATGCACGGGATGATATCAAGATTGGGGTCATAATCTTGACAGGCAAAGTAATTTCACCTATTCCTTACATTTTTTATGCAGTCTTTGCTTTTTATGATTAGCATGGCCAAGCCTATTTCTATGCCTGATGTCATATTCATTATGGATCAATCAAAGAGTTTTATGTAACCCAAATTCTCTCACTATTTTTTACCTCGTGACAGAAAATGTGTTGGAATCATAATATCCTTTACAGCAACTTTTTGTAATAGTATTGCTTCCTTTGATGGGTTATTGGAGGATTCTGCATTAAAATGGGTGCACTAAGCTATGAAACAGATCATGGTTATTCCAATTTACGATAAGATAGTTCCTTTTTTGAGACCCCAAGTCCAAACAAACTAGATTTGGATAGAAATTAAAAAACGATATGAATGTTCTTATGACACCAGCAACTATCAATAAAGATATTATTGGGATTAGAATCTGGTAGAAGCATGCATAAAACAAGTGCACAATGCATCTCCCATCTCGTCTTTAAGCCTAGGGCCTTAATGGTAGTATCACAAAGTCACAAATCAATGAGAG
The DNA here is from genome assembly GCA_037957365.1 of Torreya grandis. Taxonomy (NCBI): domain Eukaryota; kingdom Viridiplantae; phylum Streptophyta; class Pinopsida; order Cupressales; family Taxaceae; genus Torreya; species Torreya grandis. Next base: position 4,529,705 of record JARHVA010000290.1, on the reverse strand, counting down.
TTATTATGTTCAACTACTGTATTGTTTCCCAAGATTTGTCAAATGGTGTCATTCGATGATATAATGTGCTCTTATGCAATCCTTAGCGGTAGACTAGAAGTATCTAATGAGAGTGCTAAAGGGATGGTGGAGGTACATGAAGGATCTCTTCTTTCCTTTGATTTGAGCTGTCATCTAGTGGTCCTAGCAGAGGAGTTATGAGATCACGTAGACCTCTGACTCTAAATGTGATTTGACCATTGCTTTCATCCTATGATAAATATAAGGATATTTCTGTAAAGCCATTGATCATTTAAATGTCTCATTGTAGCAGGTGACATTCATGGAAGAACAGCTGTGTGTTATGGGCCCAACTGCTTAGCGTCTTGGAAAGTTTAACTAGCAGCATTAATTGAATAAAATAAACAAATTCTCAAGCAGTAGGCAGTCAACCGAGAACAACCAGAACTTAAAATAAAGAATATTTTCTAAAAACTTAAAAAACCATAAACTCGACAACTAAATAGATCAAGCAAGGAACAGGACAATATTTTCTAAAAACTTAAAAAACCATAAACTCAACAACTAAATAGATCGAGCAAGGAACAGGACAATGTTGGAACAATATGCTGAAAATTCGGAGAGGAAAACAAAACCATGTGATATTCCAAGAATAACCATAGAAAGATGGGAACAGAAATGCACTCCATAGAAATTTTGGTCACCAACTCAAGCCTAACCCAAGAGCAGTATGGGCGTTGCACTTTACCACAAAAAGTGATGAAAGCTCTATAGTCATTCTGAAATCTTGCCATTTGAGGCTTAAAAGGCCTTTATAACTTGCTATCCTTGCTGTTCACTTCCGTATTTTTCTGTGGAATAAGCATATTTGCATGCTTGCAATACCACACATACAAGATTCATTATCTAAAGGTGGGTTAGTTTCGTTGATGTTATTGATTTTACCACATACGCAAGATCCCCTTTGCCACTTGTAAGGTTAGTTTATTTAACTGCCATACTCTGTAGTGTGTTAAGTGTTAACAACTGTCAAAGATTTTGATGGCTGCATAGCTGACTGCATTGACTGCATACCCAATGAGTAACTGACTTATTATGAATGATAATTGCATACCTGACTGTATGACGGCTTAGTTGATGAGTAATTGACTTATTTCTAATTATGATTGTATAAGTGATTGCATGACTACATAACATATAACTGATTAATTCCTAGTGTTCTGATAAGTTGCACAGAATTCTGATGGCAGTGTAGAAGTACAGGTCAGAAAACATTTTACCTGACTAATCTAATTATTTTAACATGAATGTTGATATATTGATGAGAATTTCCTTGTCATTATCTCCTCTATTTTAATTATGAATTATTGACATCATTCTAAATATAATACATATACATTTGACTGATTTAACTGGAACCTCACCGAGTGCATGTAAGTTAGAAATTTTATATCGAGAGCATTTATTTCGCCTTCATTGTCTTTTTGAAGCTTCTCGCATGCACGCATGCATATGTGAAGTAAGTGTGTGTGCTAATGTCCACCACACACACACACATGCACACACATGCACGCACACACACACATGCGCATGCACACACACACGTGCGCGCAGAGAGAGAGAGGGGGGGATATGAAGCTTGAAAGCATGATTCTTTTTTTGTCATTTTTTGGTAAGTAAAAAAATGAATTAATATCAATCATAGGTTTTACACCAAAATTCTAACTTTTCTAAAAGAGCCATCTTTCCTTTTTTCATACTTTACTAGTCCCACCTTTGCATGCTTTCTAAAAAGAACATGCATGCTTTTTACTTGATCTTGCTTTTATCATACATGTTTATCTACTAATAAGCATGCATGAAAAAGAATAGGTATGCTTTTTTTTATGATCTTGATGTTTTCATGCATGTTTATCTACCAACAAGCATTCATGCATATTTATACATCTTTCACAACATGTCCAATAGCTAAGCTAATAGACATAAAAGGCCATCACTTTTCTGCATAGGATTTCTTTTTTTATTCTTGAGCTTAATGCAATAATTTCACGCTATAGTTCTTGTCTATTTCCCACATTTGTAGGTGCAAGATCCTCAGTAGGAGAGGGTTTTTGCATTCGTTTTTTCTTTTAGTTGCAATTTTGTGCCCCTCTTCCAAAGGGTCACCTTTCTTCTTAGAAACAATACTTGTTAAATCCTTCGGATTATGCATGTTTGGAGCTTCTCCAGATCCTTTTGGGGAAGGGAAGGTTTGAATTTAATTAGATTTTACCTTCTCTTGGCATTGTTGGTACTTTGAGACTAGGTTGCTCCTCTTTATTGGCATCTTTATTGATAGTCTACCCCCTTTCATGTATTTCTTAGGTTGCCTCTCCCAGGCTCCTTCCCACAAAGGTCGTCATCACTAGAACTGCCAGAGAGGACATCTACAAATGGTATATCTAGACTACTCGGATCTCCCCCCTGTGAGCCACTCAACCCCAAGCTTGCTTTCTACGCCGAGCATTTCTTACAAGTGGTGGACGGTATTCTTCATTGCCCTTACTATCTCTAGCGCCATTAGTCTCACGGCTTGAGGTATCCCCTTGGCCAGATGAGAGTTTGTTCTCACCAGTTACGGGCTGAAACAAACCATCACATTCTTTGTCAGGTTCGGATCTGTTGTCTTTGCTCCCTTTAGGAGGTGGAGATCGAGGAATATTTCATTTTTAGATGCCCCATTTATTATGAGATCCGGGGAAGATATCACTGCCTCATAGAGACTCAAACAACACTCTAGCTACTTGCTTCAGATATACAAACCAACAGTGCCTGACTCTTTATCTTCGCAAGGCTATCACCCTCTAGTGCAAATTCCTACAAGAGGAACCTAGAGGCTCTAGAGCTCCCATATTGATCACCTCTTTCTTTTAGCCCATCCAGGGGATTGTTAGTACTAAGCATCCTTTGGACACTAGTACATTACACATCAGAGATAATAGATCAATTAGGTGATGCTTCTCTCAACACATCATTACTACTCAGACTACTCAGATCTCTAGGCTTGCTATCTCTCACTATCGTGGCTTTGCTCTGCCCCTCTCCAGCATCTTGGAACTACTACTTGCTAGCTATCCCCCAGACCACAAGGGCAAGTTGATATAATGAGTTTCTTTCTGCTACGGGAGTTACACCGGCCTTGGATGTTAGGGGAGATTCTAGAGGAAGTGTCTTGCTTCCTACTAGGATCCCCCAACCTAGCTTCTCTGATCCTATATACTCACCGGACAACATTATCAGATCTCTCATAGTGATCAATAATGTCTCGGATGACTCCTCCACTTCAGGCACAAATGAAGACATCAATGATATTTGCCTCTAGTCTTCATTAACACATGCTTTTGGGGCTTTTGTTTCACCCCTCATTGCTATTTGTGTTGGTTTCTTTGTTACTTGTGTTAGTGGCACACTGTTCTATTTTGCCTTTCGTACTTTATTTCTTGGTTCGCCTCTAGGATGCTTGCTTCCTAGAACTTTCTATTGCTATTGGTTGTATCCTTTCAGTCCCATTGACCTACTTTTGGTCATTTGTGGACATTAATATAATTTCTTTTTTCTTGACCGCGAGGTTCTGATGTCCTCTTTTTCGAATTAATTAAATCGAGGACCCAAAGCTTATTTTTATTTCTCGTAGGCTAAGGGGAAATTAATAAAGAGGAAATATTTATTAATAACTTAAGTTCAAAAGGTACTTTAAGTTATAACTTTGGAAAATGACACTCAGTTTATTATTATTGAATGGGGCCAAAAGTAAATACTGGATACATAGCCAAAAAGTAATTATTGTTCATAAGTTGGAAAAAGGTGAATATTCAATTAAAAGTAATATTAATTTTTTTTGCCAATGATGTGAGGGTGAGTTGGGGAGGTCACATGGATGTATTCAAGCCCACCAAGGTTTAATTCTTGCTGAGGCACGTGAGGCCGGATGTGGCCGTTAGTGGTGGTATTGGTGTTCATAGAGCGTGTGGGTGGATCCGTGGTAGTTGTGGCATATTCAGTAATTAGTTATTGTTGGACGGTTAGAGCGGCTTGTGGTTGGTGGGATATAACATCCCGTCTTGTGGTAGATCTGGTGATTTCAAAAGCTAGTATGGTTCGACGGTTGGAGCAGCTTGCTGTTTGTGGGCTATAACGTCTCGTCAAATAGTATTGTTGTTAATGGTTTATTCATGGGGATCTAGAGCCCCCGTTTGTGTCTCAGACCGATTGTTGCTCCGATGATAAAAAGCGATATCCGGTTGGAGCTCAGGTCAAAAGCGAATACTTATCTTAAAAAATAAAAAAATATTAATTTCTTTCAGGGTTGGAATGGAAAAGTGAATATTAAAAGAATTGGGTAAAGAAGAGAGGATTCATTAAAAATCACTCGAACAAAACCAAAACCCTTTTTCTAGAGGAAAAACTTGCAGCTTCTGCAATTCATCAGAGAACGAAAACCCTCAGATTTACAGGTAAGGACGAAATCCATTGAATCCAATTGAGGATTCCACCACGGAATCATATATTTGTTACCAGTTTCAGGGAAAATTAGCACTAGAGGCATATTCTACTAGGGTGCCACATATCTAGGCTTGGCATGAGGGTTTACATCCAATTGCCATACATCACACTTGTAGGCCAGCTGTACAGCATAATCATTCCAGCACAACAAATAAGGACAAAAAGTGGTATTTATTATTTGTAATCATTGATATTTGTGTAATTTCAGAAGGGTTTGATCCAGTTATTTGTAATCAACAATGGGGCACTTTTCATAAGTATTTTAAAAAGGGTTTCTATGTATGCAATTAACTGAAATAAAGCAGGGCATGGTTGAAAATCCTATTGCATGTATTGTTCTATTCATTTGATTATTTGTTATCTTGGTAAAAGACATATATCTTGTGCCCTAGCTATTACTCTGTGATATTAATGAACAGTATCAAGAGGGTTTTGAATTTATTTTACAAAAGGGGTTTTGAATTTATTTCTTCTAAGGGAAATCCGAGTACCTTTTCCCAAAATAAACCAACATTCTTATTTTATCCAAAAAAAATGATATTTTAGAGGTGCAACACAAAGATGCTTAATTGAAGCACCCTTCACTAGGTGGCCTTTTTCTTTTGCTTTCACTGCATACCTAAAAAACCCTTATCAGAAGAGATCCAATTTTCTTTTTTCTTTTGTACAAGATTTTGTATGTGTGGGTAGAAAATACCCTAATGACCATATTCAAAGCATTGCCTGCATTTAAAGGCAATGTTTTTATAATCAACCTTTTGGGTTCTAGATGTACCCCCAAAACTAGGGCAAAATCAACAACTATGCCTTTACTAAGATCCACCACTACACAAATACAAGACCACATTGTTGAACTTACCCCTTGTTAATGGATCCAAGGCAATGAATTTACCAATAGCATTTCCAATTTGATTTAGAAAAAGGTAAAGGCCAATATGGCAGCCTAACTTATACCGCAAAAAATTAAAGGGTTTCAACCGAAGGGTCAAAATAAGAGAATGAAGGCTTCTTGAAAAGCCCAATCCCCTTATGAAATTATGGCCCCTTACTGTAAATCAGATCCCGGTCTGTTGGTTCCTAAAAATGCACAATGAAAAACCCTTGAGCACAAGGGTAAATATCCACCTCATAAGAGATGAAAGGAGACCAATGTCGTCCTATCCATTCTCTCAGAATACGAAGAGTGGGCAAAAAACCATTGAACCTACAAATTAAACCTTTCTCAATAAGCATAGAAGAACAATAAGAATCCTTCATTTGTTGGACAAACAAAGAAAAGTGAAGAAGCTTTTTCCACAATAAAGCCCTGCCTATGAGAGGGAAGGGAAGCATTACCAAATCCTTGACTTTTTGGGGATCCCATCAAAGATCCTTCTTTGTGCAGCTCAATATTCCTTTTGGCAGCAACCTCTTTAAACAAGGCTTTATCATGAGACTTTTCTCCTCCATGGCTCTTGCATGCATCCTTGAAAGTTGTCTTGGACAATGTTGATTGTGGATCCCCCTTCAGGAGTTTCAAAACTCCTCAATTTCTCTTGCATGCATCCTTGCTTGTTGTCTTGGGTGATGCTACAGGTGGTTCCTCCTCTAAATGGGATGAATCCCCTCTAGAGCTCTTGCATGCAGCCTTTGATCTTGAGAAATTTCCCATGCTCCAGAGCTTTAAAAAAATGAAGATATTAGGGCAAAGCTTGAAGTGAAATTTTAGGGTAAATCTTAGGGCATAGCTCGAAATGTAGGTGGTGATGGGCTTGGGTCCATAATATTAGAGTGTTCTATGTCTTCAGGGGTCCCGAGGGCCACTATGAGGTGCCCAAGAGCCAATGGGAATGGAACCTTGGTCGATGGTGTGAAACACATTGTTTCCCACCACTAGTCCCAAGCCCATTGGGTAGTTTTAAAACATGTTTGATTGTATAAGATCTTATGTACATCTCCTCGATGATTCACAAGAAACTAACATTTCATTTATTTAAGCATTATCTTATCACAGAATTTTATTTTTTGATGAATTATGAATTATAATAGATACATTATTTTGTTTTCTTTCTTTAATGGCAGGGTAATGATGCATTTTGTAGTGGTGGGGATCAATCACTGCGAGGACCCGAAGGTTATGCTGATACAGATAGCTTTGGGCGGCTCAATGTTTTGGATTTACAGGTATGAAAATTATAAAATCTAAAATGGAGATGTATATGAGGTATGGTTCATATTGCTTTTCTGCCATAGAGTTGCCTGATCAGTGAGATTGTTGTCACTCTTTTATAATAAGAATTGGGGGGATAATGAGGTAGAATTATAACTATGGTGTCTTTTGGCTTGACAATCTTTATGTTAGTATGGAACATATTTTTTTAATCTTGAAGACACAGTTATTACTGAATTTATCTCAGGATCAAGCTTTTATTATATTAGAAAGAAAGAAATTATATTGATGTCCACAGATGACCAAATTAGGTGAATGGGAATCAAAATTATGACAAGTTAAAGGAGTGAACCAAAGTTCATGTACCAGAAAAAAAGATGCTATTTTCACAATGGACGTTGGATACCAATGGAAAAATATAGAGAATATAAAGACTTTATGTTTCAAACTTGCTATTTTTCCTTTCCTCCAATTCTTCCGTTCTTTTGAAGCACACATTCTTGGGTTAACTTGACTCCATACATGATGTTCTTTAACTTCCCTACATAATACAAGTTTTAGTTACAAAGATCTAGTTTATCTTCCATGTATGGGACAGGAGTTTACCTGCCTTCTTTATGTTTCAGATGAGTATCTTGGAGACAAAATATTGGTCACATTCTTCTTATGTTGAAAGTTTACTTTGTGTCTTTGAAAATTACGCTGCAACCAAGTTGCAGTCCTGCTCACAGAAATTTATCACACAGGCTTTAAATATTGGACCCAAATCTTTCTGCTTATTGAAAGTGCACGTGATAAAACTGAAAATAGGTTTTTAAATATATATATTTTTAATATATTGCAGGTACAGATACGACGGCTTCCAAAACCAGTGATTGCAATGGTATCTTAGTTCTCATGTTTTTGTTTCTCATAAGATTTAGATTTATTTTTGGTCCAAGTTTATTTATAAGGTGAAGGTTCTTGTTTTCTTGTATATTAGGTAGCAGGATATGCAGTTGGTGGTGGGAATGTTTTGCACATGGTTTGCGATATAACAATTGCAGCAGATAATGCTGTTTTTGGTCAAACTGGTCCAAAGGTCTGATTTCTGTTCCCTCTGACAGCTCGCAAAGATACTTCTTCCAGACACCCAATTTTGAGAAGAGACTTTCATAATTCAAATCACAACATCTAGTTTGGACACTCATACAATGGTGGATCTATAATTGAAGAATAGAAGCAAAATTGTTGTCTCAGTTGGCAAAATTATTTTTCTGGCTGCTACCATCACATTATGTATGTGTTTACTTTTGACATTTTTGGTCCCACAGGCCAAAATTGTCAACCTTACTATTCGGAAGATGGTCTTATGGTACCAGTTTGTCTTGTAAATCAGTTTTTTTGGGGTCCTTAAATAGACACACCTACAGCCATGTAAATTGGTAAAGACACCTACAACCATGCAAATCCCAAGGAGTCATCTACAGCCATCATATAAAGCAAGCAGTCTGTTCGAGGGAAAGACACCTACAATACGTTCAAAGGTCATATCCCTTATTCAAAATGTCACATACAGTCTTAAAGCTCCAGCCCTGTAGAAGGAACGACTTTGTGAGGTGTATAGGAGCCAATGAAGAATTAATAGCTACAGCCATCATATAAAGCATGCAGTCTGTTCGAGGGAAAGACACCTACAACATGTTCAAAGGTCATATCCCTTATTCAAAATGTCACATACAGTCTTAAAGCTCCAGCCCTGTAGAAGGAACGACTTTGTGAGGTGTATAGGAGCCAATGAAGAATTAATAGCTACAGCCATCCTTGAAGTTAACCTACAGGCCTGTAGGTTCACTTTCAATGAAAGCACGGGATCAAAGGCAACATCATGCAGGTTTAGTTTCTTAGATATTTCCCACATGGTTCAACAGAAGGACATGGGTGGATTTATGGTACAAGCTTTGTTGGTGGAGTGGTTCCAATACTTAGCCCTGAGGCTCATAAATTGGCTCGATAGATGTTGAAAGTTTTCGATAAAAATACTATGTACCGTGCTCTTGATTCTCTACAACCTTCACATAAAACATGGGATGATCTACTTGAGGATGTTACAGGTGCCTTGGGTTGCGATTGAAGATACATATGTTCTACTTGTTGAGACATACTTCATATCTGGACTTTTGAAAAGGCAGAGGTTGTTTTGCATGCAATGTGGGAACATGGTTATTCTTATAAGGTTACTGCATACAATACATTAATTAATGCCTTAGGCAAGGTTAGAAATATGCACAAAGCAAAGAAAATTAAATTGAAGGAAGATATCCTTCGAACAAAAAGTCCGAAGGAATGCCTTCGGACTTTTTGTCCGAAGGAATACTTCGGAGAATTTGCAAACAAAAACCCATAGCCAACAAAGAAATAGGAACAAAATAATGACGGTTACAAAAAGCCCGGGTGCCTTACAAAAAGCTCGGGTTCCCTACAAAAAGCCTAGGTGCCCTACAAAAACCCTGGGTGCCCTTCAATTCTTTCGAAAACCCAGTTCCGAAGGACACCTGCCCTTATGGAGGGCACTTGGTCGGTGAAGTGGGCCTTTCCAATTTTCTCGAAGGGCACAGAGGAGAGACAGAAGCCCTTGCGGAGGGCACTTGGTCGGTGAAGTGGACCTTTTCAATTTTCCCGAAGGGCACAGAGGAGAGACAGAAGGCAGAGACATAAACAATGGACCCTGCAAAAGTCCCGAAGGGCATGAAAAGATAAACAAAAGGAGATGAATTCCTTCGGACTGTTTATCCGAAGGAATTCATCTCCTTTTGTTTATCTTTTCATGCCCTTCGGGACTTTTGCAGGGTCCATTGTTTATGTCTCTGCCCTCTGCAAGGGCTTCTGTTCTCCTCTGTGCCCTTCGGGAAAATTGAAAAGGTCCACTTCACTTCCAAGTGCCCTCCGCAAGGGCAATTCCTTTGGACAAAAAGTCCGAATAAATTCGGGAGAAAGAAAAAACCCGTGGAATGGAAGAATTCCGAAAGAATTCAAGAAGGGCAGGAAACAAAGAATTCTGAAAGAATTCAAGGAAGATAAAATTAAGACTGAAAGAAATGAGAGTAAATATAAAGCTCGTGGGAATTTGAAAACCAGAAAGCCCGAGGCATATAGAAGGAATAAATTTGGGAAAATTGGCAGGTAGAAATCCAAGCGAATTTACAAATTGCAAAAAACCAGAAGAAATGAGAAACAAGGCAAAGAAACAAAAGGAGGGAAGATATCCTTCGGACAAAAAGTCCGAAGGAATACTTTGGAGAATTTGCAAACAAAAACCCGCAGCCAACAAGGAAATAATAAAAGCTAAGGAGAGGCCAACAAAAATGCAGCCAACAAAAAGTCCGAAGGGCAAGATTGTATAAGTCCAAAGGAAATGGACCAAAACAAAGTCCGTGGGAATTTGGAAGTAGAAAAATCGAAGGAAAGAATGATCATAACAGGAAATCGGAAAGAAATAGAGACAAAAGGGGATGCAAGACAAAAGGCCGCAGAAAATCCGAGACCAAAGGAAATCCATAGATAACAAAAGAATATCCGAAAGAATTAGGCTAAGGGGTTGAAACAGGATAATAGACCAAATATAGATAAGATTATCAGAAAATAGAAACCCGCCAAAAATAGACAAGCCACGAATAGGCCAAACCAAAATAAGAGAAAATACATGCAAGCAAAAGCTATTTTCAGTTGACTGATCAAAGCTTCAGTTGACTGGTTGTTGAAGTCAAGTTCATCTCCGGGTCAAACTCGTACTTTCAAACGTTCCAACTTAGCTTCCAATGTTTCAATTCGAGTTCTAATTTTCGCATGGCGTGGATTTCATGCATGCTCTTGTTTATCGTGGATTTCAAACGATCAAATGGCTCAAGAGAAAGTCCATATTTGGAGGTGGGCGTAGCATTTTGCATGATAAGAGTTTGACTTTCAACAAACCCACCGTCCATTTCCTCTAATGCCAAGGAGCTTCATGCAAGACAAATAGACTTTTTGTAAAGGCTGACTTGGACGGATTTAGCCTCTTTACTATTTTTTCAACGACAACTCTTGGCTGTTGTAATTTTCTATATAAGTTGGCTTTTCAGCCTTATATTGTATCCCTCTCTTGGTACGACCAGACTCTACCATTGGTGAGTTGTGTAACCTCTTCAATCAATAGAAGGATTGTACATTCAAATTTCAAGTGCTGGCATAGTGTACATTCATTCAGCAATTTGCATACGTGGTAAATTTCTCTCCCTTCCCAAATTCTGATTCGTACCTAGTTGCTAGCTCATCATATTATGCAGGTCATGTTCAGTGTTCTATTTGTCTTTTGCTGAAGCTAGAAGTGGATGTTAGGTGGCTGCAAAGTGTCTTGTATCAGACCTCTCTCCATCGTTTTCCCTCACGTTTTGATCATTGGATCGAACTTTCTCATGAAATATTTATGCATAGTGATAAATTGAAATCAAAAGACTTCTTTTTCCCTTGTTTGATTCAGTGTTCAAGGTTCCAAGTAGAGTGGATCAACATTTTGGTGTATCACTGTCATTAGGTAGGATTTCCCTTTCAAGTTTCTTTCTCCCTTTTCCATGGTAGATTTGCAACACAGAGTAGAGATCCATTGATACATCTTATAGGAACCAACCTTCTCTGGAAGTTCTTCTCACCATTGATGCATCCACCCTCGTGAGAAGATCCCATTGTTTCAACCGGAGAGAGGATTGGCCATTTCAGCACATCTTCGATTCAGGGTGCAACTCCAGGTTGACAACATTTACATATCAGTTTAGCAGTGAATTTCCAAATTGGATGGATTATGTATTTGCATAATCATATGGATTAGAACTAACATTCTAATTCGCTTGCATTGGAATAAATGATCAAGTCTTACTTCTTCAAAGATTAGGATTTCGTTTGATATTTATTGGTTAGGGCTTGGTGGATTGGTAAAGTTAGAATCTTTAATGTCGGAAGAACAATATTCAAGCTTGCCAGGCTGTGCTCTTGTTATAGCTTGGAATTGCACCTTTGTGAGAGAGTTCTTCAGGGTCCACTTCCAGCTACAAGCATGGGGACAACTTCAGGATGTGGGTATCCTATGGTGAGGGTGGACCTCTAGGCTTTTTTATGAGCCTAGTTCCTCAGGTGCTTCACTTCAGCTCTTGATCTCACACTAAAATCTACTATTAGCTAAGGAAAAGGGGTAGGAGGATGATTGAAAAGAAATCTAAGCTAAAGGAGGTGATGCACCAAAAAGAAGTGATCCACTTGGTCTGGGAAAAGAGCCAACTACTAATGAACCCAAACAGGACATAGGCTATTCTGGTTCTATCTCAAGGCCATAGGGATAGAGCTTTTGCGTGGAGATTGAAGGGAAGCCTTACGCTTTGAAGGATAAAAAAAATAGGTCTACCGAAGACACTGTGAACTGATAACACTTCAAGGAGAGCTCAACACACAGACACTTCACGTAATCCTGCACAAAATTGAAAGGATCAAAAGCAAGGCGCTGAAAAAAATCGTAGGTGATGAATGACAATCATACATTCTACAAATGAAACCAAATGTGCACACTTGTTTTAACCAGAAACAAAAAAAATCTTCCTTGTATTGCTTCAAAAGAGTCTTTTACAAAGCGATTGCTGCAAAGTAATTCTATCGCCAATCCGGGGATGATTTGCTTGGCTCCAAGGCCTCTATTTAAATAGAAAATGGGGGAGAGAAAAAGGGAAGAAAGAAGAAGTCGCTGATGGCTGGGACTCTGATGTCATCCTCCCTTGTCCCTAAATGCGCCGCTCAAGATCACTAAACAATTATCTCAAGTCCCTCCCATCTTTAAGTTTTTCTTTGGCGCATCTGAGAAGCCATGTTGTCTCTTCTTGGCATGACACATTTAATCTTTGCCTTCAAGATTGACGTGGCTTCTTTCTCTTTACGTGCCCTTCTGAAAGGACACGGGGCTCCATGTGTTTCAGCCATGTTGCATTTAAGCATCAAACAACGATTGTGGGGAGCGAACAATGGCAAATGAGAGCCTTTATAATTTTTAGCTACCAGCCGCTTGGACCCTCCCGTGCTCATTGGTCATCCTTTGCCACTTGTCCTTTACTGATTGGCCTTTTCTGCTCCAGCGTACGCCACATGGCAGCGTTTCATTCATTGCATCATGATTCTCACGTTGCTGGACCAAGCTTAAGTCAAGCATTTGAAGAATCCTGATTTACTCTATGTAGAGTAATTTGGGTTCTTTGATCTCTCCAATTTCGGACTTCCCCAGATCCTTTACTTATAAAGCCTTTTAAATAAAGTACTTGGAGAAACCCGATTTACTTCATGTAGAGTAATTCGGGTTCTGTAAGCTTACTTTGGACTTGGCCATCTTGAAGTCTTCTCTCTTTACTGTTTTCAAGCCTTAAGACTTCGGGCTTTTCAAACCTGATTACTTCCAACGGCTAGTCACTTATCTTGATTTTGACATCCATTGCCCTATCATTTCCTTTGGACACTTGGTCTGGGGCTTTTCTTTCGAAGGAATTCCTTCGGCCTTTTCTTTCGGGAAAATCTTGAAGGAATTTCTTCGGACAATTTGTTCGAAGGAATTCCTTCGGACTTTTTGTCCAAAGCTTCCTTCTTGCTCTCTTCCTTCGGAAATTACCTTTCGAAATTTTCAAAATGGACTTTCTCGAAGGGTGAGAGATCCTTCGAGCTTCCTACATGTCCCTTCGGACTTCCACAAATGATCCTCTCGAAGGGAAAGATACCCTTCGAAATTTTTTAAATGGTCCTTCCGAAGGGTAACATACCCTTCGGGAAACTTGTAACTGTCCACTTGGAGAAGGAAAAGCCCTTCGGATTTATGAAAGTGACCCTCGGAAAAGTTGATTGGTCTTTCGAAAATGTTAAAAAGATCCCTTTTGCCTAAAAAAGGCCCTTCGGCATTTTGAAAATGCCTTTCAGATTTTTGAAGTGTACCTTTGGGTTTTTTGAAAGACCCTTCGAAAAAGTGAAAAGGACCTTCGGTTTTTGGAGAAGACTTGTCCCTTGAAGAACCCGAGAAGCACTATTTTTCGAGACCAAATCGGGTTTGTCAAGCCCTTTTACTTATTTCGGACTTCTGACTGCTCACAACTTATGAAGTAATCAAGTAGTGCTCCTTGGAGAACGCGAAATACACTGTCCATGAGTAATTCGGGTTCGTAAACCAGAATTACTTCTACTTATAAAACATTTAGAAGTCAAGTACTACTGGAAACTCGATTTGTACTGTGCCTCCCAGAAACTCGAAGCTGTCATTGCTAGAAAACCCAAAGTCCTCCCAAAGACTTGCCAGTTTCTTGCTTGAAAGCTCTCTTTTTCATACTTAGGCAAATTTTGATATGTGGGCTAAAAATGGCCAACATTTTTGGCGACTCGCAGGGAAGCATACTTGCTATCCTTGAGAACCCAACTCATTTGCTTCATTGGATCCATTGGACATGGAGTCACTGCTATTGTACAAAGCTGGTTCTATCTGGAAAGCCCCCTTGAAGCAACAAGAACAACCAAAACAAAACAAACTGTTCCCAAGGCACTTAGGGTAGGGGAAACACACAACTGAAACAGATGTCCACAAGGCACTTAGAAGAAAACACAAAAAACTATACAAAAGGTACAATATATACAATGACTGTAAACTCCTTTAATAGCAAGTCTTTAGATGAATCCCATTGATTGGGATGGGTAATACCTCCCCATCTAGTTGGGCAAGCTGAAAAGTGCTATGTTGTTTGCGTTCATGGATCACATAAGGGCCACTCCACAAGCTATCAAACTTGGTATGGTTGCCTGGTTTGGCCTTTTTTGAGTCCCATTTGAGAACTAGGTCTCCCTCCTTGAAAGTCCTTGTTGTAGCTCTCTTGTCAAAAGCCTTTTTGACTTTAGCTTGATGTGCCTCCAATGTCTTCATTGCAAGGTCCCTTGTCTCCTCAAGCTCTGTGAGTTCTACCAATCTTGCATTCATGAGTTCATCTTCCAGCAGCTCCAGCTGATGGGCTAGTTCTAATGCGGGCAGCTCAAGAGAAATGGGTAACTTGGCCTCCCTTCCATAAACTAGAACATATGGAGAATTGCCAACAACAGCGTTAGGAGTTACCTGAACAGCCGACAAGGTTGTCTTCAACTTGGTGTGCCACATCCTCTGATTCTCCTCCATGATCCTCTTCATAATCCTCTGCGAATTTTTATTTGTGGACTTAGCCAACCCGTTTCCTTGAGGATAATAATTTGAGGAAGTGCTAAGGTAGATACCCATTTTGAGAGCCCATTCACTTGTTTTCAAACCAAGGAAAGCCAAAGCATTATCAGATATGATAGTGGATGGAACACCAAACCTGGTCACAATGCTATCATAAAAATCTAAGACTGCACTTTCATTGGCTTCCTTCAATGCAATGGCTTCCACTCACCTGGTGAAGTAATCAATTGCAGTAAGCACCCACTTATGCCCTGCACTTGATGGGGGGTTGATCACACCAATGAAATCCAAACCCCACTGCATGAATGGTTGCTCTACTTGAATCGGGTTGAGAGGGAAAGCCGCTAACCTTTGCTTACCCATGAAGAGAGCACATTCCTGACATTTTCTCACCCATGCATAAGTGTCCTTGAAGAGGTTGGGCCAGTAGTAACCAGCCCTCATGATCTTTGTTGCAGTAGTCTTTGGAGCAAAATGATCTCCTGCAGGCCCATCATGGAAATGCTCCAAAAGCTTGGCTACTTGATCATCATCTACGCACCTCAGGAGCACTCCATTGAGGTCTCTTCTGAACAAAACCCCATCAACTAAAGCGTAAGGTATGGACTAAAGTCTGAAATACCTTTTTTTTGCTTTGTCCATACCTTGAGGGCACTCACCTGTTAGTAGAAAGTGCGTCATATCATGGAGCCAACTAGTGTGAGGTGGAGGTGCATCTGCTTGTAGGTTATCTTGTATTACCAAGATGACCTCTTTGTCTTCATGAAGGTCATCAACCATATGCTTACATAAGCCTTTACCTCTTACTAGCTTAGTGACCTTGATCTCCAGGTCATACTCCATGACTTTAGTAATCCAACCAGCTCTTTTTTTGCTCAAATCCTTGTTAAGAAGGAAGTCTCTTACTCTAGGATGAGACACCATAAGGTGGATTTTGTTGTTGGATAGCATTGGCCTGAACTTCTTGTGGCTCCTTATTGCTGCAAGGACTTGTTTTTCTACAAAGGTTACCTCACCTCGTACTCTTCAAGCCCCTGACTGAAAAATGCTAATGGCTGCTCAAGTCCTTCACCATTTCTTTGTATCAACATAGCTGATATATTATCAATGTTGGCAAAAGCATACAATAAGAAATCCCTTGAGAAATCAGGGTTTATAAGTGTGGGTGCTTGAGCGATGGCTTGCTTGATAGCCTCAAATGTTGACTTGCCTTCATTTGACCAAGTGAACACTTGGTTCTTCTTCAGCATAGAAGTGATGGGCTTGACTAAACTTGCGAAACCGAGGATAAATATTTTCACGAAGTTTTTCTTTCCAAGAAAACTTTGGAGTCCCTTCTTATGCTTGGGCAAGGATAAGGCCAAGATGGCACTTATTCTCTCAGGGTCAATGGATAGCGCCTCCTTTGAGACGATGTCGCCCAACAACTTGCCTTCATGCATGGCAAACACGCACTTCTTGGGATTCATTGAAATCCCATACTCTCTGCATCTTTCAAAAATCAGCGTCAGGTGGTCCATATGCTCGCTGGCATTCTTGGAGAAAACTGTGATGTCATCCAAGTATACCAGCACCATTTGGTTTAGCAGCCCCTGGAAAGCCATGTCCATGGCTCTTTGGAAAGTTGCGTTAGCATTTGATAGACCAAAGAGCATCTTTTGGTACGCATACGTGCCCCATTTGGTGGTGAAGGTAGTCTTGTACCGATCTTCGTCTTTCACCCAAATTTGGTTGTAGCCAGAAAATCCATCCAACAGAGAGAAGCGTTCTGATCCAGCAACTACTTGGAGAAGTTGCTCCATGGATGGCAGAGGGTAGTGATCATTCAAGGAGACTTTGTTCAAATCTCTGAAGTTTACACAAAGCCTAATCTCCCCTCTTTTTTCTTATAGGCACCAAGTGGGCTACTCATGATGAGTGTTTGATGGGAAAGATGATCCTGGATTCGATCAACTTGGTTAGCTCCTTTCTCATCAGCTCTTCTATCTTTGGGTTGACCGGCTTTTGCTTCTGCCTTACATGCTTGGCATTGGCCTCCAACTCTATGGTATGCTGAGCTAACTTAGGATCAAAACCCTTTAGGTCATTGTACTCCCAAGCAAGAATGTTTGCATACTCTTAGCAAAGTGCTATGAAAGCGTGCCTCTCAACCTTGCTGCTTACCTTCCCAAGCTTGAGAAGTTTGTCTGTGAAGATGAGGACTCTCTCATAGTTCTCTTCTTTAGTAGATATTACTGCCTTTTCTTTCCTCATATGGTCTCCTTCATGAAAAAGGCCCTCAAGTGTAACCAGCCCCTTAAGAAGTTTGTTCGACTTTAGCTGAACAATCTGATCCTCATATTGATGCCACAATTTAGCTTGATCTTCATATTGACACCACACTCCAGCCTGCTGTACTGTTTCAAAAAGCGTCTACAGCTAGGGTTTGAGGGAGAAATTCAGACTTAATGTATGGGCACATTGTTCCTGGTTAGGGTTTGTGGAAAAACCTAGAAATAATTGGTATTTTGACCTTTTCATGCTACCGTACTTTTTCAGAATTGAAATAAAGCTCAAATTAAATTTCCGATTATCAATTTGCAGCATGTTATCATCCATGTTTTATGAATTTCCAGTTTTTATTATAATTGCAAAATAAAAATTTCAGAATTCAGTATTTTTCTTGAAAGGGATATTTCAGAGTAGTATCATATTTGTATCTGGGACCCTATATAGCAGTATCTAGTAATGTAGTCTTGGAATGTAAAATTTCTATCCTTTTCTTTGCACTTGGTGTAGAAGTTTCATGACTTGGGAGGCTATTTCAGTTCTTTTGCATGTGGCCTCAAAGTAACAACGACCTTGAAATAGTGGAGAGATACTTATTTGGTTAAGTCAGCTAACAAGCGAGCCAATTTTTTTTCATTATTTAGTTTATCAATTCTAGGTTTTCCATACAAAGATAGAATATAATGAATGAGAAAGCATATATCTAATATATTTTATTATAGCCCAATACAATTCTCTCTTTGAAATTTTGTCCATTTCATTTTCTAACTTCAATATTATTGTTCTCTTAAGTTTTTTATGTGCTGAATCTCTAATAACCTCTTTATTCTTGTTTTAAATTAGCTGTTTTCAATTTGGTTAGTTAAAATGAATAGGTCAGGGTTATCATTTCGATTTATGCATCTCCTATACATACATGAAATTGTTTGTACTTAAGATGAAATAAATTTGTCAATTCACAAGTTTATGATGGTTGTAATGTTTTCCATATAGGTAGGAAGCTTTGATGCTGGTTATGGATGTAGCGCAATGTCTCATTTGGTGAGTATGTTGGTTACTATATCATCTCTTTCATTTTGATATCAAACTTCTCTATCATCTTTACATAGGTTCTCTCATATAGTACCTCTAGAAGAAACTATTCCATATGCACTAAAGTGAAGATATTTGATAGTTCCTTTGTATGCTTAAGGATTTCTTATCTAATTTTCATATCCCCTTTGATAATGATGTGTTTAAATCTTCTGATTTGATTAGTTTATATATGTTTTCCAATATTTTTGGTTATTGGGCATTGTGATGTCCCACCCCAAATCTGCCCTGAATTTCTTGAAGTCAGTGTATTAACATTTTGTCAAACACTTAGCATGCTAGTTGTTATCACTGAATTTTCTGAGTTTGAATGCTTGTTTGTGATAAGTTTTTCCAGTTTGTCAATGAACAATAGAAAATACATTTCACATGCATATGCCAATAACCAAACAAGATCCATTGACTGATATTAACACTTATAACAACAGAAGTAAACAGGATACATGTATTCAAATTAAAGATTTGAATAGAGTTATTTGCTGATTACATTCAATTTCAGATTATATAATGAAATGCCAACATACCAAAATTTGCCTTTGTGCCATGATGAAGTTACAATGCCAAACTACAAAACAAGGTATCAAATCCAATCGCCTTCATATGTATATGCTGCTCCAGCTGTAGATTAATGTCTGAGATACTAGAAGACTGCTGTAGCTCAACCTTTTCACCATATACAATCTCCACATATTATATGCTGCGGCTGGTTTGTATGGAACTAGATCTCCTTTGAAATGCAATCGATCCTTTAATGATGGCTGCAAATAATCTTTCCAATGGCGCTAGGGCTAGTATGAACCCTCTATCAATCCACAAACATTATGCATAAAATCATCAATGAATATACTCCATAGAAACTCCTCCAATATGCTCAATGTGGCCACTGAATGATAGCCACCTGTTGATTGCAGCCTTTGGGTGATATTTCACACCCGTGAGTAGCAAAATTTGAGAGATACCACGTTCTCCAAGACTGAATTATAGAAAAACCCTAGTTTTTCCTCTCTCCAACAAGGTTTCATAAAAAATAGACAAGTGTAGAATGCTTTCCTTTTCTTTTTGAATGCTTATATACCCCTCATGAAATGGCACGACCCTCTAGGAAACTTCTTGACTTTAAAAATTTATTTTAAAATTTGCTTTAGATTGACTTTATTAAGTCTTCTTTAAATGGGCGCCCAAACCAAAGTTTTCTTTAATAATTTGACTTATAACATTAAATGGCCCCATTAATATAAAGTCAAAATAAATCATTATGGATGTGCACTTTTTAATAATTAATTATTATTAAAGTCTTACTTTAATAATAATTAAAATAATATATCTCTCTCAATAATCATCATTTTCCTATGCCATTAGTGCCAAGAAGTCATCCACTGAAACCACTACCCCTCCAGGTACCTTACCAAAAATAGTAAGTTTGGCTTCTATCACTCAACTGACTTACTATAAATAGTAAGTGCATCAAAACGAAGCTAGAAACCTCTGAATAACATCCCCTCTGAAAATGCCAAGGGTCTGGAGAGCTAAACACTGCAAATTGCCACCCGAAGAGCTCATTAACACCCAAACTAGACCCCCTAAACAACAACATTAGCCTACGAGGGTCAGATGATAGGCTAATCCAACGAGACACTGAGGTGAGCTAAAAGAGGGACATTACAGGTATCCAACCACTTTCCCAAGCAACATGTGCACATGTCATTTTCTTTTCTTTGTAAGTTTTTTGTGTTTTATTGATCTATAAAATGGAGAAGAATGTGATAGTCAAAGCAAACAAATACCTACTTGATAACAGGGTTAGATCAAAATTTCAAATGGGATTTTTAGACCTGGTGGAAGAAACCTCCCCATGATTGAATTTTGATGGGGCTGCTATAGGAAGCCCAAGACCAGTAGGAGGAGGTGCATGTTGGCAATTTTGGCTGATGTCTGTAATATTGTCATTGATGTCAAAGGCAGCTTGTGCTATCAGACATTAATGTCAAAAGTTGAATTGCACAGACTTACAATGCAAATTGGATTTATGAAGAGCTTCTACTTATAAAATAAGTAAAGCAGTCTTGAGAATCCAAATGGGTCTTGTAGTGCAAATCGGGATTCTAGAACAACTTTACTTCTCTCAACTTTATAAGTTAAGTTGTCCCGAGAACCCGAATGGGCCTAACAGTGTTAATCCGGTTTATGCAACAAATTTACTTGTCTCATTTTTATAAGTCAAGTTGTCTCAAGAACCCGAAAGGGTCTAGAAGAGTTGATCAAGGTTTCAGAAGCACTTTACTTCTTTCATGTTTATAAGATAAGTAATGTGGAAAACCCGAATGGGTCAAGGAAGAGGTAATCAAGTTTTCGGAGTGACTTTGTTTCTCTCATGTTTATGAGTTAAGCAATGTGAAAAATCCAAATGGGTCTACGTGAGTTGATTAGAGTTTTGCAATAACTTTTCTTAGTTCATTTTAATAAGTTAAGCAAAGTTGAAAACCCGAATGGGTCTGGAAGAGTTGATCAGGTTTCTAAGATGATTTTACTTCTTCCAAGTTTATAAGTCATGCTGAATGAAGAACCTGAAATGGTCTTGAAGAATTCTTTCAGAAAAATTGGCAAGGACAAATCTTTCAGACAAAAATCCTGCATAAATTGTTCAGAAGGGAATGTAGACGCCTGCAAGAAAGTCGAAGGGTAAGTGGACTATTCAGAAAAGCCGAAGGGTACATTCAAAAAAGTCCAAAGGGTATGTGGACCCTTTCAGAAAAGCTGATATGTGGACCCTTTCAGAAAAGCCAAAGGGTAGTTTGCAAAAGGCCGAAGGGTATGTGGACCGTTCAAGAAAGTCGAAGGGCACTTCTCAAGAAGTCTGAAGGGCAAGTGGACCGTTCAAGAAAGCCGAAGGGCATGGGGATGTTTCGAAGGATTCCGAGGGACAATTTGTCGGGAAAATTGTCTCGAAGAATTAAGTCGGAAAAATAACCTGAAAAGAAAAGTCCCTAAGAAAATAACCTAGACAAAAAGTCTGCAGAAATTGTCCCGAAGGGAACATGTTAAAGTTCGAGCAAGTCTGAAGAGATCAACAAAAGGGGAGCATCTCAAAGATGCTGAAAGAAGCGAGATGAAGTCAACATGTCGAATGTTAATGATCTAGTCAACATGAAGAGCAAGCATCTTTGATGATCCAACGACACACACAAGTCAGGATTAAGAAGATCCAACGGAGCGAGTGAATCCAAAGCCTTAAAGGTGCTCGAAAGTTAATGCACAATGGCAAAGTTGAAGATCGAGCATATTCGAATAAATCGGAAGGAGTGAAAGCGATCTTGATATATAGGAAGTAGCGAGATGCAAAGAGGAGCTCGATGGTTAGACTTGGCGCGAAGAAAGAAATCAAAGCCCTGCATTTAATATATTCTCAACGAACAATTGAAGGAACAAACAAAACCTATAAATGATTGCACAGAGCTTGAGATTGATCGATCCAACCGATCAATCATCAATTAAGGAGGTTGTGCATTTAAGAGATAAATCTAGCAACTGCCAAACATAGTAAAGAGACCAGAACATTACGGCGTGATGCATGAACCAAAACACGAAAAGGAAACGACGTTGTTAAGACCAGAATCCCGCATTTATTAAAGATAGAAACAAAAATAGACAATTGTTGTATGATGCAAGAACCAAGACGCGAGAAAATGCAAAAGTCAAATATGCATTAAAGGAGAATCTAGAATTGAAACTAGTTAAGTGCAAATAGAATGTGAATGCAATAAGTGAGTCGAGAAACCCTAATGAATCCTTGTATAAAAACGACTCTTAACACATCATAAAGGTGTTGCTGCTATTGCATTTTCAAGAAAGAAAAAGCGCTGTCGATAAAAAAAAAATGCAAACAGAGTAAAATGTAGAGAAGGGGAATGAAGTGTATTTGAACAAAGCATAACCAGATGTATGCAGATATAGAGTGAAAGACATGTAGACAGAGATTAAGCAAGCAGGAAGATAGAGCACATAGATAATGAGAAGGTGAGTAGTTACAGGTTAGACTTGTAACAAAGAGCATTGAACTAGATTCACTTGTGAATCTATCTTGTACACTGGAGTTGTAGCTCCATAGTTTAGGTAGGTTGGTGCCTACATACAAACTGGGTTGGTGCTCAGTAAGGAGATTGGTGTCTCCTAAGGATTGTTGTCCTTGAATGTAACCAATGAGGTTTGCCAGTAAGACATTTTATTGTGATGCTGGATTAGAACAGTAGATTCTAGTAGTTGATTCTCACTGTGGTTTTTTCCTTTGGATTTTTCACGTAAAAATCTGATGTTATGTGCTTTTGTTCGTGTGTGTGATTTTTGCATTTGTTCTTTGATTTGCACATGAATTTACATCCTCTATAAAAGGTTTTAAATAGACTAGTTTTAGCTCATCTACTGATTCACCGCCCATCTTAGTAGATAGTTGTGTTCAACAATTGGTATCAAAGCATAAGGTTCCTTAGGGGAAGGCTAATCGACTTAGGTAGATCTTGGTTAGTGAGTACAATGACTAGTCAAGAAGGATCCTCAAACAAAGCACCTCTATTTGATGGATCCAACTATGCTTTCTGGAGCATAAGAATGGAAGTATATTTGTCCTCATTAGGATTTGATGTATGGATATCTGTAGTAAATGGATATAGACCTCCTGTTGTAACTCCTACTTATCAGACTGCCAAGAAGGCATATGACAGTAATGCCAAGGCAAAGAATGTTATTTTTTGTGGGCTATCAAATTCAGGGTTCGTCAAAGTCATGCATTGTAAAAGTGCACAAGATATCTGGAACAAGTTAAAAAACATCTATGAAGGAGACGTCAAAGTGAAGCAAGCCAAGCTGCAAACATACAAAGGCCAGTTCGAGAGTTTGAAGATGAATGAAGAGGAAAAGATTGTAGACTACCTCCTCAGGGTAGATGAGATTGTAATGCTATCAGAAGACTTGGAGAAACAATAGAAGAGTCAACTATTGTTAAAAAGATCTTAAGATCTTTGCCATCGAGATATGATTTGAAAATCTCTGCAAAAGAAGAAGCAAGAGACTTGGATAAGCTCATTGTTGATGAGCTGCACAGAACATTCATAGCCTATGAGATGAGAATGGGAGAGACAGACACGTTTAAAAGAGAAGCTGCATTCAAAGTAGCAAAGCCGGTTAAGGATGAGACAACCACGTCTAGATCTGAGGAGTCCGATGAAGAAAAAACCAACTTTGTCAGAAAGCTAAAGAGAGGATCTGGAAGTATAAAGGTTAATTACTTTTCAAATGTTTCAACTATGGAAAGGTAGGGCACTTTGCTGCTAAATGTCCTCATAAAAAGGGAGAATATTCTAAGTAAGTGGAGAACAGTAAAAAGGTAAAATGCCACAATACATATAAGAAAAACTTCTTTAAGAATAAGAAGGGCTTATACATAAAAGAAGACAGCAACTCTGAGAAAGATAGCGATAGTAACAGTTTGGATCATGATCAAGATTGTGCTTTTGTGGCTAGGGAAAATGAATACCTATTCATGGTAGAAGAAGCCACACCACAAGTCAAGAACAAGAGGAAGATGAAGATTGGGATGAAGAAGAGGAAGGTGAAATTGATCTAGAAGGAGAACTAGTTTGTGCTCTAGGAGATGTTGAGAAACTAAAAAAAGAGAACTCTAAACAGAAGAAGCTTGGGCAAAAGAAACTTGAGAAATTTGATCAAATGATAGTGACTTTGAAAACTCAAGTTGAGGAGGCTAAGAGAATAGAAGAGGTAGTTAAGATGGAACTACAGTCCAAAATTGAAGAGTGCATGAAACTTGAAGCAGAAATAGTAACCTTAAGAAAAGAATTAGATAAGAGTCTAAAGATGACAAAAGAGTCAGACGTTTTAAATGAATTAATCAGCTGTCAAAAACTCTCAAATGAAAAATCAGGTATTGGATATGTGAAAGGTAAAGGTTCCTCAATTAGTATGTCAACTAGTCTATATGACAATTTGAAGATAGGAGTAGTCGAAACAAAGAAAGTGAATGACAACAATGATAATAAGATTGACTCAAACAAAGTTGATGAGAAGAGAAATTTTTTTGAAAGAAAGCATGAAATCAAAGATGCAGAAGGATACACCAAAGTTGCAGATTTGAAGAAACAAAAGGTTAGGAGAGTTCAATACACGGCACCAAGAAATGTTACAACCAGGTATTATTCATCCTTTTATGGTTATTGTTACAGTTGTAATCAATTTGGTCATAGGGCTATTGAATGTAGAGTTGTGTCTACAAGAAGAACTAACTTTGTAAGTAGAAACACATTTGCTCCTTTATTAGATTCAAGTACAATATGCTACAATTGCAATACTTTTGGTCACATAGCCAAGCACTGTAGGACTAACTTTGCATCGTCAAAAGTAAAGGCAAGTCTTCTAATAAGAACAAAGGTTTGCAAGTCATGAATAAAGAAAAGAAGAGGACATATGAGAAGCCCAATGAAATGTGGAGAGTGAAAAATCAATCCTTGATTGTTCAAACAACACTCCACGCCAAAGAACAGAATTTATGGGTAATAGATAGTGGGTGCTCAAAGCATATGACTGGTGACAAAAGTAAGTTTGTCAAGCTAAGCAAGTGCAAGGAAGGAACTGTTAGTTTGGGAGATAATGCAGCAGTAAGAATCAAATGCAAAGGAGCCTTGCATATAGATGGTAAGCTTCCTACTCATGATGTACTCTATGTTGAAAGACTTGAGCATAATCTGCTAAGTGTTAGTCAAATGTGTGATAATGGATATAAATTCATATTTGATGCTGAAGGTTGCAAGTTGAAGAGATCCGACAAAATAGTTGTAGAAGGAAAAAGGACCGAAAACATCTACAATCTTGTTGAGGTAAACAATAATAGTTGCCTCATAGGAAAGGTTGATGAAAGCTGGCTATGGCATAGGAGAATGGGTTATGTCAATTTTGACAATTTAGTCAAAGTAAGTTCAAAGAAGTGTGTAAGACATACCCATAATCACCAAACCCATAGATACATGTAGAGAATGCCAATTAGGCAAGCAAACAAGGGTCAAGTTTCAGACAAGAATATGCAACAACAAAGCCTTTACTGATAGTTTATACTGATCTATGTGGACCTACCAAGACTAAAGGATCAAAAGGAGTTCATTGGTTTATGTTGTTTGTTGATGATTACTCAAGAATGACATGGGTAACCTTCTTAAAAGACAAATCTCAAGCCTTTGAGAGATTTAAGATCTTTAGAGCCATGGTTGAAAATGAAATGGGAAGAAAAATCAAATGTCTGAGATCTGACAAAGGTGGAGAATTCACTTCAAATGAATTCATAGAATACTATGACAAACATGGGATTAAAAGGCACTACTCTGCTGCAAGAACTCCCCAACAAAATGGAGTTGTTGAGAGAAAGAATGGGACTATTAAGGAGATGGCTAGAACAATGCTGAAGGAAGCTAAACTTTTTGATGGATATTGGAGAGAAGCAGTTCAAACAACAATATACATTTTGAATAGAGTACAATTGAGGGTGAAAAGCGACAAAACGCCTTATGAATTGTGGTATGGAAAGCTTGCATCAGTGAAATACTTTAGAGTGTTTGGAAGCAAGTGTTACATCAGAAAAAAGGAGAGCAAACTAGGCAGCTTTGAGTCAAGATGTGATGAGGGAATCTTTCTTGGTTACTCCACTCAGAGTAAAGCCTATGTATGTTACAACAAAAGGCTGCATAAAATAGTTGAAAGCATCAATGTCAAGGTAGAAGAAGGATTCAAACAAATTGAGCCTAATGAAGAGATCAGAATTGAAGAAGTAGGAGCAAAAAATGAAGTAGAAGATAGTGAAGAGGAAGAAAAGAGTGAAAGGGCACCTGCAAAGTTTATTCAAAAGGAACATCCCAAGGAGCAGATAATTGGCAACAAAAATGAGGGTGTTCAGACTAGGAGAAGCTCTGTAATGAACAAGGAGCAAGTAAATTTTACTCTATTTTCAAAAATTGAGCCGAAGACCTTTAATGAAGCCAACATGGATGAAAATTGGCTGAAAGCCATGGAGGAAGAACTGAATCAAATAGAAAAGAGTAAAACTTAGGAATTAATTCCTAGACCTTCAGACAAAAATGCAATAGGAACAAAATGGGTTTACAGGAACAAACTCAATGAAGATGGCGTTGTTGTAAGGAACAAAGCAAGATTAGTATGCAAGGGATATGCACAAGTAGAAGGCATAGATTTTGAAGAGACATTTGCTCCAGTGGCAAGACTGGAGGCGATAAGAATGTTCTTGGCATTCTTTGTTCACAAGAAGTTCAACGTATATCAAATAGATGTGAAGTCAGCATTCCTGAATGGAAACTTAGAAGAGGAAGTCTACATTGAACAACCAAAAGGATTTCAGTTAGCAAAAGAAGATTATGTGTGCAGACTAAAGAAAGCTTTGTATGGTTTAAAACAGGCACCTAGAGCATAGTACTCACGATTGGATCAATACCTGCAACGACAAGGATTCAGAAAAGGGTGTGCAAACAACAATCTATACTTTAAATCAGAAGGTAAGCATATGCTGATTATTGTTGTCTATGTAGATGATATTATCTTTGGAGGTGGTGATAGTAACATGTGCAAAGAATTTGCCACACAAATGCAAAATGAATTTGAAATGTCTATGCTGGGAGAACTCTCTTTCTTTCTTGGACTACAGATTGCACAACCTAGTGAAGGGATATTCATATCTCAAACCAAATATGCGAAGGAAATGCTCAAGAAATTCGGCATGGAGGACAACAGACCAGTTAGTACTCCTATGATAACTGGATGCAATCTGAGCAAAGAAGATGAGTCCCCTGATGTGAACAATAAATTGTATAGATCAATGATAGGCAACTTGTTGTATTTAACAGCATCAAGACCAGACATCATGCAGGTTGTGTGTATGGTTGCAAGATTTCAAGCAACCCTCAAGGAATCACATGTCAATGTTGTGAAAAGAATCTTCAGATACGTCAAAAACACAGTTGACTATAGTCTGTGGTACCCTGCAAGTGAAGATTTCACTTTGATTGCATATGCGGATGCTGACTGGGCAAGAAGTGTGGATGACAAGAGAAGCACTAGTGGTGGTGCATTCTTCCTTGGAAACAAACTTGTGTCATCGCTGAGCAAAAAGCAAGAATTAGTTACACTTTCTACAACAGAATCAGAGTATGTCGCAACATCAACTTGTTGCACCCAAGTCTTGTGGATGAAGCAAACTCTTAGAGACATCAAGGTAGAGTACAAAGAACCTATCTCTATCTTCTATGATAACTACAGTGCCATAAACATATCCAAGAATCCTATGATGCATTCCAGAACTAAGCATATATCCATCAAATATCATTTCTTGAAAGAAAAGGTTGCAGGGCAAGAAGTCAAAATTGAATGTGTCAACACATGATCAAATTGTAGACATATTTACCAAACCTCTTCCCAAAGAGCAATTTGTGTATCCGAGAGAGAAGTTGGGAGTGGTGGCTCCCACACCACATCACTAGCTTTTAGTGATAGAGCATGAATCCAGGGGGAGTATTGAGGAAAGATTATTAACCCCTGGATTAAGAGGAAAAGCAGTCTGGAGAGATAGCTGCAGTCCCCTTGCTATGTGATAACAGAGGAGAAACCGGTGTGCTAGCTCTAGATCATTATGCTTATCCATAGAAAGATATATCAATTATTGATTAGTCTTTCAGACCATGCTATATATAATCTTTTGAGGAGTTCGTAGTAGTTCAGATTTGGCTGAGTCCATAGATCTCCAATCTGATTGAGTCTGTAGAGTTTAGGCAAATGTGTGGTTGCCTAAGGGGGAGCTCCTCACAAAGTGTTCCAGCATGACAAGTCCAAGGATCAGAATAAACAAAATGTCAGAAAAGGAGCAGCTAGATGAAGGAATCGTAGAGACTCTGTCATTAATGTGAGAGGGGGAGAAAGAATGGTGAAAGAATAAAGATAGTCATTCTGAGGAGAGGATGTTTTGCCATCAATGACAAAGGGGGAGATTGTTGGCAATTTTGGCTGATGTTTGTAATATTGTCATTGATGTCAAAGGCAGCTTGTGCTATCAGACATTAATGTCAAAAGTTGAATTGCACAGACTTACAGTGCAAATCGGATTTATGAAGAGCTTCTACTTATAAAATAAGTAAAGCAGTCTTGAGAACCCAAATGGGTCTTGTAGTGCTAATCGGGATTCCAGAACAACTTTACTTCTCTCAACTTTATAAGTTAAGCTGTCCCGAGAACCCGAATAGGCCTAGCAGTGTTAATTGGGTTTATGCAATGACTTTACTTGGCTCATTTATATAAGTCAAGTTGTCTCAAGAATCCGAAAGGGTCTAGAAGAGTTGATCGGGGTTTCAGAAGCACTTTACTTCTTTTATGTTTATAAGATAAGCAATGTGGAAAACCCGAATGGGTCAAGGAAGAGGTAATTGGGTTTTCGGAGTGACTTTGCTTCTCTCATGTTTATGAGTTAAGCAATGTGAAAAACTCGAATGGGTCCAGGTGAGTTGATCAGAGTTTTGCAACAACTTTATTTAGTTCATTTTAATAAGTTAAGCAAAGTTGAAAACCCGAATGGGTCTGGAAGAGTTGATTGGGTTTCTAAGATGACTTTACTTCTTCCAAGTCTATAAGCCATGCTGAATGAAGAACCCAAAATGGTCTTGAAGAATTCTTTCGAAAAAATTGGCAAGGACAAATCTTTCGGACAAAAAGCCGCGGAAATTGTTCTGAAGGGCATGTAGACGCCTGCAAGAAAGCCGAAGGGTAAGTGGACTGTTTAGAAAAACCGAAGGGTACATTCAAGAAACTCTGAAGGGTATGTGGACCCTTTCAAAAAAGTCGAAGGGTAGTTTGCGAAAAGCCGAAGGGTATGTGGACCCTTTCAGAAAAGCTGAAGGGTAGTTTGCAAAAGGCCGAAGGGTATGTGGACCGTTCAAGAAAGCCAAAGGGCACTTCTCAAGAAGTCCGAAGGGCAAGTGGACCGTTGAAGAAAGCCAAAGTGCATGAGGACGTTTCCAAGGATTCCGAAGGACAATTTGTCGGGAAAATTATCCCGAAGAATTAAGTCGGGAAAATAGCGCGAAGAGAAAAGTCCCTAAGAAAATATCCCGAGATAAATAACCTGGACAAAAAGTCTGCGGAAATTGTCCCAAAGGGAACATGTTAAAGTTCCAGCAAGTCTGAAGAGATCAACGAAGGGGAATCATCTTAAAGATGCCGAAAGAAGCGAGATGAAGTCAACATGTTGAAGTTAATGATCTAGTCAACATAAAGAGCAAGCATCTTTGATGATCCAACGACACATGCAAGTCAGGATTAAGAAGATCCAACGAATCCAAAGCCTTAAAGGTGCTCGAAGGTTAATGCACAGTGGCAAACTTAAAGATCGAGCATATTTAAATAAATCGAAAGGAGAGAAAGCGATCCCGATATATAGGAAGTAGCGAGATGCAAAGAGGAGCTCGATGGTTAGACTTGGCGCGAAGAAAGAAATCAAAGGCCCGCATTTAATATATTCTCAACGAACAATTGAAGGAACAAACAAAACCTATAAATGATTGCACAGAGATCGAGATTGATCGATCCGATCGATCAATCATCGATTAAGGAGGTTGTGCATTTAAGAGATAAATCTAGAAGCTACCAAACATAGTAAAGAGACCAGAACATTACGGCATGATGCATGAACCAAGACACTAAAAGGAAACGGCGCAGTTAAGACCAGAATCCTGCAATTATCAAAGATAGAAACAAAAATAGACAATTGCTGTATGATGCAAGAGCCAAGACACGGAAAAATGCAAAAGTCAAATACGCATTAAAGGAGAATCTAGAATTGAAACTGGTTAAGTGCAAATAGAATGTGAATGCAATAAGTGAGTCAAGAAACCCTAATTAATCCTTGTATAAACACGACTCTTAACACATCATAAAGGTGCTGCTGCTATTGCGTTTTCAAGAAAGAAAAAACGCTGTCGATAAAAAGAAATATGCAGATAGAGTAAAACGTAGAGAAGGAAGGGTAATGAAGTGTATCTGAATAGAACATAACTAGATGTATGCAGATACAGAGTGAAAGACATGCAGACAGAGATTAAGCAAGTAGGAAGATAGAGCACAGAGATAATGAGAAGAAGGTGAGCAGTTACAGATTAGACTTGTGACAAAGAGCATTGAACTGGATTCACTTGTGAATCTATCTTGTACACTGGAGTTGTAGCTCCATAGTTTAGGTAGGTTGGTGCCTAAATACAAACTGGGTTGGTGCTCAGTATGGAGATTGGTGTCTCCTAAGGATTGGTGTCCTTGAATGTAACTAGTGAGGTTTGCCAGTAAGGCATTTTATGGTGAGGCTGGATTAAAACCATAGATTTTAGTAGCTGATTCTCACCGTCGTTTTTTCCTTTGGGTTTTCCACGTAAAAATCTAATGTTATGTGCTTCTGTGCGTGTGTGTGACTTCTGCATTTGTTCTTTGATTTGCACATGAATTGACATCCTCTGTAAAAGGTTTTAAATGGATAGTTTTAGCTCATCTACTGATTCACCCCCCCTCTCAGTAGATAGTTGTGTTCAACAGTGCGATTAAGGATTTGGGGGACAACTGTGTTTTGCTTATGGCCTCCATAGTGGAATAGATACAAAAAAATAGACTAGAGGTTTTTTGGAGGGATCATCATTTGGAAAAATTGCACACTGCACACTTTAAAGACTTCATTGTGAATGGTGACTTCAAAATCCTCTTAGATGGCACAAATAAACATAGATGTGAACCCTGGATGCTGAGTTTAATAGTTTAAGAGGCACTGAGGTGCCAAGGATAGTAGGTGACTTTGATAATATCTGTTTTCAATATGTCATACATAATGGAAGAAACTTGGAGCATGTTTTTCCTAGCAAAGGAGTTTCTTTTGGAAGAATACTATACTCACCCTTTTGAAAGATCTCATAGTTAAGGATTTCCAAGTTTGAATGGATCTTGTGGAGAATTTGGATTTTCATGTTTATGTTCACAATTATTAAATAGCTAGATGTTCTCTCAATAAGTGATGTAGGATCATCCAGGATCACAAGAAATCTTGCATCAACAAAGAAACTGTGTAGAAATAAATAGTTTTGTGCAACATCTTAGTTTAGATGCAACCCCATGAAGTGGTTTTGCGCATCCTTGAACACGTGCAAAATCACTTCCCTACAGCGCCTTTTTATGCATGCAGTTTGGAAACATCAATTGAACAAGGAATTAAGCTTCAAGCAACTAACAAAGTCTTGTGCAAGTTGGTTTAGAGGTCTTTGTTAGTTTTGTGCAAGGATTTTGGGGAAGTTTTGCACAGATTTGTGAAGTTGAGACTTGCACGCAACTATAGGATTGAGGTCTTGCGCAACCTTGTGCAGTGTCTTCTATGCACAACGTTCTTGCGAACCTTCATGTATGTATCATGATTGTGTGCAGCCGGTGAGTGCCTGACAAATCAGAAAAATGATCTTTCTATACAATGACATAATCATCTGGACACATGTTGATTTGATTCATGTTATGTTTCAAGTGCTAAGAGTCATGCATGATGAAGAATAATGGTCATGATAGGCTGTAGATTGTAACTGAATGGAAGCTGAAGTGTCACATGTTGATAACAATTATCTGATAGCTGGAAAAAAGAATTGTTCCAACTTCCTAACGGTTTCTTGTTTTGCATGCATATATCAAGTGTGAGAATCGTTGGGAAGAGGCACCTGGGAGGTTAGAGTTGGTTGGCGAGTTTGTTGGAGTGAGCGGATATATAAGAACTTAGCAAAGACCACGAGTTAGCAAGATCTACAAGAAGAGCCAAACTAGAGAGAACCAACCTTGGTTCAAGCAAAGATTTATGCAACCTATAAGTTTGAGTACTGAGATAGGGTGCAACACATCTCATAGGAGATAGTTGTAATATTGCAAGTAGATTGGAAATTTGTAATTAGGTTGTGGGTGTGTGCTCAAGTTGTAATTTCTCCTTTGAAATCAATAAAGTTCATATTTATTTCATTTTGTTTTGCATGCGGACTGTGAGCTAGTCCATTGTTTGTGTTGAATCTATGGGTTGCATGGTACAAGATCGTTCTTCATTGGACCACTTAATTGTGGCTGTATCAATTGGTATCAGAGCAATGTTTCTCCTTGTGGAATGAGTGCGTGATACTCTTGGAGAGTTAAGTTGTAGATTGTATCCAAAACAAAATTGACCCTATTTTCCACATTTGTGAGTGTGGGTAGAAAGCAGTGTAGACATTTTCCAACAAAGAACATGTTGGGTAGAAGGTGTTGGTATTTGACTGTGAGGAAAATATGGTACACATAGGTCCCATTGTTAGAGCACCAAGAATTGTAGACTTGGTTGAGATGATGACAGGAATGCAAGCACAGTTGGAGGCTATGGAAACCACACAACATAGAGGAGTTGCAGTGGAAGAAGAAAGTGACAATGAAGTAGAAGAAGCTCTTGAGATTCAGGTAGAATAACTAGGAGACATATTCTTGCGAGCCATTGCAAGAATGAGAAATAAACCATGGTTGAAAACCCCCAACTATTCTATTAGCTTGTGTCCTGAAGAACTCATTGATTGGATCATTGGTTTAGAGAAATATTTTGAATATGAGATGGAAGATCCAAAAAAATTAAAGTTTTCTTGTACGAAGTTGAGGGGAAATGCATCCTTATGGTTGGAGCATCTATAGACAAAAAAGAGTTCAAATAGGTAAAAGATAAGATCAAGATTTGGGATGAACTAGTCACTAAACTAAAATGCAAGGTTTTGCCTTCTGATTACTAGTGTATTTTACGAAATTCCAGAACTTGAGACAAAGGAGATGAGTGTAAAGGATTACATTGAGGAGTTTTATAGACCCACTATTACAGCGAGTCATGTTTAAGTTGACATTGAGAAGATCTCAAGGTATGTAAATGGGCAATGCATTTCCATTCAAGATAAGTTTGGGATGATTTGGCTGCATTTGGTTGAAGAAGCCTATCAGTGCGCATTAAACATTGAAGAGAAGTTGCCTCGAAGACAAGAAGGCGCAACAAGAGGGAAAGGAAATTTTTTGCACAGATGAGGACAAGGAAATAGTTGCAGAGGACATTATGCACAAGGAGGAGAAGCAAGTAATTGTTAAGAGTAAAAATACTGCAAAAAAAGGTAGAGTATCCTATGGATGAGGTAGAGGTAGAGGATTCACGTGCACATGCTTCAGATTTAGTGAAATGAGGTGTAGAGCGTTTGAGTGCCTACATGTGCATAATGATGGCGGCAGGATAAATGAGGTGAATAACCATATTGCAGAAGCAGATGAGGAGAGTATTGTGTCGGTGAATCATGTAGAGGATCCAATTTGCAGGGAAGCTCTCATGATGAAGACTGTGCTGTTGAAACTAGTGAGAGGAGAATGGTTCCGCACAGAGGAAGAATCTTTTCAGAACCATTTGCAAGTCTGGAGCTAAGTAGCATTGATAATCTTGTTTCTAAAGAAATGGTAGAGAAGCTTGGTCTGAAGAGGATTGTGCGTCCAAATCCTTATAAGGTATCCTGGTTGTTGAAGGGACATTAGATTCTGGTGAATGAAAAATGTTTGGTAAGTTTCTAGTTCGTCACATACAAAGATGAAGTGATATGCGACATAATGCCCATGGACGTAAGCCATGTGTTACTAGGAAGACCTTGGCAATTTGTTAGCAAAGCACAACATTATGGTCATGCAAATACATACACTTTGGTGAAGGATGTTAGGACATACACTCTGAATCCTTTGAAGGACAAGAGTGATTAAGTGGACAACAGTCCAAGGATTTTGTTGGTTTTGGGAAAGCAATTCTTGAAAGACATGAAAAAGGAGAAGGCATACTATGCTTTTATTCTCAAGCCCACACAAGTTGGGAAAGCATGAGAGGAGGAAGCACTTTCGTACGAAGTGAAAGAGTTGTTGGATAATTTTGCAAAGATCATTTCCAATGATCTATCGGATGGGTTAACACCCATGCGGAGTATAAGCCATCACATGGATCTAATCCTAGGATCCAGTTTGCTAACCAAAGCAACATATAGGTTGATGCCTAAGGAGAATGTAGAGGTGCAAAGACAAGTACAAGAGTTGTTAGATTAAGGATTGACAAGGGAAAGTTTCAGCCCATGTGTAGTTCCAGCTATGTTAGCACCAAAGAAAGGTGGAGAATGACGAATATGCATAGTCTATAGGTCCATCAACATGATAACTACCAAGTACAAATTTCCTTTCCCACACATGAATGACTTGATGGATTGTTTGAGTGGAGCAAAGTAATTCAAAAAGACTGACTTGAAAAGTGGATATCTCCAAATCCTCAGCAGGGAAGGTGATGAGTGGAAGGTTGCATTCAAAATGCAAGGATTATATGAGTGGCTAGTCATGCCTTTTGGGCTGACTAACGTGTTGAGAACATTCATGAGACTCATGAATGAAGTGTTGAAATTTTTCCTGGCAAGTTGGTCATTGTGTATTTGGATGGCATACTAATTTTCAGTAGGACAAAGGAAGAACACTTGATGCACTTGAGACAAGTGTTGCAACAATTGGGAGAAGAGAAGTTGCTAGTTAATTTGAAGAAATGCAACTTCATGGAGTTGGCGTACTTGGGTTTCGTGATTTCCCAAGAAGGATTGAAGATGGATATGACAAAGGTGAGAGCTATTATTGAGTGGACATCACCTAGAAGCACGTTTGAATTGCATAAATTTCATGGCTTGGAAAGCTTTTACAGGAAGTTCATTCGCAACTTTAGTGGGACGTGCACCCGTATCACAGAAGGAATGCAAGGTGATACGAGAGTTTTTCTGGACAACAAAAATAGAGCATAGCTTATAGAATTTGAAGAGGAAACTGACCGAAGTTAGTATACATACTCGGTGAATACTCATTGATATTTTTGTTGGGCGAATACTCGCTGTAAAAACTCTCCTATTTTATTTTTAAAATTGTGAGTATTCCTGCAATACTCGCGGTGAGTACTGTGTGAATACTCGTCCATGTCTATAGGCATCGAGTACGCAGCTGGAAAGGTAAAAATTGAGTTTAGATTCATAAAAAATGCAGACAAAACACTCTAAAAATGTGGTAAAAACACAAAAATGTATCATTTTTAAACATACATGCCTCCACACTCTCATCATACAACATTTGGAGGAAATTGGAGGGAACAATTTTGAGCAAATTTGTTTTCTAGGTTAATTTTTTTCTTTTTCCAGGTATGTAATTTCTTTGTAAACATGTTTGACAAATTTACATACATTCAATTCAATTCCATAATTGTTAGTCATGATTTATGCTAGTTTTTCATATTTTTTGACTAAAATTCTTGGTTTTTTACTGTTTATAGGGTTTAGTTTTATAAATTTATGATTTAGGTTTTTTTTAGATGTCATTTTTAATTTTTTTTATATTTTTTCATATACAGAGTTTAGTGTTTATATTTACAACTTTACAGTATAGGTTTTTTTTTTAAATGTTTTTTATTTTTTTTACATTTGGACATGCTATAGGGTAACTGTTAGCATACAATGGCATCTAGTGCTGCATCAGGGTCACTATCAATCAGTGGTAGTCATCATTCTAAAGCTTGCACCTCTACTTGGAAGTATGTTGTACAGGTTGGATCATCCCAGTCGAGTGCGATTTTTGTGTTTTCCTCGAAGAAGATTTCTGGAGGCATCAATCACCTCAAGTACCATATTGCATGCATTCCTTGTTGCGATGTCACTCCATGTCCTAGTACAACGGAAGAAACAAAACGAGAGATGATTGTAGAGCTTGCATTGTTGGATGAGAAGAAAGTAGCGAGGGCAAAGGTACAACAGCTTTAACAACAACCATTGCTCCTGCATTGACAGAAGAAACTGAGGTAGCTATGATAGAGATTGAGGCCTCTACTCATGGTCCATGCATGCGAGGCACATCCACCTCATCTAGTTCGAGCAAAAGCTATGTTGACAATTTTGGCCCCCATAGGGTAAATTGTCACCCTTACTATTCGGAACTTTGCTATGGTGCCAAGTTTGTCTTGTGAATCAGTTTTGGGGTCCTTAAATGAGCATTTACAACCACCCAAGTGGCCATCTACAGCCAGGTGAATTTTAGTCATTCAGAGGTTTCCAAGGAGCTTGCTTGATTACAGAGAAATTTGCAAATACAACCAAGACATACAAGTTGTAAGTTTATTTATTGTCTTCGCAAGGAATTTTTTCAGGCTATAAGAGGTGGACTATTTATTTGAACATTTTGTCCGAGAGAGAGCTCTCAAAGGACTGTGTAAAAGTCCGAAAAAATGACTAAGTGGCAGTCGTTCAAAGTTTATTTTCTTTAGACTTTTTGTCCAAAAGAAAAAGGGAAAAGCACAGTTGAGAAGACCCGAAGGGCCCTTGCCCTTCGGGAAGGTCCCATTCAAAAGTCCCAAAGGGTATGTACCCTTCGGGTTGGTTCACTTTATGGTATTCAAGTCAAGACAGTTCATTCGAAGGACAATTTCAAAAACCCCTGGTGCCCTTCAAAAAGCCCGAAGGGCAATTGCCCTTGCGGGGGGCACTTATGCAGTGAGGTGGCCTTTACAATTCTTTCGAAAGATATGTTTTAAGGAGAATAGCCCTTGCGGAGGACATCTGGGCGTTGCATAGGGACGTTTACAATTTCCCCGAAGGGTATGTGCCCTTGCGGGGGACACTTCAAGCACGAAGAAGACCTTGGCAAAAGTTCCGAAGGACAAAATCCATTTTTTCTGAAGGACACCTGCCCTTGCGGAGGGCACTTGGCCGGTGAAGTGGACCTTTTCCATAGTTCTCGAAGGGCACTACTAGAAGAACCTTACCCTTGCGGAGGGCACTTGGTCGGTGGCAGGATCCTTTCAAAAGTTTTGAAGGGCATTTTTGAGAAGCAGAAACCTTGCAGAGGGCACCTCCATAAAGCGAAGGACAAAATCAAAGTTCCCGAATGGCACTTGCCCTTTGGGGAAAGATAGCCAAAGGAGATGAATTCCTTCAGACTTTTTGTTTGAAAGAATTTCTTCGAACAAAAAGTCCGAAGGAATTCGGGAGAGACAAAAAGCTCGATAGAAAAGACAAGGGTGTAAGCAAAGGCCAAAAAAGAGTAAGGGAAATGCCGAGCTTGGGAAAGAGAAGAGACAGAGTCCTTCGGACAATTTGTCCGAAGGACGAAAACTAAAATAAAGCCCGCATTCCAAATTATAGCAGAACACGAGAAAAGCCATATAAAACACGAAGCAAAACTGAGCATTATCAATAACATGAACAAAGACGTAAGCACAAACAAGACTGAGCAAACATGAACAATGAATAAAACAAACGCAGAATAAAGACAAAGGCAGGATAAACAAAGATCATGCACAGACTAACGTGACTCCAACGAAGTGAACGCGTTTAAGAAAACAAGCATACTTTAGTTCTGAAAATAGAGCTGTCTTGCATGATGAACGGGCAAAGCGTTGAACATTTCAAATAGCCAGAAATTCCATGCACGCACTCTCGTTTGTCTCAAAGCTTGAAACGTTCCGGCGATTCAAACATAATTCTTAATTTGACATTTGCATTGATTTCATGCAAAGGGAAGACTTTCAAACATTCCAACAGTTCGAGTGGATTTGACTACTCTTGTTTTGGAGTTGACTGGTTTTCAAGTCAAGATATCTATTCGTAGATTTTATCCATCCAAAACTTGTCTTTTTCTTCTTCTTTTTCAACACCAAGGATTCTTCATGCAAGATAGCCAGGTATAAGCCAAGGAAAGACAAATTTGGAAGACTCATGCAACGCAATTTAGACTTGGACTAATGAAGAGTTAACTTTTTCTTCTATTTCAAACGCCAATTTCTTAGCTTTTTGTAATTTTCTATATTAATGGCTTTTCAGCCTTGTAAAATCCATCTCTCTTGGTAAGACCATACTCTGCCATTGGTGAGTTGTGTAACCTCTTTAATCAATAGAAGGACTATACTTTTAGATTTCAAGTACTAGCATAGTGTACATTCATTCAGCGATTTGCATACGTGGTAGATTTCTCTCCCTTCCCAAATTTTGATTCGTACCTAGTTGCTAGCTCGTCATGTTATGCAGGTCATGTTCAGTGTTTTATGTCTTTTGTTGAAATTGTAAGTGGATGTTAGGTGGCTGCAAAGTGTCTTGTATCAGACCTCCATCTTTTTTCCTCATGTTTTTGTCATTGGATCGAACCTTCTCATGAAATACTTATGCATAGTGATCAATTGAAAATCAAAGGTCTTATTTTTCCCTTGTTTGTTCAGTGTTCAAGGTTCCACGTAGAGTGGATTAAACATTTTGGTGTATCACCGTCATTAGGTAGGATTTCCCCTTCAAGTTTCTTTCTCCCTTTTCCATGGTAGTTCGCAACACAGAGCTAGAGATCCTCATTGATACATGTCACAGGAACCAGCCTTCTATGGAGGTTCTTCTCACCATTGAGGCACCCACCCTCGTGAGAAGATCTCATTGTTACAACTGCAGAGAAGATTAACCATTTCAGCACGTCTTCGATTCAGGGTGCAACTCCAAGTTGACAACAGTGTTTGGCACGCCCGGTGGGACCACGAAAAAGTTCTTTGCATATCTAAAGAGTTTTCGTAGCAGCAGAGGATATTCATCTACATCCAGTTGTAGAGTTCATACCATCATTCAAGCAATCCGTTCATGCCAAAGGTTACCACAAGATCAACAAGGTATTCCTTTTGAATTTGTAACTTATAAAAGAGCAAGGTCTAGGAGGGCAAATCCATATCCTCAAAGAGAATATTTACCTCCCTCTCATTCTATCGTTCTAAACATTGCAATCCCCACTATCTAGATGGCCATTAGAAATCAAGTGTTTGCTCTATTCAGTAGGGGAAGTCCACCGAATCTAGCACAGTTTGATGACATTCTTGTATCTGCCCTCAAAAGTATTTCATTCTTCTCAAGAGAAAATCAAACAACCCCTATTGAGCATATCGAGAATGTGGCTAATCTTTGTTCAGTTCATAATGTTGTTGAGGATAATGTTGCTATTAGATTGCTTGCTGCTTACTTCAAAGGAAAAACATTACAGTGATATAAAACCCTCCCACTTAGATCCATTTTCACTTGGGATGAATTGGGTGCAGCCTTAGTCAAGCAATTTGAAGAGAAATTTGATCACTTATTTTTAGTTGAGCGATTAACTGCCATACAGAGAGCTTTTCATGAGTTCATGTCTGATTTTAATCTCAGATTCCAGAAGACATGGACCAGGTTATCGGTTCTGATTAGGCCATCCCCTGAATATGCATTTTTTTATTTTTTGAAAACTCTTAATTCTGACATTAGTGTGGTGATACGTCAATGGATGGTACTACTTTGCTAGATGCTTATGAAGTTGCAATAAGGGCAGAAAATAGTTTGATACAAGCAGGTAAGCCTCCAATGCCCATATTTTCAAAAATAAGTTTTGTACCAGCCCCTCAAGTTCCTCAAATTCCATCCTTGGCTCCAATTCTAGCACCTCAAGTTCTTATTGCAGCCCCTACTAGTTAAGCTAGTGAGATAGGAGAGTTGAAAAGTTTGCTACAATCTTTTGGAAATGAAATAGTATAGCTCGAAAGGCAGCATTTTCAGTCAAATAGGTCCTATCAACAGCAAAATTAGAACAACTATCAGTCCTTCAAAGATCAAAGGTCTCTTTATCAAGTTTTCAGAAAAAATAGACCACCCTATCAAGTACAAGGAGCCATAACTCCATCTAAGCCATATGTTGCTCTTGATCTGAATGCTCCTTCCACTTCAAAAGCCATTGTTCCAACCTCACCTCAAAATAATTTGGTGCAGGATTCATATTGATAGCCCTCAAATCTCAATGATGCTCAAAATCAAGCCTTGGTATCACAGAACATCACCATGCCACAGATGACACAAAAAGAGTTCTCTTTTCAATGAGGTCAATATCAAGATACATGTTTGACATCACAAGGAGTGACTCATCAAATTCAAGGGCACCTTGATGCTATTAATGTAAATTGGTAGGTCGATGATCATGTTGCCTTTACTTAGAATGTTAAAACTAATGATTCAAGTGGTCAAGTTGCAGCTATAACCTATCAGAGAACTAAAAGAAGAGCTGTTGATGATATCCAAGCGGTAACAAATACTTCAAGTACTCTTAGTATTATTGCTAAAAGTACAAAAGAGCAGCTTGCTGCCCCCACAGCCCAAAAAAATCAGAATATAGAGGTTAGTAAAGTGCAACAAATACTTCTAATTTGTGAGCAGCAAGTACCTCAGAAAATGCAATCAAAGGTTATTGCATGTTAGTTCAGTATTGTAGATCAAATGAAGAAGTCTAACATCTGCATTAGCATGTGGAATTCTCTTTCAATTCTAGGGCAAAAGGATAAACTCATTCAAGAACTTTCAGCTTTTGAATTGTCTCCAAAATCGGTTGAAAAAGGTGTTGTCTTGATAAATTCGGATCAGCCAATTAAGCAACAGGTGCAGCAAGGAGATAAGATGTCAAAGGTGGACCAAACTGAGGTAAAATCAAAGAAAACTCTTTTCATCTTTCTTTGATAGTGGGTGATACTTTGGTTCATAATTGTATGGTGGATAGTGGAGCTAGCAGTACAGTAATGCCCAAACAGATTGCATACAAGCTCGGCCTTGTTTATGAGCCAAATACTAAAGGGGTATTGCAGTTGAATGGTTCACCAGCAAAGACGGTAGGCATTATTAAAAATTTGAAATTGAAATTACATGTTTGTCCTAACGTTACTATTCAGCAGGATGTTATGGTGGTGGACTTGCCTCCTTATTTCGCTATGTGCCTTTCAAGGGACTTCATCTCAAAGATTGGGAGATATTTATCAGTGGATTGGACCTATTTGCTATTCAAAACCAAGTATGGTACAAAGGTAACAATTCATTAAGAGCCTATCGCACGTTTTCATATGGAGCTTTATACGCCAAGTGTTGTCAATGCAAATTGTATTATCTCAGATGACATATTACAAACTAGTGATGTAGAAAAGGACTCACCTTTGGATGGAGTTCCAGATTTGTTTCTTGATGAGTGGGCTTTTACTTTGCATAAGCATGATCTCTACAAGCTGATTGAAGAGGAAGGTCTTGGTGTGTATTGTCTTCATGGGAACGAAGCACCAATACCAGCCATGGTTAAAGAAGACGAATTTAATGAAGGTTTGTGGCAATTGTACTTTGATGGATCAAGAAATAAGCATGGAATCAAAGCTGGAATGATGTTAATTTTCTCTACAGAACAAAGGTATTTCTTTATTAAATTTCAGTTTGGCTATTCAAACAACGTTGCTGAATATGAAACACTAGTTCACGGTTTGCAGTGGACTAGGAAGATGAAAGTAAATTGTTTGCAAGTGTTTGGAGATAGTGAACTTGTAGTCCACCAAGTAAGAGGTTCGAATGTATACAAGAATATGTTGCTTAAATCTTATAGACACAGAGTTTGGGATTTACTTGAAGATTTTTAGGGTTTTAATATTTAGGCAATACCAAGAGATAGGAATAAACATGCTGATAGGTTGGCTGCTGTTGGGGCACAATTTAACATTCCAGCGGATGTAAAAAGTGACAATTTTTAGTCACATATAAAGGTAGTTGTAAGGCCTTCTGTTTCGGATAACTAAAAGAATTGGCAGGTGTTTGAAAATGACAATTAAATTATGAGATTTTTGTAGGAAAAGGCTGAGTTTTTTTTAAGAAATCAGTTGAAACACTTACAACAGTATGGTGATCAGATTGTACAACTGAAAACGAATAGGCTACCCAAGGGATTGGTCACTCTTGAAAATATTTTCAGTAAAGATGAGCTAAGGAAAGAGAAATCATCCTTGTCAACAAAAGAACAACACTATGCCAATGTAGAGATTGCAGCTGGTAAAATTTTGAAACTGGGCAAGGTATGCACTCCACAAAAGAAAGCTTTCATTGATTTATACACAAGTTTTGCTGATATATTCACATGGCAGTATAGTGATCTCAAATGTTTTGATCCAAG
Source organism: Torreya grandis (assembly GCA_037957365.1). Taxonomy (NCBI): domain Eukaryota; kingdom Viridiplantae; phylum Streptophyta; class Pinopsida; order Cupressales; family Taxaceae; genus Torreya; species Torreya grandis. The sequence goes on along the minus strand of JARHVA010000290.1, from coordinate 4,487,301 downwards.
TTTGGCTCAACACACCATTGAATTAGAAGAGGAAACTAAACCAGTGAGACAAAGACAAAGGCCAATCAATCCAAAGTTTGAGCCTTTGATGAGAGCGGAGCTTCACAAGTTCATAGAATCAGCTATTACATTTCCAATCAAGCACTCAATTTGGGTGGCAAATTTCGTTCCAGTACGAAAAAAGAATGGTGAGATTCGTTTGTGTTGATTTTCGTGATTTAAATAGGGCTTCGCTTAAAGACCACTATCCATTGCCATCAATGGAACACATTTTACAGCTTGTAGGTTTAGAGATGTTTTCCTTGTTGGATGTGTTGGGTGAATATTTTGTCGACCAGCTAACAGGTGAACAAAATAGTTCCTATCACCACAACATAGGGAGATTGGTCGTCCAAAGTTGCAGGTTTACCACATCCAATGGGGACAAATCTCTTCTCTCATCAAGAGGAGGTTCCCTATTAAATATATGGAGGCTATATACTATATATATAAGCAGAAAGTAAGACGGGTGGGATAAGCCATCCATCTTTTTTTTCCAGAGATGATGCTAACAAACAGAGGAGAAATCCTAGGTGATTGGTGAAGGTACCCTTTTTTCAGAAGTAACATTCAGCGAAGAGCCAGATCCCTTTCTGGATAGTAGAAATCCTGGTGAAGCGACAAAAGGCACTTCTCTTCTTTCAGAAGTGCTTGTTCTTGCAAACAACAAAAATCATTCTGGTAGGATAAGTAACAGGGTGCCAAGGGCGTAGCAACCAACAATCTAAGATGTAGCACAAAGTCCCCACCTTGATTGCCCAAGAGTGAGATACGAAGAACAATGGGGGCACAAAGTCGTCCCAAAGTCCTTTACACAGAAACAAAAAATAAAAACACACTAAAAACAATTATGTCAGCACAAAGTCTGAAAGTAACTGGTTTCAGGACACCTTCTTTGTTACTTTCACTAATTCTGCTTGCCAAATTAAATAAACAAGAACACATTCAGAAGATAGACATAAGAATAATCTTCTAAAATGATACAAGCCAAAACAGCACAAAGTCTGCAAACAACTTGCTTTCTCATTCAGATAAAATGAAATGAAATACAATCTGAGCTCAAAGTCTCAGTATTCGCCTTTCAATTGGGCAGAGTTTCGCTTCTGTATTGGGAAGATCTCCTTTCAAATGGTACAAAAGATTACATTATATGGAGGCCTGAGGGAGGCTTGGCACTTTGTCCCATGGAACGACCCATTCGGCGTGTTCAATGCCTTGGATGCATTCTTGGTCTTGTCAGGAAGGGCCATGTTGGAGCAGGGCGGCTGCCTTAACTGTGGCGTGTCGATTCATCTCTAGTGCCTCCTCCCGAGCCTGAATCTCTCATTCCATCCCCTGCTTAGCCGTGCAACTGTCTATTTTGCCTTTATCTCAAAGGAGACAAACAGACAGCGCTTTCAATGTTTGCAGGCCCCTAATATCTACTCGACGAACTGCTTCACCTATTGGAATTAACTCCTGCTGAGTTTCCCTCTTTGTCTCTTCCTTCTCTTGGTCCTGGCCTTAGGGTCTTTTGAACGCATTCGGGCCCGCGCTTTAAGTCTGCTAAAATCAACAGACACTTCATTGCGACAAATTTGACGTTTGCGGGCCCGCCATTCTTCCTAGCAACTCTCTCGTGTCTTTTTCGCTTGCCATTGTCGCTTTCCACTGTGACACTGGTGAGGACACGTGGCGGCATCCGCAGCTTCGAAATAGGCTTATCAGAATAAGATTTGAAACTTGTTAGCGGCTGGAGGCGCGGATGCAGACATGTGACAGCTTTCGCTGCACTGGGATGGGACACGTGGCGAGTTCCGCGCTTTGAAGGTCCGTTTGAAATTGTGTTTCGACATGTGACACTTGGTAGCTTCCACTGCACTTTGAGGCTCAAACCTTTCCCAAAGGGAACTTGCCCTTCAGGGTCTTGAAAAAGGTCCGTTTTCGAATGTCGAGTGTCCCTCCGCAAAGGTGTCTGCGCTTCGAGATCTTCCAAGTGGCCTTCGGGCTTCAATTCTTCGGCGGGCTGTTGGTCCCTTTGTTTCCTTCGGACGAAATGTCCGACGGAATTCCTTCGGACAATTTGTCCGAAGGAAACCTTTCCTTGGCTTTATGTGTGCCTTTGCACTCGAGGGTGCTCCGTTCTTTGACACGTAGCGCCTTTCGCTCTTTTAACCAGAGACACGTGGCGTCTTCCGCTGTTAACACTTGGCAGCATCCGCCTTCTCGGGATTGTCCGAAGGAAACCTTTCCTTGGCTTTATGTGTGCCTTTGCACTCGAGGGTGCTCCGTTCTTTGACACGTAGTGCCTTTCGCTCTTTTAACCAGAGACACGTGGCGTCTTCCGCTGTTAACACTTAGCAGCATCCGCCTTCTCGGGCCTTCGCGACATCGTAGAAACGTTTGGGGCTCAGTCGGGCTCTCGCGGACGATGACACTTGTCGGCCTCCGCCGATCTCTGCTAGGGGCACGTGGCACGGTCCGCTGCTCTTAGAAAAACATAGTGGAGCCTTCCGCGGTTGCCACTTGTCGCCCTCCGCGGAACTCTGAGAGAAGCTTTATCGAAAGAAGTCTGCAGCTTATAAGGAGCTTTGAGAAGCGAATGCCGATGTGTGTCGTGTTTCGCTGAGTCACAATGGGACACGTGGCATCTTCCGCATACTTTTAATAGTCGCGCAGATGCAGACACGTGGCAGCTTCCGCTTGACTCTTCTTTGCGCGCATTTCTTTCCTTAACTGAGGCAACCTTTAAACCTTTGAACCCGGTGCGTTGAATCGATTGAACGTTGAACTCGTTGAACTAATGAACCAAAATGGTTCAAGGTTCAACGGTTCAACGGTTCAAGATTTTGAGACTCGTTAAGTGCTCGGGGCCGCGGAACCTTTGAAATGGTTGAACTTTGAACTTTGTTGGGTGCGCTCAACTCCTGTCGATGACGTTGAACCTTGAACCCATTGAATCCTTGAACCCTTTTGCTTAAAGGTTCAACGGTTCAATGGTTCAATGGTGCTTAGGAGCTTGCTGATTGAATTCTTTTGATTGAACCAAGGTGCTAAACCAATCCCGAAAATGCCTGAGTGCTGGAAACTGGTTCTTTTGATTGGACTCGCCTGCAGAATCCTTTGAACCTTTGAACCTGCTAATCCCTTTATTGAAAAAGCTTGAAAAATGGGGAATTTGAAAGCTCAGAACAAATTTTTGGAAAGGGAAGAGACAATTTTGGGCTTGCAGGGCCAAAATAGTTCATATGTTATCCCAAAAATGAGAAGTCACTTTTTTGGGACAATAGCTGGCTCCAGTTGGAGAACTTCCTTCAGTTGGAAACTTGAAACAGTTGAGGGGAGTAGAAACCAGAATCTTCGGTGCCTTGAAGTGTGCCATTGGGCTACGGAGTCATACTATTCAACAAGAAAGGCTCCAAAAACGAAAACGAAAAGCACAAAACAAAACTAAAGACTATACAGATATACATATGTACAGGTGAACTTATCTGGTACTTCAAGAATTGAAGTACTTTAGATGCTGCTCATTGTGAGGCGAAGAAAAGGGGATGCCATCCTGATAAACCAACAGAAAACCATTTTGTCCCTAGAAACGGTGACGGGCGAATGGAGCTCTCCACCAGGAAACCAATTTTCTGCGTCTTCCTCTTGGCTCTTTCTTCTTCTTGGCCCATGGCAGGATGTGGTCTTCAATTTGAAAACCATAACTCCTTGCTCTCTTGGCGAAGAGTCCCTTTCGCTAACTTTGGAGTACAGCAGTATGGTCCACCACCATAGCTCGCTGTTCTGTTGGTCCAGTCCAGCACATGCTTTGATTGTCAGCATCAAACCCTTGACAAACCATTAGCTCAGCATCTCTTTTGGTGTGAAGGAGTTTGATCTCATCATCCTGAGCAGTTTTCAATCCGAGCAACAGAGATCCGCATCTAGCTATGGAAGAATTGCTGCCATCGGATTCCATGATCCAAGCATTATCAGAAGCTGATCTTCTATCAGATTTCTCTTCAACGGAAATGGAAGATCCTTCTTGATTTGTACGGCGCCCTACTAATTCTTCTGATGCCTTGTTTGGATCAAATCCTGGATTGCCAGCTACAGGACTTTCATCAGCTGAGACATAAGCATCCTTTGTGGTCAAGAAGTAATTACCCTTGGCCAACGTTTGGGTGACCACAAATTTTGCCTCAGATAGGTCCATACTTAGTTCTCCACCAATGTTTAATTGCTCAGGATTGGCTTGCAAGGATTCAAACTCAGTCATTTGAATTTTGGATTTCTTGACATGATCAATCATGTCAAATGACTAAGATGTACTTGGAAGAGAGGATGGGAGTTCATCCTTTTGGTTTTTTGGAGGGGGAGGATTGATCTGCGAAGTTGAAGTAGGTGCAAAGATGTTCGATGCACTTACTTTTTTAGCAACCACCGGGTTTTTTGGCTAGAAAGGCAGAGTGGTTCCACGCTTAGCAATTGAGGTTGCTAGTTGAGGTCGCTCTTCTGTCTTCTCTTTGTCGGCCTGCTGGGCTGATTGATTCTTGGACCGGGTGAATACTGCGTATGATCCTTTGACTGCTTCACCTTCACTTCTGGGTTCATCTTGGTAATTCAGAAAACCAATGTGAGAGTCGCCAGCTGATTCTTCTTGATCCTCTCTGAAGAGATCAGCATCATTTTCTTACTCAAACTCAGGTTGGAAAGAGAAAACATGTTCTGTTTTCAGATATCCAACTACTGAGTTGGTTGGAGGTGTTTCAAGGGCAAAGTTCCTTTGTGGGGGAGGAAGACGATTTGGTTGCCCTTGACTTCTGGCAGCGTTGCCTTGATATGGCTGATTGGGAAATGTCCTCCTTGGTGCATCTCTATATAGAGGAGCAGAAGACATACCTTGGGCCATTTGCCTTTTCAAGGCTAGCAATTCATTTGCCAACTTTTGTACCATTGGGTCAGTGGTGGCTGTGGATGAACATTCAGAAGATGAAGAGGGTTTTCCTCTGTTCGGGTCTCTCTTTATCTTTCCTGCCAAGATAAGGTCATCTTCTACCTCAGTAGCCAAGTCCTGAGTAGCAGCAAGGTCTATGTGGCCAGCTTGTCTAAGTAGAAAACTCACTTCAGGTAGCTGTGAGTTGATGAAGAAGCATTTGAGGTTTTGAGGTGTCGGCTGGGCGACCATGGGAATCCTGTGCCTCAGCTTGTCGAACCTGGCAATAAAATCCCTCATAGGCTCATGAGGTTCCTTCTTCATCTGAGTGAGTTGGGCCAGCAAGGCATGTGCATCTTCTGCGGGCTTGAACCTTGCTTCAAACTTGGCTTTGAGTGTATCCCAATCGGTCACTGATCCAGCTTGCAGATGGTAGAACTAGTCTGCAGCAACACCTTGTAGTGTCTCCACTAAAAGCTTGACTGCCACGTCTTCAAATTCCACCCCTATCACACCACAGGCTATGCTGAAGGCTGCAATGTGTTCATCAGGGTGAACTATCTCATCACCAAAGAATTTGGAAAAATTCTTTTTTGAACTACGTGGGAGTTCATGCAGAGGTGGAGTCAAGTTGAGTGGGCCAAAAGAGTTACCCCAGGGGCCTTGAATTGCCATGATTTAATTATGAAAAATAGGGATAACAAATCTAGGAGTGGCCAGATTGCAGAACAAAAATGGAAAAGGACTGGCCCTACTTCAGCTTGAGGCTTGAGGCTTCAAACTGCACACTCTTTCTCAGTAGCTTTGGTTTTGCAGACCAAATAAAATAATGGAGGTGGAGGAAGATGGTAAGCCTATAAATGATAATGGGTAAGACATGGAGCGGAGTCGCCAGAGTCTGTAATGGATAAGGGTTAGGGACTGCTTCAATCTAAAACTTGAGACTTCAGACTGCACGTTCATCCCCAGCGGAGTCGCCAAAAACTGTTGGGTGAATATTTTGTCGACCAGCTAACTGGTGAGCAAAATAGTTCCTATCACCACAACATAGGGAGATTGGTCGTCCAAAGTTGCAGGTTTACCACATCCAATGGAGACAAATCTCTCCTCTCATCAAGGGGAGGTTCCCTATTAAATATATGAAGGCTATATACTATATATATAAGCAAAAAGTAAGACACAGGGGTGGGATAAGCCATCCATCTCTCTTTTTTTAGAGATGATGCTAACAAACAGAGGAGAAATCTTGGGTGATTGGTGAAGGTACTTCTCTTCTTTCAGAAGTAACATTTAGCCAAGAGCCAGATTCCTTCTTGGATAGTAGAAATCCTGGTGAAGCGATAGAAGACACTTCTCTTCTTTCAGAAGTGTTTGTTATTGCAAACAACAGGAATCTTTCTGGTAGGATAAGTAATAGGGTGCCAAGGGCATAGCAACCAACAATCTAAGATGTAGCACAAAGTCTCCACCTTGACTACCCAAGAGTGAGATACGAAGAACAATGGGGGCACAAAGTCGTCCCAAGGTCCTTTACACAGAAACATAAAATAAAAACACGCACTGAAAACAATTATGTCAACACAAAGTCTGAAAGTAATTGGTTTCAGGACACCTTTGTTACTTTCACTAATTCTGCTTGCCAAATTAAATAAACAAGAACACATTCAGAAGATAGACATAAGAATAATCTTCTAAAATGATACAAGCCAAAACAACACAAAATCTGCAAACAACTTGCTTTCTCATTTAGATAAAATGAAATAAAATACAATTTGAGCTCAAAGTCTCAGTATTCGCCTTTCAATTGGACAAAGTTTTGCTTCTGTATTGGGAAGATCTCCTTTCAAATGGTACAAAAGATTACATTATATAGAGGCCTGAGGGAGGCTTGGCACTTTGTCCCATGGAACGACCCATTCGGCGTGTTCAATGCCTTGGATACATTCTTGGTCTTGTTAGGAAGGGCCATGCTGGAGTAGGGCAGCTGCCTTAATTGTGGCATGTCGATTCATCTTTAGTGCCTCCTCCCGAGCCTAAATCTCTCATTCCATCACCTGCTTAGCCGCGCAACTGTCTATTCTGCCTTTATCTCAAAGGGGACAAACAGACGGCGCTTTCAATGTTTGCAGGCCCCTAATATCTACTCGATGAACTGTTTCACCTACTGGAATTAACTCCTGCTAAGTTTCCCTCTTTGTCTCTTCCTTCTCTTGGTCTTGGCCTTAGGGTCTTTTGAACGCATTCGGGTCCGCGCTTTAAGTCTGCTAAAATCAACAGACACTTCATTGCGACAAATTTGACGTTTGCGGGCCCGTCATTCTTCCTAGCAACTCTCTCGTGTCTTTCTCACTTTCCATGGTCGCTTTTCGTTGTGACGCGGGTGAGGACACGTGGCGGCATCCGCAACTTCGAAATAGGCTTATCAGAATAAGCTTTGAAACTTGTTAGCGGATGGAGGCGTGGATGCAGACACATGACAGCTTTCGCTGCACTGGGATGGGACACGTGGCGAGTTTCGCACTTTGAATCTTCGTCTGAAACTGTGTCTCGGCATGTGACACTTGGCAGCTTCCGCTGCACTTTGAGACTCAAACCTTTCCCGAAGGGAACTTGCCCTTCGGGGTCTTGAAAAAGGTCCGTTACCGAATGTCGAGTGTCCCTCTGCAAAGGTGTCTGCCCTTTGGGATCTTCCAAGTGGCCTTCGGGCTTCAATTCTTCGGCAGGCTGTTGGTCCCTTTGTTTCCTTCGGACGAAATGTCCGAAGGAATTCCTTCGGACAATTTGTCCAAAGGAAACCTTTCCTTGGCTTTATGTGTGCCTTTGCACTCGAGGGTGCTCTGTCTTTTGACATGTGGCACCGTCCGCTCTTTTAACCAGTGACACATGGCGCCTTCTGCTGTTGACACTTGGCAGCATCGGCCTTCGCGGGCCTTCGCGACATCGTAGAAGCGTTTGGGGCTCAGTCGGGCTCTCGCGGACGATGACACTTGTCGGCCTCCACCGATCTCTGCCAGGGGCACGTGGCACGGTCCGCTGCTCTTAGAAAAACATAGTGGAGCCTTCCACAGTTGGCACTTGTCGCCCTTCGCGGAACTCTGAGAGAAGCTTTATCAAAAGAAGCCTACAACTTATGAGTTTTGAGAGCGAACGTCGACACGTGTCGCGTTCTGCTGAGTCACAATGGGACACATGGCATCTTCCGCATACTTTTAACAATCGCGTGGATGCAGACATGTGGCAGCTTCCGCTTGACTCTTCTTTGCACGCGTTTCTTTCCTTAACTGAGGCAGCCTTTGAACCTTTGAACCCGGCACGTTGAACCGATTGAACGTTGAATCCGTTGAACCGATGAACCAAAAATGGTTCAAGGTTCAAGCTTTTGAGACTCGTTAAGTGCTCGGGGTTGCGGAACCTTTGAAATGGTTGAACTTTGAACTTTGTCGGGTGCGTTCAACTCTTGCCGACGATGTTGAACCTTGAACCCATTTAACCCTTGAACCCTTTTGCTTAAAGGTTCAACAGTTCAATGGTGCTTAGGAGCTTGCTGATTGAATTCTTTTGATTGAACCAAGGTGCTGAACCAATCCTGAAAATGCCTGAGTGCTGGAAACTGGTTCTTTTGATTGGACTCGCCTGCAGAAGCCTTTGAACCTTTGAACCTGCTAATCCCTTTACTGAAAAAGCTTGAAAAATGGGGAATTTGAAAGCTCAGAACAAATTTTTGGAAAGGGAAGAAACAATTTTGGTCTTGCAGGGCCAAAATAGTTCATATGTTGTCCCAAAAATGAGAAGTCACTTTTTGGGGACAACAGGATGGAGATAGTGGTTACAATTAGATTTTGGTCAAAGAAGACTAATTCAAGATAGCCTTCATGACTAAGTGGGAGACATTTGCATACAGAAAGTTGCGATTCGATTTGTCTAATGCTGGAGCAACTTTTCAGAGAGCCATGGATATGGCCTTCCAAGGCCTTCTTAACAGGTTTGTGCTTGTTTATTTGGATGATATAACAATGTTTTCAAAAGATGCAGAAGATCACATGGTTCATCTCAAGTAAGTTTTTGAAAGGTGTAGGTAATTTGGGATATCTCTAAATTTCAAAAAGTGTGTATTTTCAGTTCATGAAGGTAAGCTTCTTGGACATGTTGTTTCAAAGCATGGTTTAAATATAAATTCTGAAAGGATTCAATCCATTCTTGCACTCTCATTGCCTAAGAGCAAAAAGGCTTTGCAAAGTTTTTTTGGAAAAATCAACTTTATAAGGAGATACATTTTAGATTTCGCTACTATAGTTAAACCACTTACAACCATGATAAAGAAAAATTAGAACTTCAACCGGTCGAAGGAGGGAGTAAAAGGGTTTGAAGATGTTAAGAAAGCCATAACAAGTGCTTCTACGCTTTTAAATCCAGATTTTACGAAATATTTCATTCTGTATACGTATGCTAATATGGACACCATTTCAGGCAAATTTATGCAGCAAAATCATGAAGATTTGGAGCAGCCAATAGCTTTCTACAGCCAAGGCTTGGAAGAGTATGAAACAAGGTATTCTTTTGTTGAAAAACATGTCCTTTCAGTTATAAGATTTTTGAAGAAATTTGGGCACTTATTGTCTAATAATAAAATACATCAATGGTTGTTCATCCAAGCATCAAAGAATTTCTTCTGAACAAAGACATAAATGAGAAGAGAGCTGGTTGGATGTAATGGGCACCCCAGTTGCACCCAAAACTAACCCAGTAGGGACTCTTTATGACTTCGGTAGTTTTGCTGAAATTTCTTTTTTTGTTTTACAAAGACCAATATATGTAACATAAATATAGAATTGCAAGCATAGATACACACAACTGAAATAACCAACACAGTGTATTTGTATTAATTGTAACATGAGCAAACGAGTACAATGCCGGTCACGTGGTGACTCATTAGATCCCTTGGTGATCGTACAAACATTATTTCAAGCAGATATACCAGCATGTGCCGAAGGTGCTTTATTTGTTCTTTGACCCCCCCGGAACTACGGACTCTGCAGAAGCTTCTACGGACTCTGCAGCCAAAACTGCGGACTCTGCAGGCTTAGATCTACGGACTCCATCAGGCTGGAAATCTACTGACTCTGCAGTCTGAAATCTACGGACTCCACCAGGCTTGAAATCTACTGACTCTGCAGTCTGAAATCTACAGACTCTGCAGGCTAGAAACTACGGACTCTGCAGGCTTAAATCTACAGACTCTGCAGGTAAGAAACTACGGACTCTACAGGCAAGAAACTACGGACTCCGCAGACAGAAGCTACAAACTATGCAGAAAACTACAGACTCTGCAGGCAAAAATCTATAGACTCTGCAGGCAGGAAACTACGGACTCTGCAGGCAGAAAACTACGGACTCTGCAGGAACTACGGACTCAGTAGGCAGAAATCTACGGACTCACCCGGCTGCATACAGATGCTACAGTGATGGAGTTGCTACAGTGACGAGTTGTTACAGTAGTACGGCTGCTACAGTGGTACAGCTGCTACAGTGGCGCGGCTACTACAGTGGTTGAGAGCACAAAACTCCAAGACCAATCCCAAGGATTAATGTCTAGAGTGCTACAAATTAGAAGGACGTTCTCAAATGCCCAAATAAGTTGCAAGTGCAACAATTCTTTTCTTCTTATCCAACATGCCCAAAGAAGCCACAAGCACTCCCCTATATCCTTTTCTCCAAGGGGCAACTCAACTCACTTGAGCAATGTGGGATAAAGGATGTGCAACAGTCCCTCATAAAGTAAATGTTTAAAGTGACACTCAATGTCTTTCAACTGGGTTAAAAGTTACCCTTTTTGCATCACTTCAGGCCCCCAAAAATACTAGCAACCGGACTCCGAATGGTGCGAGTGATAGCTTGCCGGAAAGCTCTCAACAAGGAGCACCAAAACCAATCATCAAAACTGGCCTCCGTTGCGTCCTAATAGCTTACTAAAAATAATAAGTGTGTTGGAAACTGAGTGAGCCCAGCCGCTAAAATGGGGACATTACAGTCCGCCCCCCTTGAATTTGCTTGTCCTCAAGCAATCTCAGCCCAGTCTACTGGATAACTTGCTCACTTTCCCATGTAGCATCCTCCTCCGACAGGTCTTTCCATCTGACCAAATACTCCTTCACTATCCTGTTTCTGAGTTTCCTCTTTCTAGTGTCCAGAATAGTCTCAGGTTCTAACACGAGCCTCCCTTCCTCATCCAAAGGGGGTAGATCTGCAGTAGGCACTACACCCTGACCAATGGCCCTCTTAAGCCTAGACACATGGAATACATTGTGCACTTGACTGCCCTTTGGAAGCTCAAGTTCATAGGCGACTTCACCCACTCTTCTAATCACCCTGTAGGGGCCATAAAATCTAGGCTTAAGCTTCTCTGCTCCGCTCTTCTTGATCGATGACTACCTATATGGTTGTAGCCTCAAATACACCATGTCCCCTACCTCGAAACTGTGCTCTACCCTATGCTGATCAGCATACAACTTATGCTGATTTTGGGCCTGCCGTATATTCTCTTTGAGCGCTATCAAGATATCTTGGCTATCCTTCAACAGGTCTTTAGCTTTGGGCACTCTGCTGTCCCCCAAAGCCATATCTATGAAGCTTGGAGCTTCATACCCGTACAATGCCATAAATGGAGTCATCCTGATGGTCATGTGATGCGTGGTATTGTAACAATACTCCCCCATGTGTAACCATTTAACCCAGGCTCTCTGTTGTGCGGTCACATAGTTTTGCAAATAACCCTCCACCCACTTATTTACTATCTCAGTCTACCCATCAGTTTAGGGATGGTAGCTCGTACTAGGTGTAAGGTTTGTACCACACAACCTGATCAACTCTCGCCAAAAAGCACTCATGAACTTGCTATCCCTGTCACTGACAATAAATCTTGGTAACCCATGTAGCCTAAAGACCTCCCTGAAGAACACATCTGCCACTTGAGCTGCTGTATAAGTAGAGGGAATAGCAAAGAAGTGAGCAAACTTCGTCAATCTGTCCACCACCACATAAATGCAATCTCTTCCCTGCACTCGAGGTAGGGCAGTGATGAAGTCCATAGAAATGCTCTCCCACTTCCGGTCTGGAATAGGTAAGGGTTGTAGTAAACCAACAGGAAACGTGTGCTCTTCCTTACTCTGTTGACAAACTGCACACTCCCTGACATGCCTTTGAACATCGTCCTTGAGCCCTTTCCATGAGAACCGCTCTCGGATCTGCCTGTAGGTCTTGAAGACCCCCGGATGCCCGGACGTAGGTGCATCATGAAACGCCCTTAGTATCGTCTCTCTTAAGGGTGATGACGGAATTAAATAGATTCCGTCCTGAAACCTGATCAACCCATCAATCACCTCATAGCAACCATCCTGTATAGTGCCTAAAACCAGTCCCGATGCCCAAGTGTCCCCAACATATTCTGCTATAATCTTAGCCCGCCAGTCTCCTAAAATCTCTACAAGAGCACAAATGTGAGGTCTTCTGGATAAGGCATCAACCACTACATTCTTCTTCCCTTTGACAAACTCAATGTCAAAGTCATAGGCTTGCAATTTAGTGACCCACTTCTGCTGCCTGTCATTCAAGTCTCGCTAACCCATGAAATACTTTATGCTGTTGTGATCAGTCTTGATCACAAACTTTCCTCCAACCAAGTAGGATTGGAATTTGGCCAAGGCATGCATAATGGCTAACATCTCCCGATCATAAATATAATAGCTCCTCTCCACCCCTTGGAGCTTCCTACTCTCAAAAGCAATGGGGTGCTTCTCTTGCATCAATACTGCTCCAACCCCGTCACCCGATGCATCACAATGAAACTCAAAAGGCTTCGTGAAATTGGGTAGAGCTAGAACCAGACATGAAGACATTACCCGCTTGAAATGTTCAAAACACTGTTGCGCTGCCACTGTCCATACAAAAACACCCTTCTTGGTGAGGTCTGTTAATGGTGTTGCAGTCTGTGAAAAGCCCTTCACAAATCTCTTATAAAAACCACACAATCCAAAAAATCCTTTGAGTTGTGTAAGGCTGGTTGGAGTGGGCCAATCAACCACCGCCTTGATCTTTTTTGGATCCACCCGAACTCCTTCAGCACTGATAATATGGCCGAGGTAGAGCAATTTGGTCATGCCGAACTCTCACTTTGATTCTTTAGCATACAGTGACTCCTCCAATATGACCAGCACCTCCTCTAATTGCTGTAGGTGCTCATCCCACGTCCTACTGAAAACTAGGATGTCATCAAAGAAGATTAATACAAATCTTCAGAGCTGCCCTCTAAACACCTGATTCATGCAACTCTGGAAGGTAGCTGGAGCGTTGGTTAGCCCAAATGGCATAACCAAAAACTCAAAGTGCCCGTAGTGACACCGGAAGGCAGTTTTTTCTATGTCCTCTGCTCGCATCCTGATCTGATGGTATCCTGAACGTAGGTCTATCTTAGAGAAAAATCGTGCTCCATGCAACTCATCAATCAGCTCGTCAATCCTGGGGATGGGGTACCTGTTCTTAATTGTCTTCTTATTGGGAGCTCTATAGTCAATGCACATACGCATTGTCCCATCCTTCTTCACCAAAACCACCGCTGAAGCAAAGGGGCTTTTGCTGGGCCTAATATGCCCCATCTCCAATAGCTCCTTTATTGACTTCTCTATTTCATCCTTATGCTTTTTTGGATGGCGGTAGGGGGTGATGATGACTGGTTTAGCCCCCTCCTCCAGCTCGATAACATGCTCTACACCCCTCTCGGGAGGGACCCCATGTGGAATGCTATCAAACACCTTATTATGCCTAGAAATGATCTCCTGTATATCTAGGTGATATCTCTTTACCTGCTGCTCTGGAGGCATAGGCATGATCAAACATTCAGCTGCCCACTCGACATCGTCATGTCTGAACAACCGTTCCATCCTTTTCAAGGATACCACCCTGAGCCCCCCATTAGGTAAGCCTCGGAGCACCACCTTTCTGCCCTGATGCTGAAACCTCATCTCCAGCATAGCCAAGTTGAAGGTGAACTCTACCAGAGAAGTCATCCACACCATTCCCAAGATGACATCATAATCTCCCATGTCAACTACATAGAAATCGTCCTCCAACTCATAATCTCCTCCCAACCTGATGCGAAGTTTTGAAATCTTCTGGGTGCATAATAACTTGTGGCTATTGGCCACCATGACTCTGAACCCTGCGTGCTCTTCGGTCTGAAGACCCCTCTTGGCCACCAGTTTTGCGTCGATGAAATTATGCGTTGCCCCTGTATCGATCAAGGAAACCACGCGCTGCCCCTGAATCAGCCCTCTTACCTTAAAGGTCATGGCCTTCTGGACGCCTGTCAGCCGAGCAAGAGACTTCTCATCATCCGAACTCTCCTCAGCAACGCTATCGCCCTGACTAGATTCCGAATCTGAATGCTGCCCCTTGTCTTCGGAAGGTGATTCGTCTGCTGAGAAATACTCCATGGGCTTAGCCTTCACTTTAAGCGGACATTCATGGGAAAGGTTTCATGGCTCCCTACAATGAAAACATAGTTTATTCTTCCTGAGTTCGTTGAGGGTCTCGCTGTCCAACCCTTTTGTTTCCCCCTTAGGCCGCTGAGGGTCCTTCTGAAACGTCTTCCTTTCCTTATCCTTCCTAAAATGAGAGTCATTAGAGTGGAGTTTACTCCTGTAGGAAGAAGATGCTAGGTCTCTAGTTTTCTTAATGGCCTCTTGTAGTGAAGAGGGGTTGTGTCCCTTTACCCATCCTCGCAAGGGGTCGGAAAGCCCATCCATGAAAAGAACAACCAGTCTTCTTTCCGATATATCCGTCACCAATACTGCCAGCTTTTGGAACTCGGTGATATAGGCCCCCACAGAACCCCACTGTTTACGCTGAGCTAGCTCCTTGAAATGCAATTCTAGGTCCTTAGTATCAAACCTGTCAATGAGTCTCTCGGTAAACTCTGCATAAGTATCTACCTGGTTATGGCCAGGCGTGACCATACCGTGGTGCCACCACTCGTGGGCACTTCCATCCAAGTGCAATGCAGCGTACTTAATCGCGTCCCCCTCAGGGATGGGATTAAGCTGGAAATAAGTGTCTAATTTCTGGATCCATGTTCGCGTTGAAGTCTTTCCTGTACCGTCATAGTATGGAATGGACAACTTTCTTAACTTTTTCCTTATCTCATAATTCTGTTGCCTGTTCCCTCTCATGGGCATGTGCTTGAGTCTAACATCCATATACTCCCTGAAGGACATTTCACCTTGAAAATCTGGTCCAACATTTCTCCAATCCTCTAGTATTTGGTCCTGTATCTCCTACTGTGTATGACCAGCGTTATCCTGGTCATTCTGTCTTGGAGGGAATTGTGGCATGAGTGGCCTTGTAGAAGAACCTGCTCTAGCGTATGTCCAGGCTCCCCTATTAATCGATGCATCTCCATTACCTCCATTACCCGGTCCACCTACCTGGTTAGCATTATTACCTTTGTTGGCATTGTTGCCTTGATCTGCTCTAGTCAGTTGTGTAATTGCTAGGGCCATTTGCTGCAATGTGGTCTGTAGCTCCCTTTGCCCCCTGACAAGATCACTGAGCATCATCTTGGTGCTGGGTTCTCCTCTCTCCTCATCTGGGTCACCCATGGCTGGTGTTGCAAAGGGCTCATCCTCCTCAATTTCTGAAAAAACTTGTAAGTCTGGGTTTGTCCGGTTTCTCCTTAAGTAGTACTGATGTGTGGGATGCATGAAACCTCACAGGATGGCAGGGATAACAGGGTCTGATACCACTGTAATGGGCACCCCAGTTGCACCCAAAACTAACCCAGTAGGGACTCTTTATGACTCCGATAGTTTTGCTAGAATTTCTTTTTTCGTTTTACAAAGACCAATATATGTAACATAAATATAGAATTGCAAGCATAGATACACACAACTGAAATAACCAACACACTGTATTTGTATTAATTGCAAAATGAGCAAACGAGTACAGTGCCGGTCACGTGGTGACTCATTAGATCCCCTGGTGATCGTACAAACATTATTTCAAACAGATATCCCAGCATGTGCCGAAGGTGCTTCATTTGTTCTTTGACCCTCCCAGAACTACGAACTCTGCAGAAGCTTCTACGGACTCTGCAGCCAAAACTACGGACTCTGCAGGCTTAGATCTACGGACTCCACCAGGGTGGAAATCTACTGACTCTGCAGTCTGAAATCTACGGACTCCATCAGGCTTGAAATCTAGTGACTCTGCAGTCTGAAATCTACGGACTCTGTAGGTTGGAAACTACGGACTCTGCAGGCAAGAAACTACGGACTCTGCAGGCAAGAAACTATGGACTCTGCAGACAGAAGCTACGGACTATGCAGAAAACTACGGACTCTGCAGGCAGAAATCTACAGACGCTGCAGGCAGAAAACTACGGACTCTGCAGGAACTACGGCCTCAGCAGGCAGAAATCTACGGACTCACCCGGCTGCATACAGATGCTACAGTGACGAGCTGCTACAGTAGTACTGCTGCTACAGTGGTACGTCTGCTATAGTGGTACGGCTGCTATAGTGGCACGGCTGCTACAGTATTGCGGTTGCTACAGTGGCTGAGAGCACAAAACTCCAAAGACCAATCCCAAGGATTGATGTCTAGAGTGCTACAAATGAGAAGGACGTTCTCAAATGCCCAAATAAGCTGCAAGTGCAACAATTCTTTTCTTCTTATCCAACATGCCCAAAGAAGCCACAAGCACTCCCCTATATCCTTTTCTCCAAGGGGCAACTCAACTCACTTGAGCAATGTGGGATAAAGGATGTGCAACAGTCCCTCATAAAGTAAATGTTTAAAGTGACACTCAATGTCTTTTAACTGGGTTAAAAGTTACCCTTTTTGCAGCACTTCAGGCCCCTAAAAATACTAGCAACCGGACTCCGAATGGTGCGAGTGATAGCTTGCCGGAAAGCTCTCAACAAGGAGCACCAAAACCAATCATCAAAACTGGCCTCCGTTGCGTCCTAATAGCTTACTAAAAATAGTAAGTGTGTTGGAAACTGAGTGAGCCCAGCCGCTAAAATGGGGACATTACATTGGATAACCAAGGTAATGAAATATGATGTGGAAATTAAGGTTACAAAGTTGATTAGAGGCAAAAGACTTTGTGAGCATTTAACTTAGGACTTGCAAGAAACTAATGAAGCTGTTTTATTGTCAAATGATGAAGAGATTGTTGTTCACACCTCACCTTCCAACTGGTTTCGTGATTTGGTAAGCTATCTGCAAGATGCTTTTTACCCTTCTCACCTAAGTGCTTCAAAAAGAAGGTATTTCAGATTGCAATCAATTCCATTCTTGCTCGTTGATGGTGTTTTGTTCAAAAATGATATTAATGGAACGTTACTAAGGTGTGTGGACCCAAGCCAAACTCAAAGATTACTTGAAGAATTCCATGATGGACACTTTTTCGCAAGAACTACAGCACTTAAAATCATGAGAGGTGGGTACTATTGGCCTACTATATTTGGCGATTGCCACACATGGGTTAGGAAGTGCAAACAATGTGCTATATTTGTAAGAAAAGTTAAACTTGCAGCCTTGCCCCTTCAGCCAATTGCAGTGGATCAACCTTTTGTCCAGTGGGGATTGGACTTTATTGGTTTCATTAATCCTCCTTTGAGTTCAGGGCATAAGTGGATTCTAACAGCTACGGATTACTTCACACGTTGGACAGAAACAATTGCATTGAAAGAAGCAAACAAAACTACCGTTTTTTATTTTTATGAAGGTTTGCTTACTAGGTTTGGAGTTCCTTCAACCATTATTTCTGACAATGCAATGGCTTTTGTGGGATCTAGGATTAGCCAATGGGCTGTCCAACACGGAGTTTATCTCAGCACTTCATCGAACTACTATCCACAAGGAAATGGCCTTGTTGAATCTACAAACAAGAACCTCTTAAGGATCATATGAAGGACTATTGAAGACAATCAAAGGTCATGGCATCTCAAGTTGAAGTCAGAGCTATGCGCTAATAGGATCACTTACAAGAGGTCAATAGCCAACTCTCCATACAAGCTAGTATATGGTAAGGAAGCAAGGTTACCTATTTCTCTTGAGTTTTCAGCTTTAAAACTAATGCATCAATTTGAGTTGTTGGAGAATGAGCCTAAGGAAATCAGATATGCAGAGCTTATGGAGTTGGAAGAGACAAGAAATCAATCCATGCTAGCCATGGCAGTCATCAGGCACAGGTGAAAAGAACGTTTGACAAAGGAGCTTCCTCTCGAAGCTTCAATGAAGGAGATTTGGTACTCAAGTGGGATGAGGATCGAGCCAAACTAGGAAGACACGATGTTTGATTCCCTTTGGAGCGGCCCATACACAATCTCCAGCTGCAAATCCCACAATGCCTTCCAACTTGCCAAGATGGATGGCCAAGGGCTTCCAATCCCAGTCAATGGAATACATCTGAAACATTGCTATTGAAGAGCAAAGCTCTATGTACATAGTTTGTTTTTGCTTTCCTCCAAGTGTTGTTCAAGTACAATAGTTTGCTTCAGTTTTGTTCAATAAGTGCTTGTTTGCAGATTTGCTTCTTAATTTTCCTGCTTTCGTGTTTTTCCCTTCCTTTTTGAAGGAGAAAGGTTACTTTAGCCAAGGTCAGGGAGAGATTTTCAGTCAGAACTCAGGGTCACCATTGGGAGTTCGAATAGCATCTATATGATCTGAGTTCTCTAGCATAGCAGGCATGCTTCCCAGCAGAGTCGTCAAAAATGCTGACAATTTTGCCCCCCATAGGGCAAATTGTCACCCCTACTATTCGGAACTTTGCTATGGTGCCAAGTTTGTCTTGTGAATCAGTTTTGGGGTCCTTAAATGAGCAGTTATAGCCACCCAAGTGGCCATCTACAACTAGGTGAATTTTAATCATTCAGAGGTTTCCAAGGAGCGTGCTTGATTACAGGGAAATGTGCAAATACAGTCAAGACATACAAGCTATAAGTTTATTTATTTTGTCTTCCCAAGAAATTTTTTTCGGGCTATAAGAGGTGGACTATTTATTCAGACGTTTTGTTCGAGAGAAAGAGGTCTCAAAGAACTGTATAAAAGTCCGAAAAAATGACTAAGTGGCAGTCGTACAAAGTTTATTTTCTTCGGACTTTTTGTCCGAAAGAAAAAGGGAAAAGCACAATTGAGAAGCCCTGAAGGGCACTTGCCCTTCGGGAAGGTTCAATTCAAAAGTCTCGAAGGGTATGTACCCTTCGGATTGGTTCACTTTATGGTTTTCAAGTCAAGACAATTCATTCGAAGGACAATTTCAAAAAGCCCGGGTGCCCTTCAAAAACCCAGAAGGGCAACTGCCCTTGCAGGGGGCACTTATGCAGCAAGGTGGCCTTTACAATTCTTCTGAAAGGTATGTTTTAAGGAGAATAGCACTTACGGAGGACATCTGGGCGTTGCGTAGGGACGTTTACAATTTCCCCGAAGGGTATGTGCCCTTGCGGGGGACACTTCAAGCACGAAAAAGACCTTGGCAAAAGTTTCGAAGGACAAAATCCATTTTTTCCGAAGGACACTTGCCCTTGCGGAGGGCACTTGGTCGGTGAAGTGGACCTTTTCCATAGTTCTCGAAGGGCACTTCTAGAAGAACCTTATCCTTGCAGAGGGCACTTGGTCGGTGGTAGGACCCTTTCAAAAGTTCCGAAGGGCATTTTTGGGAATCAGAAGCCTTGTGAAGGGCACCTCCATAAAGCGAAGGACAAAAACAAAGTTCCTGAAGGGGACTTGCCCTTCAGGGAAAGATAGCCAAAGGAGACGAATTCCTTCGGACTTTTTGTCCAAAGGAATTCGGGAGGGACAAAAAGCCCGATAGAAAAGACAAGGGCGTAAACAAAGGCCAAAAAAGAGAAGGAAATGCCAAGCCCAGGAAAGAGAAGAGATAGAGAGTCCTTCGGACAATTTGTCCGAAGGATGAAAACTAAAATATAGCCCGAATCCCAAAGCAGAACACGAGAAAAGCCAAAGAAAACACGATGCAGAACTGAGCATGGTCAATAGCATGAACAGAGACATAAGCACAAACATGACTGAGCCAGCATGAACAGTGAATAAAACAAATGCAGAATAAAGTCAAAGGCAGGATAAACAAAGATCATGCACAGACTAACGTGAGTGACTCCAACGAAGTGAACGCATTTAAGAAAGCAAGCATGTTTCAGTTCTGAAAATCGAGCTGTCTTGCATGATGAACAAGCAAAGCATTGAACGTTTCAAACAACCGGAAATATCATGCACGCACTCTCGTTTGTCTCAAAACTTGAAACATTCCGGTGGTTCAAACGCAATTCTTAATTTGGCATTTGCATTGATTTCATGCAAAGGGGAGACTTTCAAACGTTCCAATAGTTTGAGTGGATTTGACTACTCTTATTTTGGAGTTGACTGATTTTCAAGTCAAGACATCTATTCATAGATTTCATGCATCAAAAGCTTGTCTTCTTCGTTTTCAACGTCAAGGATTCTTCATGCAAGACATCCAGGTATAAGCCAAGGAAAAACAAATTTGGAAGACTCATGCAACGCAATTTGGACTTGGGCTAATGAAGAGTTAACTTCTCTTATTTCAAATGCCAATTTCTTGGCTTTTTGTAATTTTCTATATTAATGGCTTTTCAGCGCTGTAAAATCAAAACCTCTCTTGGTAAGACCAGACTCTGCCATTGGTGAGTTGTAACTTTTTTAATCAATAGAAAGATTGTACTTTCAAATTTCAAGTGCTGGCATAGTCTACATTCATTTAGTAATTTGCATATGTGGTAGATTTCTCTCCCTTTCCAAGTTTTGATTCGTACTTAGTTGCTAGCTCATCATGTTATGTAGGTCATGTTCAGTGTTTTATATGTCTTTTGCTGAAGCTGTAAGTGGATGTTAGGTGGCTGCAAAGTGTCTTGTATCAGACCTTTCTCCATCGTTTTCCCTCACGTTTTTGTCATTGGATCGAACTTTCTCATGAAATACTTATGCATAGTGATCAATTGAAAATCAAAGGTCTTCCTTTTCCCTTGTTTGTTTAGTGTTCAAGGTTTCAAGTAGAGTGGATCAAACATTTTGGTGTATCATCGTCATTAAGTAGGATTTTCCCTTCAAATTTTTTTCTCCATTTTCCATGGTAGTCGGCAACACAAAACTAGAGATTCTCATTGATACATCTTACAGGAACTGGCGTTCTCTGGAGGTTCTTCTCACCATTGAGGCACCCCCCTTCGTGAGAAGATCTCATTGTTTCAATTGAAGAGAGGATTAGCCATTTCAAGACGTCTTCGATTCAGGGTGCAACTCCAGCTTGACAACAAGCTAGACACAACATTTTTGTACCTAGAAAATACGTGGGGCACAATCTTTGCTGCAAGGTACAATGTGGAACAAGGTGGTGCCCCTGGAAGCAAATAAGGCATATGCAATTTTTTGGTACTTCAACAACCTTCCTTTCAATGTGGCGAAGAGCCCATATTGGGATTATTTGGTGGCTTTGATAGTTGCAAGGAAAGAGTACAAGGCACCTTCTCCAAGAGACTTAAGTGGGAGGTTGCTCCAGGATGCTATTGAAGATGCAAAGTCAATTATGAAAGATCACAATAGTTTGTGGTGCAAGTTTGGATGCACCATTCTTTTAAATGGGTGGACGGATAGAAATAACTGCACCCTCATCAATTTTCTTGCAACTTCAAATGGTGAGATGGTTTTTTTGAAGAAATTGATGCCTCTAACAAAGTAAAAAGACAAACTTTGACCTTAATGCTCAAGGAGGTTGTCTTAGAGGTGGGCATCGAGAATGTTGTGCAAGTTATCATTGACAATGCAACATGTGGTTGTTGGGAGACTACTTAAGAAGAGGCATCCATCACTCTTTTGGACCCCTTGCGCAACACATTGCCTTGACCTTCTTTTGAATGACATAAACAAAATTGATTGGGTGAGATTTTGTAGAAGAGGTTGCAAACATCACCAAATATATTTATAATGACCCTTGGGTTCTCAGCTTGATGAGAGATCACACCAAGGGGAAAGAGCTTGTGCAAGCAGGTGTCACAAGGTTTGCAACTAACTTCCGTATGTTACAAAGTATTTGTAGTTTGTTAACAATGTTGAAGCAGATGTTTGTGAGTCAAGCATGGATAGACTCAACATATTCAAAGAAAATTGATGGAGACAATGTTGTAAAAACAGTTTTTGATGATGCCTTTACGAATAGAGCTATAGAGATCATCAAGGCAACTTTCAATTTCAAGTCGATTCTTTCATTTTCAATATTTTAATGTATTTACTTTGTTTGTAAGTTTGTAACTTTAATTTGTTTTTATTTTTTAGCTTCGTAGATGTTGGAGCCTTTGGTGAGAGTTTTGTGCTTGGTGGATGGGGAGCAAAACCCAATGGGATACATTTAGGAGGTCATGGATAGAGCCAAAGAGGCTATCCAATTTTTTTATAAGAGGGATAGTGGCAGATTTGATCTCGTTTAGGAGTTAATTGATTTAAGGTGGAACAAACAACTCCACCAACCCATCCATGTAGTGGGGTACAACTGTAATGTCCCCTTAGTCAGTATTAGTTGCAGAGGGGGTTAGCCTATCATTTCAACTCTCGTAGGTTAATGAACTCAATCTGAGGGTCTATTGGTAGCTGTTGCTTGGTCATATGGGACATTACTTATCATCAGTGCTTCATTAAGTTCAGGTTTAGGCCATTGCAGATGTTTCTTCTGGCTCAGTTTGACATACTATTTATAGTAAGTCATCTTTTCTAAGATACTATTTTTGGCAGGGCACCTGGTCATATAGTATTTGTAGTGTTGATCTTGATTTTCAGTTGACTTAGTGAAATAAGTCGTTTTGAGCAAGTTATTATTATTTAATTATTAATAAAGTTAACTTTATTAATAATTAATTATTTAAGGTCAATTATAAAGTGTTTTTAATGAATGGGGCCAAGATACATCAATTAAAGTCTTTTAAGTGATTATTTTATTGGGGCACCCATACCATGGTATTTCCTAAGTCAACATTAAAAACAAATAACTTAAATGATTATTAATTTTAGAAGGATTGACCTCCTCTTGGGAAAAAGTATAGAGGATCAACTAAGCTTCTTTCATCTAGAATTTGACATTTGATTTGGAGTTCTTGTTTGAAGAAGGAACTGTTGGCCATTTTTGGCCCACATACCAAAATTTTTTCCAAGTGTGAGAAGGTGGACATTCAAGCAAAATTGGCAAATTCAGACAACCTCGGGTTCTCCAAAGAAGAAGTCTTTGGGCTTTTGAAGTTGCAGGACTTCAGGTTTCCGAGGGCACAGTGCAAATTGGGTTTCCAGCGGAGCTTGAATTCTAAATGTTTTATAAGTAGAAGTTATTCGGGTTTACAAACCCGAATTACTCATGGACAGTGTATTTTGGGTTCTCCAAGGAGCACTACTCAATTATTTCATAAGTTGTGAGCAGTCAGAAGCCCAAAATAAGTAAAAGGGCTTGACAAACACGATTTGGTCTCGAAAAATAGTGCTTCTTGGGTTCTTCAAGGGACAAATCTTCTCCAAAAGCCAAGGGTCATTTCTGAAAGAAGATGGTCCTAGCAAAAAACTCAAAGGTTCTTTTCATTTTTCCAAAGGACCAGTCAACTTTTTCGAAGGTCACTTTCACAAATTCGAAGGGTATTTCCTCCAAGTGGACAGTTGCAAGTTTCCTGAAGGGCATGTTACCCTTCGGAAGGACCATTTCAAAATTCCCAAAGGGTATCTTTCCCTTTGGGAGGATATGTCATGTCCCCTTCTAGTTGACATCTCTCAAAATTGATGATTAGCCTATTATGTGACCCTCGTAGGCTAATAGAATGGATAGAGGGTCTTAATGGAGCTTGGCTTGGCTTCGACTATTAGAATTTTTCCAGTTGGCTTTCGTTCGAGCTCTTTCAGACATCGTTTGCCTGAGTTCTTATTTTTTGGAGATATTTGACACTCAACGGAGCACCCCTGTTACGGTCTGGTCATGTGCAGAATCACTCCCTTGTTCACCAGTTTCAGACGGTTTGAGAATCGGATACTTTTTGAGGGAGATTAAAATTTAATTGATTTAATTAAATATTAATTATTTGGCGTAATTTAATGACTTAGGCGTTTTGACCCAAGGGGGCGCTCATTATGAAGGGGGCCGAGGCCGTTTTAATTATATTTTATAATTAAAATTGTGTCTTTAGACTATGAAAAAATTAAAAGAGAAGAAAACCCTAATTTTTAATTATGAAACCCTGATTAGGGAAAGCGCACCTTTTAGAGGATATAAGGGTTTCTCATTGGAAATCGTCCCATTCATGTTGAAGACAATTTTTGCTAAGTATTTTCTGAGAAGACTGAGCCCAGGGTTTTCAGTATTCGATTTGCATTGGAAAACGTGCAATCTTTAGTGTGTGCAATTCAGAAGTTGTGAGATATCAACTGATCTATTGCCAGACAGAGAGATAACTTCACACAGAGGTTATCACAAAGATTTATATATTCAGGGTTTTGATCCGAAAATCATCCAGAAAGAGATCTACCATATTGGCGCCACTTTTCTTGAGTTTTGGAGTTCAGCTGTACCAGGCCGTACTGGTATTTATTGCTACCTCCCTTAGATGATGAGGAAAAGTTGATTTTAGTACCTGAGTCTATCCTGGAGTACAAAGAGAGACAGTTGCGTGGAGGACTATCAGGGAATATTTGGTAAAATGGAGAGATTTGCCATTGGAGGATGCTACATGGGAGAGCGAGGATATTTTGCAGCATCCGGAGTTGAGATTGCTTGAGGACAAGCAATTTCAGGAGGGGCGGACTGTCATGTCCCCTTCCAGTTGACATCTCGCAGAATTGATGATTAGCCTATTATGCGACCCTCGTAGGCTAATAGGATGGATAGAGGGTCTTGATGGAGCTTGGCTTGGCTTCGACTATCAGAATTTTTTCAGTTGGCTTTCGTTCGGGCTCTTTCGGACACCGTTTGCCTGAGTTCCTATTTTTTGGGGATATTTGACACTCAGCGGAGCACCCCTGTTATGGTCTGGTCATGTGCGGAATCACTTCCTTGTTCACCAGCTTTAGACGGTTCGAGAATCGGATACTTTTTGAGGGAGATATTAATATTTAATTGATTTAATTAAATATTAATTATTTGGCGTAATTTAATGACTTAGGTGTTTTGACCCAAGGGAGCGCTCATTATGAAGGGGGCCGTTTTAATTATATTTTATAATTAAAATTGTGTCTTTAGACTATGGAAAAATTAAAAGAGAAGAAAACCCTAATTTTTAATTATGAAATCCTAATTAGGGAAAGCGCACCTTTTAGAGGATATAAGGGTTTCTCATTGGAAATCGTCCCATTCATGTTGAAGACAAAATTTTTGCTAAGTATTTTCTGAGAACACTGAGCCAAGGGTTTCCAGTATTCGATTTGCATTGGAGAACGTGCAATACTCAGTGTGTGCAATTCAGAGGTTGTGAGATATCAGCGGATCTATTGCCAGGCAGAGAGATAACTTCACACAGAGGTTATCAAAGAGATTCACAGACATTTATTTCATTAGGGTTTGATCCAAAAATTATTCAGAAAGAGATCTACCATATTGGCGCCACTTTTCTTGAGTTTTGGAGTTCAGCCGTACTGTATTTATTGCTACCTCCCTTAGATGATGAGGGAAAGTTGATTTTAGTACCTGAGTCTATCCTGGAGTACAGAGAGAGACAGTTGCGTAGGAGGACTATCAGGAAATATTTGGTAAAATGGAGAGATTTGCCATTGGAGGATGCTACATGGGAGAGCGAGGATATTTTGCAGCATCCAGAGTTGAGATTGCTTGAGGACAAGCAATTTCAGGAGGGGCGGACTGTCATGTCCCCTTCCAGTTGACATCTCGCAGAATTGATGATTAGCCTATTATGCGATCCTCGTAGGCTAATAGGATGGATAGAGGGTCTTGATGGAGCTTGGCTTGGCTTCGACTATCAGAATTTTTTTAGTTGGCTTTCGTTCGGGCTCTTTCGGACACCATTTACCTGAGTTCCTATTTTTTGGGGATATTTGACACTCAGCGGAGCACCCCTGTTATGGTCTGGTCATGTGCGGAATCACTCCCTTGTTCACCAGCTTTAGACGGTTCGAGAATCGGATACTTTTTGAGGGAGATATTAATATTTAATTGATTTAATTAAATATTAATTATTTGGCGTAATTTAATGACTTAGGCGTTTTGACCCAAGGGGCGCTCATTATGAAGGGGGCCGTTTTAATTATATTTTATAATTAAAATTGTGTCTTTAGACTATGGAAAAATTAAAAGAGAAGAAAACCCTAATTTTTAATTATGAAACCCTAATTAGGGAAAGCGCACCTTTTAGAGGATATAAGGGTTTCTCATTGGAAATCGTCCCATTCATGTTGAAGACAAAATTTTTGCTAAGTATATTCTGAGAAGACTAAGCCAAGGGTTTTCAGTATTCAATTTGCATTGGAGAACGTGCAATCTTCAGTGGGTGCAATTCAGAGGTTGTGAGATATCAGCGAATCTATTGCCAGGCAGAGAGATAACTTCACATAGAGGTTATCACAGAGATTCACAGACATTTATTTCATCAGGGTTTGATCCAGAAATTATCCAGGAGAACATCGATATTGGCGCTTATTTTATCAAGATCTGGCATTAAAAAATCATGTCGACTGTATTTACTGCTGCTGTACGCAGATTGCAGAAGTGCACAGTTAGCAGAAGCGCGCAACAGTCGCAGCCAGCAGGGAGCGCAGACACTGACATCGGCAACGCAGACACTGACATCGGCCGACTCACATACCGACATCGGTCGACTCACATACCGACATCGGTAGAGTAAACCGACATCGGCAGTAATATCCGACCAACTGCGGCAGTATAACTGACGTCGGCGACTGTGTTTTTGAAACAACAACCAGAGAAAAGCTTATTTATTGCAGCCGTACCAGCCGTACCAAATCTAAGATTTTCTTTCAGATTGCAGAAAAATCAGGTTTTTGAACAATATTTTACATTATTTTTATATGCATGACAGAGATTTTATATTGTAATCATCTGAGAAGAATAATAAGAATATAGCTTAGCTAGAAAAGGGTTTACTGCTTCAATATTTATTTTATTTAAATTTATATAAATTTATTGCAAAAATCTCATTCTTCATTATTTCATACAAAAACACCAAAAAAATCAAAATACACAAAAACAGTCAAAAATATTCAGTACCAGAATTCAGGGGAAACAGGTGTTTCTACAGGATCGTTTGCGGAAGTCCGAAGGGACATACAAGAAGCTCGAAGGGTCTCTCACCCTTCGGAAAAGTCCATTTTGAAAAATTCGAAAGGTAATTTCCAAAGGAAGAGAGTAAGAAGGAAGCTTCTAACAAAAAGTCCGAAGGAATTACTTTGGACAAATTGTCCCAAGGAATTCCTTCGGACAAATTGTCCTAAGGAATTCCTTTGAGAGATTTGCCCGAGACAAATAGCAACTTGCAGAAGCCCGAAGACTTCAAGATGGACGAGTCCGAAGTAAGCTTGGAAAACCGGAATTACTCTGCATAGAGTAAATCGGGTTTATCCAAGTACTTTACTTAAAAAGCTTTATAAATAAAGGATATCATAGTTGGAGAGATCAAGGAACCCGAATTAATCTGCATAGAGTAAATCGGGATTCTTCAAGTGCTTGACTTAAGCTTGGTCCAACAACACGAGAGTCATGATGCAACGAATGAGATGCTGCCACGTGGCATAATCTGGAGCAGAAAGGGCCAATCAGTAAAGGACAAGTGGCGCAAGGATGACCAATCAACATAAAGGGGAGTCCAAGCGGCTGGAAGCTAGGAATTTATGAAGGCTCTCGTCCTTCAATATGGTTCGCTCTCGACAAACGACCATCCAGCTTAAAGACAACATGGGTCGGCTTGAGTTTCCAGGCATGGAGACTCGCATCCTTTTTAGCAAGACACATGAAGGGGAGGATCACCATGCTGTTGTTTAAATGAAAAGATCAATTCAGCTGCACAAAGAAGAGACATCTCAGCTGCTCATAGCATGGCTCCTCAAATACTCCAAGGAAAGACTTGAAGGCGGGAGGGACTTCAGAAGGTTGTTCAGCAATCTTGAGCGACACATTTAGTGGCACAAGGGAGGATGACGACAGGGATCCCAGTCATCAATGACTTCTTCCCTCTTCCCATCTTGTCTTCCCCATTTTTTCTAATATAAATAGAGGCCTTGGAGCCAAGAAATTATCTTTGGACTGGCAATAAAGTTACTCTGCCAAAATCGCTTTGTAATAGACCTTTTGAAGCAATAAAGATTACTTTTTGCTTATCTCTTTGTCTGAAAATCGTGTTGAGTTAGCTTGTGTACAATGGTGTTGTGAAGAAGTATCTTCCTAAACTCGTCCTTTGCCTATTTTTAGGTGTTTTTTAATTAGTTGCAGGTCTGGACTAGAGCTCTTTCTGCCATTAATGGACGCTTAATGTGGATTTAGAAATCCCTCTTTGCTTCAAGTATGGTTCAGTGAGCCTAGTTTATGAAATACTTATGCAAATTAACTGCTTGTGAGGTTATGTAATCAAATCTATCTTATGTTGAATTAGTGTCATTTCCCAGACCAAGTGGATCATTTATTTTGGTGCATCACCTCCCTTAGCTTAGATTTCTTTTCATGTTATTCTCCTATCCTTTTTCCTTAGCATAGTAGATTTTAGTGTGAGAATCAAGAGCTGAAGTGGAGCACCTGAGGAACTAGCCTCATTAAAAAGTCTAGAGGTTCAACCTCACCATAGGATACCCACATCCTGAGGTTGTCCCCATGCTTGTGGTTGGAAGTGAGAGACCCTGAAGAACTCTTTCACAAAGGTGCAATTCCAAGCTATAATAGTTCTGGCACGCCCGGTGGGACGCACTACCATTTTCATTTCCATTTTATGGAAGATTGGTCAAGTTTGATGCTGTTTTCATCATTTTGCAATAGTGGTGGTTTTCATCTTCCAGCATTTAGCGACTCCAAAGAACATCCAGCTATCTGGTGGCAGAGCAGTAGCTATCTTTCATGCCAAAGATGACTACAAGATCGACTTTTGTAGGTATTCCTTTAAAGTTTGTTGAATTACCTTTAAATTCAGCAAGAAGGTTAAGGTTCGTCCATACTCACGCTTACGTAAGAAGCTACTTTCTTAAACCAGTCATAAGGCATACCTATGTGAAGAGATCCTTGTTAGCCCCCCTTGCTACCATGATTCCCCAAAGAGCTTTTGTGGGTTTCAGCGGCCAAAGTCCTTTGAACTTGCCACAATATGACCCTATGCCAGCAGCAGCTCTCAAAAGTGTCCCATATTACACAAAAGACCAAGCTGTAACTCCTATTGAACACATAATAGACAGCCAATTTTTGCAACATCCATAATGTCACAATAGAAAACCTAGCTGTTAGGATATTGGCTATATGCTTCAAGGGAAAGACATTAGATTGGTATAGGGGTCTAGCTCCTAACTCTATCCAATCATGGGACCAACTGGGAACAACTTTGTGTAAGAGGTTTACAGATAAGAGTGATCACTTGTCACTTGCAGAGCAGTTGACCACAATCAAGAGAGCTCCCCATGAAGTCATGCAAGACTTCAACACGAGATTCCAGAAGGTGTGGGATAGAATTCCAACAACTGTTAGACTATTTCCAAACTTTGCTTTCTTGTATTATCTGAAGGCTCTAAACAACAATATAGCTGTAATGATCCAATCCATGGGAGGGGACATGCTGCTAGGTGCATACGAGGTGGCTATTTAAGCAGAAAATTGCCTTGTTCAGGGGAGCAAGATTACTCCCAGACCCCCAATGCCTCTTTTCCTTGAGATCAGACCACCTCCTGCAATCATCCCTCCACTTGATGTTATACTTCCAACTCCAACGATTGTTGTTGTGCCTTCACCAAAGCAAGAGGGGTCCTCCACTAGTGGATCCAACAACTCCCAAGAGCAAAAGAATGACTTGGAACTAAAAAGCATGCTCCAATCTTTGGGAAATGATGTGGTCAATGTCAAGAGGCAACAAGCTTACAACAAGCCATATCAAGCTCCATACCAACCTCAGCGGCAACCTTATCAAGCAAATAGGCCACCCTACAAAGGAAATTTCCAAGGACAGGGGCAGCCTAATTACGCTAGACAACATAATTATAATCCAAATCCTATAGGCCCATCCAATTCTTTAGTTTCGATTCAGAACAATATGGCTCAGGAGACTGAAGGGACAATGCCTTGGAATCATTCTTTTGGGCAATCCATTGTCCCAACTAATGGCTCTAACTAGGCATTCAACGACCAATGGCAACAGGTTGTTGTTTATGGATACAATCAAGCTCTTATGGCCCAAGGCACAGAGGTTCCCACGATGACAAAGCAGGAGCAGCCTCCATAAGAGCAAGGCTCGGATCAGGGGTCAAACCAATCGGAGGCCACAATGGTCATCAGTGAACAAGAGGAGTGTTATGCGTCCAATCAACAGACCATCCCCAGTCTGGCTCACGTCCTAGTCTCAGCAAACACAAGATTCAAGAGAAGGAATATGGGTGACAACCAAGAAGTTTTCAAGGAACTTCTTGTCACCGATCCATTGATAAAGCCAACAGTAGTTGCTCCCAAAACCCAAGCAAAGGCTGGTGGTACGCCAATCAACATTGTGGAGCAAATGAAGAAATCCAACGTGAACGTACCAATGTGGGACATGCTTTCCATGCCCAGTCAAGTGGACATCTTTCAAGAAGGTTTGTCCAAGATGAGTGTTATGACAGCTGTAGGTAAACAACCAGGCAAGGACGCTGAGGTCTTCACTAATGCAACCAAGAGTCCTTTGGGAGAAAGATCAAGTAGTGTGACCAAGCCCCCTCCATTCTACATTTCATTAATCATCAACGATTCCTTAGTGCACAATTGCTTGGTAGATAGTGGGGCTAGCATCTCAGTCATGCCAAAGTCTATAACTGATCAGCTGCATCTTAAATATGAGCCGCATATCAAGGGAGTCCTGCAGCTTGACAGTTCTTCCACAAAGCCATCATATATCATCAAGGATTTGAGCTTAGCCCTGCATGCTTGTCCTAGTGTTTCGGTGGTGTAAGACGTGCTGATCCTTGACGTCACTCCTCGCTTTGCGTTGTGTCTTTCTAGAGAATTCACAGCCAAAATTGGGGGTTATCTCGCAGCAGATTGGTCTTACATGGCATTCAGAACAAAGTACGGGACTAAGGTCTCAATTAACGCTGAACCCATGGCACAATTCCATATTGAACCCCATCAGCCAGATAACATAAACCTCAATTGTACTATCCTTGATGAGGATGAGTTTACAATTGGTCAGGAGCTGAACTCTCATCATGAAGAGGTTCTAGACTTGTTCTTGGATGAGCTATGGGGAGATAACCAATTTTTCAACCCTTTAAAAGGTGTTGAGGAAAGAGACATGGATGTCTCTTTCCTCAACACCTTTTAAAGGGTTGAAAAATTGGTTATCTGCATGAAGAGAATCAACTCATGCCTATCCTCATTGGATTTAAAGAAGACCCCAATGGTATATGGCAGTTGTTCTTTGATGGCTCAAGGAGCAAAAATGACATAGGTGCTAGGGCAATGTTGGTTTCTTCTGCAGGTAATAAGTTTTTTTCCCCCTATAGGTTCCATTTTAGTTGCTCTTCAAATGCAGCAGAATATGAAGGCTTGATCTGTGGCCTTCAATGGACCAATAGAAGAGGAATCAAAATGCTGAAAGCATATGGGGACAGCGAGCTCGTAGTAAACCAAGTCAGAGGCTTGAACGTTACAAAGAATCTTTTGATGAGGTCCTACAAAAATAAGAGTGTGGGACCTAATTAAAGATTTTGAAGCCTTTGACATTCAAGCTGTCCCAAGAAATCAAAACCAGCATGCTGACAGGTTGGCATCCGTGGGAGCTCAGTTTGATATTCCAAGTGAGCTGAAAGAAGTCAAGGTTCAGCCACATGTCAAGGTGGTGGTGCGGCCATCAGTACCGGATAATGAAGCCCACTGACAGGTTTTTGAAAGTGACAAACAAATTGTTTGTTTCTTACAGCAGGAAGCTGAGTTCTCCACCAATCAATGTAAATTGTAGCATCAATACGAGGATCATATTGCTCAACTAAGGTCGAACAAGCTTCCTAAAGGGCTGGTTACACTTGAACCCCTTTTTCATGAAGGGGACCATGTGAGAAAGGAGAAGGTAGTAATGTCTACTAAGGAAGAAAACTATGAGAGAGTCCTCATCTTCAAGGATAATCTTTTCAAGCTCGAGAAGGTAAACAACAAGGTTGAGAGGCACGCTTTCATAGCATTGCCAGGAATATGTAGACATTTTTGCTTGGGAGTACAACGACTTGAAAGATTTTGATTTGAAGTTAGCTCAGCATACCATAGAATTGGAGGCTGATGTTAAACATGTAAGGCAAAAGCAAAGGCCCGTCAACCCCAAGATAGAAGAGCTGATGAGGGAAGAGTTAGTCAAGTTGATTGAATCTAGGATCATCTTTCCCATCAAGCAGTCATCATGGGTAGCCAATTTGGTGCTTGTAAGGAAGAATGGGGAGATTAGGTTGTGTGTTGACTTCAGAGATTTGAACAAAGTCTCTTTGAAGGATCACTACCCTCTACCATCCATGGAACAACTTCTCCAAGTAGTTGCAGGATCAGAACGCTTTTCTCTGTTGGATGGATATTCAGGCTACAACCAAGTATGGGTAAAAGATGAAGATCGGTACAAGACTACCTTCACTACCAAATAGGGCACATATGCATATCAAAAGATGCCCTTTGGTTTGTCAAATGCTGGCACAACGTTCCAAAGAGCCATGGACATGGCTTTCCAAGGGCTACTAAATCAAATGGTGCTGGTATACTTGGATGACATCACGGTTTTCTCCAAGAATGCCAGTGAACCCCTGGACCACCTGAAGCTGATTTTCAAGAGATGCAGGGAATATGGGATCTCATTGAATCCCAAGAAGTGCGTGTTTGTCGTTCATGAAGGCAAGCTGCTAGGCTATATCGTTTCAAAGGAAGGGTTGTCCATTGATCCTGATAGAATAAGTGTCATCTTGGCCTCATCCTTACCCAAGCATAAGAAGGGACTCCAAAGTTTCCTTGGAAAGATAAACTTCGTAAGAAGATTTATCCCCGGTTTTGCAAATTTGGTCAAGCCCATCACTGCTATGCTGAAGAACCAAGTGTTCACTTGGTCAAATGGAGGTAAGTCAGCATTTGAGGCTATCAAGCAAGCCATTGCTCAAGCACCCACACTTATGAATCCTGATTTCTCAAGGGACTTCATATTGTATGCTTTTGTCAATATTGATAATATATCAGCTATGCTGATGCAAAGGAATGGTAAAGGACTCGAACAACCAATAGCATTTTTTAGTCAGGGACTTGAGGGGTATGAGGTGAGGTATGCTTTTGTAGAAAAGCAAGTCCTTGCAGCAGTAATAAGCCTCAACAAGTTTAGGCCAATGCTCTCCAACAGCAAAATCTACCTTATGGTGTCTCATCCTGGAGTGAGGGATTTTCTTCTCAGCAAAGACTTGAGCGAAAAGAAAGTTGGCTGGATTACTAAGGTCATGGAGTATGACGTGGAGATCAAGGTCACTAAGCTAGTAAGAGGTAAACGCTTGTGTGAGCATATGGTCGATGACCTTCATGAAGACAAAGAGGTCATTTTGGTAACACAAGATAATCCACAAATAGATGCATCTCCATCTCACACTAGCTGGCTTCATGATATGACGCACTTTCTGCTAACAGGTGAGTGCCCTCAAAGTATGGACAAAGCAAAAAGAAAGTATTTCAGACTTCAGTCCATACCTTATGCATTGGTTGATGGGATTTTATTCAGAAGGGACCTCAATGGAATGCTCCTAAGGTGCATAGATGATGACCAAGTGGCCAAGCTTCTGGAGCATTTCCATGATGGACTTGCAGGAGATCATTTTGCACCTAGGACTACAACAACGAAGATAATGAGGGTTGGCTATTGTTGTCAACTTGGAGTTGCACCTTGATTGAAGACGTGCTGAAATGGCTAATTCTCGCTCCAGTTGAAACAATGGGATCTTCTCACGAGGGTGGGTGCCTCAATGATAAGAAGAACCTCCAGAGAAAGCTGGTTCCTATACGATTTATCTATGAGGATCTCAACTTTTACGCTACAAACTGCTTGGGGAAAAGGGAAGGAAGAACTTGAAAGGAAATCCTAGCCAAAATGGTGATACAGTTAATTTGCTTGATCCACTCAAATCGAGCTTCTGAGAACACTGATTCAGACAAGGAAGAGGCAGAATTTCAACTCCAATTGATCAATACACATAAGTATTTCACGAAAAATTCTAATCTAATGATCTAAGCTTAAGGGAAATGAAAAAATAGTCCTGATGAAAGGCACTAAACATCCACTATAAACTCAGCAAAAGATATTCAAACACAGAACGTGACTTGCATAAATGACCAGCTAGTAACTAGGTACGAATCTAGAATTGACAAAGAAGAAAGAAAATCTATCACTTAAGCAAATCAATAACAAAATTACACTATACCAGCTGTTGGATATTGAAAAAACACAATCCTCTTCTTACTGATTTTGAAAAAGGTTACAGCACAATCTTTGGCAGAAGTTTTCTTGCCAAAAGAGGGATGATTTTTACAAGGCTGAAAAGCCATTAAGATAGAAAATTACAAAAAGCCAAGAGATTGGCGTTGGAAAATAGGAGGCTAAATCCGTCCAACTCAGCCTTTACAAAAAGTCTAGTTTGTCTTCTTCCTCTTTGCATGAAAGCTCCTTGGCATTTGAGAAATGGACGGTGGGTCTAGTGAAAGTCAACTTCTCCTTTGCATGGAAGATTACGCCAAATTTCAAAAATAGACTCCTCTTGAGCTGTCGGATCGAGAAAACAATCATTTTTGCGTGAAAATGGCACCAAACTTAGACTGAGAAACTCGGCTTGAAGCTGAGTTGGACCTTCGGATGCATGAGAATGACTAGTCAAACCATGAACAAAACAAATAGTCAACTAAAACTTAGCGATCGACCAAAAGTAGCCTTTGCTTGCATGAGTGAGACATATTTAGACTGAATCATTCACCGACTTTTCCGTTCTCGGTTTCCTTATTTCCATGCATGCATTTCTCCTGCCTGTTTGTGGTTTTTCTATTTTTATTTGCCTTGGCTTGTCTTTCCGCGGACTTTGTTCTTATTTCCTTCGACATTTCTCTTCGGGTTTTTGCCCTAAGCCTTTGTCTATTCTTTTTGCATGGTCAATTTTGCTTTTCCCTTGGTCTATCCTTTTGCTTGGATTTTGACTTTTCAAAACCTCCGGATTTCCTTTGGACTTATTGCTTTCAACTTCCCGTGGACAAAAAGTCCATGGGAATTGTCTAAGGTCTATCCTTTGGATTATTTACTTTGGGTTTTTAGTCATCTCCCATTCTTTCGGATTTTTGTCTTTCCCTTGACATTCTTTTCCATGGAATATATTCTTCTCTATTTTTTGTGGACTTCCTTTCTGCACACTTTTTTCCTTTGAAATTTCCCAAAGGGTACCTACCCTTTGGAATCTCTGTCTTGGTCCTTTCCGAAGGGCAATTGCCCTTCGGCTTTTCTAAATGTCCTTTCGAATGGTCCTTTGAACTTTTCGGAGTTTAGCAATGTTTCGGACTTTTTGTAATGGTCTTTTCCCGAAGGGTAGGTGCCCTTCGGGCTTTTTGTAAAGCCCTTAAAATTATGAGATGAACCTTCCTAAATGGTACCTACCCTTTAGGTTTTTTGCAAACGTCCCTTCCGATCTTGAAATGAGCCTTCTTGAGGGTACCTACCCTTCGGGTTTTTAAATAGCGCCTTGGACTTTTCAAATAGCCCCTTCCGAAGTGAATAACCCTTAAGAAAAAGGCACCCGGATTTTTTGAAGGGCACCTGGGTTTTTTTGGAAACGTCCCCTTCGAAGGGTACATTGCCCTTAGGATTTTTTGATTTGTCCTTTTATGCCTTTCAGATTTTATAGAAGTGTCCTTCAAATATTTTGACTTGTCTTTTGAACTTTTCCAAAGGAATTCCTTCGAGCTTTTTGTCCGAGTCTATTTGCTTGTTCCTCAATATCTGCAACTTCGGATTCTTCACTGGCACCTACTTCAGATTCTTCATTGCTTGTTACTTATAAAAAGAGGTAAGTCATTCACCCTGAGAAATACGAAATGAATTGTTTAGAGTAATTCGGATTTGTGAAACCTTCTTACTTCTACTGATAAAACTTTCATAAGCAAAGCACTTCCCAAAACCCGATTTGCACTGTTTAGAGTAATTTGGGCTTTCCAACCCGGATTACTTCTGCTGAGGGATTTCAACTGCTGATTACTCATAAAGTGAAATAAGTTGTGCCTCTTGTAAAACCCAAAGTCTTGCTTGAATGTTCACCCTCTCATATTTGGGCAAAATTTTGGTATGTAGGCCAAAAAATGGCCAACAGCTATTACTGGCCCAGCCTCTTCAAGGACGCTTATGCATGGGTGAGGAAGTGTCAGGAATGTGCTCTCTTTACGGGTAAGCAAAAGTTAGCATATTTTCCTCTCAACCCGATTCAAGTAGAGCAACCATTCATGCAGTGGGGTTTGGATTTCATTGGAGTGATCAACCCCCCATCAAGTGTTGGGCATAAGTGGGTGCTTACCACAACTAATTACTTCACCAGGTGGGTGGAAGCCATTACATTGAAGGAAGCCAACGAAACTGCAGTCTTAGATTTCTATGACAACATCATGACCAGGTTTGGTGTTCCATCCACTATCATATTTGATAATGCATTAGCTTTCCTTGGTTTGAAAACAAGTGAATGGGCTCTCAAGATGGGCATCTACCTCGGCACCTTTTCAAATTATTATCCTCAAGGAAACGGGCTGGCTGAGTCCACAAATAAAAATTTGCTGAGGATCGTCAGGAGGATTATGGAGGAGAACCAAAGGACGTGGCACACCAAGTTGAAGACAATGTTGTGGGCTGACAGGGTAACTCCTAAAGCTGTTGTTGGCAATTCTCCATATGTTCTAGTATATGGAGAGAGGCCAAGTTACCCATTTCTCTTGAGCTCCCTGCATTAGAACTAGCCTATCAGCTGGAGTTGCTGGAAGATGAACCCATGAATGTGAGATTGACAGAACTCATGGAACTTGAGGAATCAAGAGACCTTGCAATGAAGACGCTAGAGTCACATTAGGTTCAGGTCAAGAAAGCTTTTGACAAGAGAGCCATGGCAAGGGACTTCAAGGAGGGAGACTTGGTCTTCAAATGGGATTCAAAAAAGGCCAAACCAAGCAAACATACCAAGTTTAAAAACTTGTGGAGTGGCCCTTATTTGATCCACAGATGCAAACATAACGCTTTCCAACTGGTCCAATTGGATGGAGAGGTATTACCCATCCCAGTGAATGGGATTCATCTAAAGCCATGTTATTAGAAGAGTTTGCAGCCATTGTATGCTATTGTACATTTTGTATAGCTTTTCATGTTTTTCTCTAAGTGCCTTGTGCACATCCGTTTCAGTTGAGTGTGTTCCCTTCCCTAATTGCCTTGGGCACAGTTTGTTTCGTTTCGGTTGTTCTTGTTGTTTCAAGGGAATTTTCCAGATAGAGCCAACTTTGTACAAAAGCAGTGACTCCGCCCAATGGATCGAATGAAGCAAATGAGCTGGGTTCTCAAGCCTAGCAGCATGCTTCCTTGCGAGTCGTCAGAAATGTTGGCCATTTCTGGCCCACATACCAAAATTTTGCCCAAGTGTGAGAAGGTGGACATTCAAGCAAAATTGACAAGTTTAGACAACCTCGAGTTCTCCAAAGAAGAAGTCTTCGGGCTTTCGAAGTTGCAAAACTTTGGGTTTCTGAGGGCACAGTGCAAATCGGGTTTTCAACGGTGCTTGACTTCTAAATGTTTTATAAGTAGAAGTTATTCGGGTTTACAAACCCGAATTACTCATGGATAGTGTATTTCGGGTTCTCCAAAGAGCACTACTCAATTACTTCATAAGTTGTGAGCAGTCAGAAGCCTGAAATAAGTAAAGGGGCTTGACAAACCCGATTTGGTCTCAAAAAATAGTGCTTCTCAGGTTCTTCAAGGGACAAATCTTCTCCAAAAGCCAAGGGTCATTTCCAAAAGAAGATAGTCCCAACAAAAAACCCGAAGGTCCTTTTCACTTTTCAGAAGGACCAGTCAACTTTTTCGAAGGTCACTTTCACAAATCTGAAGGGCATTTCCTCCAAGTGGAAAGTTGCAAGTTTCCCGAAGGGTATGTTACCCTTCAGAAGGACCATTTCAAAATTCTCAAAGGGTATCTTTCCCTTTGGGAGGATCGTTTGCAGAAGTCCGAAGGGACATACAGGAAGCCCGAAGGGTCTCTCACCCTTCGGGAAAGTCCATTTTGAAAAATCCAGAAGGTAATTTCCGTAGGAAGATAGCAAGAAGGAAACTTCAGACAAATTGTCCCAAGGAATTCCTTCGGGAGATTTGCTCAAGACAAATAGGAGCCTACAGAAGCCCGAAGACTTCAAGATGGACAAGTCCGAAGTAAGCTTGAAAAACCCGAATTAATCTTCACAGAGTAAATCGGGTTTCTCCAAGTACTTTACTTTAAAAGTTTTATAAGTAAAAGATTTGGGAAAGTCCGAAGTTGGAGAGATCAAAGAACCCAAATTACTCTACATAGAGTAAATCGGGATTCTTCAAGTGTTTCACTTAAGCTTGGTCCAGCAACACGAGAGTCATGATGCAAAGAATGAAAGACTGTCACGTGGCATAAGCTGGAGCAAAAAGGGCCAATCAGTAAAGGACAAGTGGCGCAAGAGCGACCAATCAGTGTAAAAGGAAGTCTAAGCCGCTGGTAACTAGGAATTTATGAAGGCTCTCGTCCTTCAATATGGTTCGGTCCCGACAAATGACCGTCCAGCTTAAGGGAGGATGACAACGGTATCCCAGTCATCAATGACTTCTTCCCTCTTCCCATCTTCTCTTCCCCCTTGTTTCTGATATAAATAGAGGCTTTGGAGCCAAGAAATTATCTTTGGACTAGGGATAAAGTTACTCTGCCAAAATCACTTTGTAATAGACCTTTTGAAGCAATAAAGATTACTCTTTGCTTATCCCTTTGTCTGAAAAGCGTGTTGAGTTAGCTTGTGTACAATGGCGTTGTGAAGAAGTATCTTCCTAAACTCGTTGTCCTTCTTTCTTGCCTATTTTTAGGTGTTTTTTAGTTAGTTGCAGGTCTGGACTAGAGCTCTTTCCGCCATTAATGGACGCTTAGTGTGGATTTAGACATCCCTCTTTGCTTCATGTATAGTTCAGTGAGCCTAGTTTACGAAATACTTATGCAAATTAACTGCTTGTGAGTTTGTGTAATCAAATCTATCTCATGCTGAATCAGTGTCATTTTACAGACCAATTGGATCATTTCTTTTGGTGCATCACCTCTCTTAGCTTAGATTTCTTTTCATGTTATTCTCCTATCCCTTTTCCTTAGCCATAGTAGATTTTAGTGTGGGAGTCAAAAGCTGAAGTGAAGCACCTGAGGAACTAGCTTCATTAAAAAGCCTAGAGGTTGAACCTCACCATAGGATACCCACATCTTGAGGTTGTCCCCATGCTTGTAGTTGGAAGTGAGAGAGCCTGAAGAACTTTCTCGCAAGGATGCAATTCCAAGCTATAACAGGACCCAGCTAAGGTTTCTACCATTATTGAGCTTTTGGGAATGAAAACTCTCATAGGTTGTGTAATTTTGAAGCTGTGAAACTATCAGTTGAGATTATTGCCTAATTGCGGGCTTCAATCAGAAGTTCAATTTGTACTTACATTGCAAATTTTGTGGCTTTTGGCCAAATTTGGAGGTAGAGATTGCTTATCAGCTGTGGAGATTATTTTCTATCTTAAACTTGCATTGATTTCTTGCATAGAAGGCATTTCTGAGTCGTACCAATGGTCTGATATAATTTTCAATCATATTGGCTTGCTGGAAAACCACGATTTATCACGGAGGCCTTGGTTTGCATCGATTTCCTCTTCTAGTTGGAGCGCTCCATTATTGAGGGCATGACAATGGTTTTTAGTGCTTGAGAGGGTCTCAAAAGGCTGCGGTGTATTTTATATCAGAGTTGCTGGTCTGAGGTAGGGGCAGCTCAATAGAGGTTAAGTCAGCTTTGAAGAATCATCATTGCATTGTATTGGGGCTGCCATCACTACATCGATTTGAAAGGGGTTTCATATATTCAGGTTCCTTTATGTTTTGTATCATTGATAGCATATAGAATAGTGTTTATTGCTGCCATTGTACTCTGATTTTTCAGAAGTTGCATACTTGTACAGCCAAGGGTGATGGCTATACATGTTTCTATCAACATTGTAATTGGCATATCAATAAAAGAGGGATAAGTTGCATATCATTTATGTGGTGTATTGCTCATATCCATATTATTCATATCTTGTATATTAGTTTGCATGCCAAGTGTTTGACGAAATGTCAATTGGCTATAAGTGCATAATTTGTATGTCTAGATCCTATATATGCATTTGAAGAGATCAAAAGAATTGCATTTTCATCTTAGTTCATTGCTTAGACATTGTAGTGTTTATTGCAAGCATTTAAACTTCATTTGAAACCATTCCAAGCAAGCAAAGCAAACTGAAAACACTAAACCAAC
Organism: Torreya grandis; assembly: GCA_037957365.1. Classification (NCBI taxonomy): domain Eukaryota; kingdom Viridiplantae; phylum Streptophyta; class Pinopsida; order Cupressales; family Taxaceae; genus Torreya; species Torreya grandis. The sequence goes on along the minus strand of JARHVA010000290.1, from coordinate 4,446,562 downwards.
AAGTATGAGGTTGTATGCAAAGTGTTTGACAATATTCTTTGAAGGTTTAAATCAGCTATTTGAAGTCAGTTTGAGCAAAAAATATTACAGTGGTATCAGATCCTTGATTCTGCCATCCTAGAGGGTTAAAGGTTTCATATGCAGCCACAAAGGAGAGGTTCCCATAGGTATTACACTCATAGGAGTGTTGAACAATAGGAAAATCAGTTTGAGAACACACCATTAGAAATAATGGGTGATAGGGAAGGAGAAGGTCCACCAAGAAATGAAGGTAGAAATGGGGAAAACATTGAAGAAAGGGAAGCACTAGAGACTTTGAGACACATGGCAGGAGGGCGGTAGCAGGGCAGAAATAGGTAGCAAATGCTTTGTGAGCACTTACTACAATGATACAACAGATGACTCCTCAGGGAAGACTGAACCACGAACCAAATGATAACAGGAGTGTGGTTGGGACACCCAGGGCACAACGAGCTCCCTTTCATACTGTAGATAGGCCTACACGACCTAATTTTTTTAGGGATGAACCGGAAGAGGAAAATGTTGAAGAAGAGGGTGAGGCAATGTCTGTAGATAATCTTATGGCAGCAAATGATGAATGGGAGTTGTTGACACCTCAGGTTATCGAACGCATAAGTTTTTACAGGTTTGTAAGTTAGAGAAGAGAGCACTACAGATCGAGGCAAGACCGGAAGCCAAGAAACTTAAACAGGGAATTGAAACAAGCCACCAACAAACTCATGTTGCCTACATTTGATGGAAGTGGTAAGAGCAGAGCACAAGCTTGGGTTCACAAGTTATACACTTTCTTGAACCTTCGACCTATGGCAGAGGCAGATGCAATCAAGTATGCCACCTTACACTTGGAAGGAGCAACTCATGATTGGTGGTACCACGGGATAGTGACATTGCAGCATAATCGCATCACCTCTTACCAGGAGTTTGTTGACAGGTTGGTGGAATGCTTTGATAAGAAAGATCCTGAAACATACTTCAGAGATTTGGCTCAACTCAAGCAGGTTGGGAGTTTGGAGGCTTACATAGGTGACTTTCAAAAACTATTGGTTATGGTTCCCAACATATCAGAAAGGAGATTGGTCATGTTGTTTAATGAAGGCTTAGTGGAACCAATGAGAGGGTGTATAAAAGCCTTTGATCCCCTGACACTTCAGGAGGCTATGAGGAAGGCTAGAAGTATGGAGTTTGCAGCCCCAAAAGCAAATCTACTCCTAAAGATGTTCCTTCTTCCAGCAATTAGAGTCCGCAACAATTTGCTGATAAGAAAAGGAAATCAGCAACCATGGTGGACAAGGAATCACGGGAGGAGTTAAGGAAAAAGAAATTGTGTTACTGGTGCAAGGAACCTTACAACAGGGATCATGACTGCCCTTTGAGGCCTAAGGGCAAGGCAAATTGTATAATGTGGGCATATTATGAGGATTCTGATTCTGAAAATTCAGAGCAGCAAGCTGCTTCGGGGGATCATCAGGTTGGAAAGACCTCTGCAGAGTTTGGGCCTGATGGGAATTTGGCTCTTTTGGCATTCCTTGCTAATATATAGGATGAGACTACATTTAGATTTAGAGGAACAGTCAATGGGCAGCGTTGCATTGCTATGCTTGACACTGGAGCAACACAACTTTATTGATGAGGGTTTTGTGGCTAGATGTAGACTTCAGCCTGAGGATTTCGATGGATTCATAGTCCAAGTTGCGGATGGATATACCCTCACATGTACCAGACAAATAAAAAATCTCACCTTGCTGAGTGATTATGAGTTACAGATTGACTTCTATGTGGTCAACATGGGTGAGATGAACATAGTGCTGGGCATGAAATGGCTCCAGGACAGGAGAATTTACCCTCAATGTGCCTAAAATGGAAATGAAATTTGAGATTAATAATAGGAAATATATGTTGAGGGGAATTACAGATGGGAACTCGCATTCTATCTCTTTTTGTAGGGGGTTGGACAAGAAGAGAGAGGAGGTGGTTCAGGAGGAGCATGAGATGATCTACAATCCCTTGTTCGAAACCGATGCTACGTGGTTATATGATAATCCACTCTTCGAGTTAGATGTTGATCACGCTCTTGTCTCTAGTCCTAAGATGAGCATTGATTGTAGCGTTTGGGATCCCTTCAATGCATTGGGATTTCAAATAGGACTCGCAGAGGAGATTTCAGAGGTGTACATGGTGAGGAGTACGTACAACTTTACATTTGATTCTCAAGTACATGATTTATTTCAGATGCACAGTTCAGTGGCGCATGTGATGGACAGTTTGTATGATAGCCTATGTTGCGCAAAGATTGGAAGCAACTATGGTCAGTCTTCCAAGTTGCTTCCTTTTGAGGCTCATACTCCAGCGACACCTGATGACGAGATTGAGTTGATTCAGCAGGTTCAGTTAGTAGTGCTTGTGCTGGTGTTACAGGAGTTGTTTGGTGATAGCAGAGACATTACATTGATCTTCCCTTGGGATCCAGGAGGGGGAGAGTTTCCTTGGCAGCCAAGATTGCTTGGGGACAAGCAATTTCAGGGAGGGCGGATTGTAATGTCCCCTTCTTAGTCAGTATCAGTTGCAGAGGGGGTTAGCGTATCATTTCAACCCTCGTAGGCTAATGGGCTTGATTTGAGGGTCTATTGGTACTTGCTTGGTCATATGGGACATTACTTCTCGTCAGTGCTTCATTAGGTTCAGTTTCAGTTCATTGCAGATGTTTCTTCCGGCTCAGTTTGACATACTATTTATAGTAAGTCATTTTTCCTGAGATACTATTTTTGGCAGGGCACCTGGACATATAGTATTTGTAGTGTTGATCCTGATTTTTCAGTTGACTTAGTGAAATAAGACTTTTTGAGCAAATTATTATTATTTAATTATTAATAAAGGTAACTTTATTAATAATTAATTATTTAAGGTCAATTATAAAGTGTTTTTAATGAATGGGGTCAAGACACATCAATTAAAGTGTTTTAAGTGATTATTTTATTGGGGCACCCATACCAAGGTATTTCCAAAGTCAACATTAAAAACAAATAACTTAAATGATTATTAATTCTAGAAGGATTGACCTCCTCTTGGGAAAAAGTATAAAGAGAGGATTAGCTAAGCTTATTTCATCCAGAATTTGACATTTGATTTGGAGTTCTTGTTTGGAGAAGGAACCAGCTAGGGTTTCTACCATTATTGAGCCTTTGGAAACGAAAACTATCATAGATTGTGCAATTTTGAGGTTGTGAAACTATCAGTGGAGATTATTGCCTAATTGTGGGCTTCAATCAGAAGTTCAATTGTGATTACATTGCAAATTTTGTGGTCTTTGGCTAAATTTGGAGGTAGAGATTGCTTATCAGCTGTGGAGATTATTTTCTAGCTTAAACTTGCATTGATTTCTTGCATAGAAGGCATTTCTGAGTTGTACCAGCGGTCTGATATAATTTTCAATCATCTGGCATGCTGGAGGACCACGATTTTGATCATGGAGGCCTTGGTTTGCATCGATTTCCTCTTCTAGCTGGAGCGGTCCATTATTGAGGGCATGACAATGGTTTTTAGTACTTGAGAGGGTCTCAAAACGCTGTGGTTTATTTTATATCAGAGTTGCTGGTCTGAGGTAGGGGCGGCTCACATAGAGGTCAACTCAGTGTTGAAGAATCATCATTGCATTCTATTGGGGCTGCCATCACTACATCGATTTGAAAGGGGCTTCATATATTCAGATTCTTTTATGTTTTGTATCATTCATAGCATATATGATAGTGTTTATTGCTGCCATTGTACTCTGATTTTTTAGAAGTTGCATACTTGTACAACCAAGGGTGTTGGCTATACATATTTCTATCAACATTGTAATTGGCATATCAATAAAAGAGGGATAAGTTGCATATCATTTATGGGGTGAGTTGCTCATATCCATATTGTTCATACCTCGCATATTAGTTTGTATGCCAAGTATTTGATGAAATGTCAATTCACTGTAGGTGCATAATTTGTATGTCTAGATCCTATATATGCATTTGAAGGGATCAAAAGAATTGCATTTTCATCTTATTTCATTGCTTAGACATTGGAGTGTTTATTCCAAGCATTTAAACTTCATTTGAAACCATTCCAAGCAAGCAAAACAAACTAAAAACACTAAACTAGCAAGTAAGAGGTTGTATGCAAAGTTTTTGACAATATTTTTTGAGGGTTTAAATCAGCTATTTGAAGTCAGTTTGAGCAAGAGATATTACAGATAGTGGCAGATTTGATCTCGTTTAGGAGTTAATTGATTTAAGGTGGAACAAAGAACACCAACCCATCCATGCATTGGGGTACAACCTTAATCCCAAGTTTTTCTACTCCGATGGCTTCATTGATGTTAATGGGGAGGTTATGAAGGACCCCTAAACATGCATAGAGAGTATGACATATGAGGTTGAGGTGAGGGACCTCATTATTTTAGAGTTGCAGAATTACAAGCAGCCTAGGGGGACGCTTTTTTCTTCAGCTCTAGCTATTCGAAGGAGATCCACCCAGTCACAAGGTAATAAAAAATGAAGTCTACCTTACAAGTTACAAATTTAGAATTATTAATTACTTACAAACTTTTGAATATCTTGTTTCCAGGTTCATGGTGGAAAGATTAGGGTGGAAATATCCCAAATCTTCAAAAGCTAGCCCTCCATATTTTATCTCAACTTTGTAGCGCTTCTGAATGTGAGCACAATTGGAGTTTGTTTGATGCCATTCACATGAAGAAGTGCAATAAGTTCAGTCAACGACACCTCAATGACTTAGTTTTTGTGCAATACAACCTTGGGCTTCGCACAAAAAAGGTGGACACATCACAAGGGCCTATCAATTTGGATGAGATTGATCCCTGCAGTGACTAGACTGCATAGGACGAGAAGACCCCCTTGTTCATAGAGGACGAGATTGTTGGTTTCGAGAGGCAAGCCATGGAGGGTGCAGGTAGTGGTACAACAGAAACAAGAGATATTGGATTGGATGACATCTTTGTAGATGTTGTTGAACATGAGGTAGAGGAAGAGTGACAACCATCTGCTACTAGTGTGGAGCCATAGGGGCAGCGTTCTAGGCAGAGCGAGGAGGGGCAATAGAGTGCGAGGACCAGACTCCCAATCTCCCTTGTTTTTCACTAGAGTGGGGAAAAGAAAATTGCAGATTCTTGTAATTTGTATCTTGCATTCATATGCAATTTATGATGATGATTTTCAATGATAATCATTATAAATTTATAAGTATCAGTTTGTTGTTGCATTCACATGATTATGCAATTTTGTACTTTATTTGTATTCAAATCTAATAGAAAACACTTCAACATTTTACAAACTTATTTGATACATTTTGTAATTGTAATTTGTATAAATTTGTGTTTTTTTAATAAATTGAAGTTTTTTTTTAATTGTCGAGTGTTGTCGAGTATTGGTGAGCATTTGTTGAGCATTCACTGATTAAATTTTTTTGGAGGCGGGGCGAGTACTCACCGAGTATGAGTATGTAAGCTATGGATTGAACAACCAATATTGGCAGTCCTTGATTTCAACAAAGTATTTCAAGTTGATTGTGATGCGAGTAGCACTACAATCGGAGTTGTGTTGTGTCAAAAAGATAATCCTATTGCTTATTTCAGCGAGAAACTAAATGATGCGAATAGAAAATATTCAATTTATGATCAAGAGTTCTATGCCATAGTGCAAGCGCTCAATAAGTGGAGGCATTACTTGTCCAAGGAGTTTATGTTGTACATAAACCATTAAGCACTATAGTTCATAAATAGTCAAGGCAAGTTAAACCAAAGACATGAAATATGTTGAGTCTTTGCAAAGTTACTCATTTGTGTTGAAGCATAGGAGTGGAAAGTTTTAAACAATTGCAAATACACTAAGTAGGTCTCTTCTGTTGAATGAGATGCAAATCGAAGTCATAGGATTTGATTCTATGAAGGAGATGTATGCAAAAGAAAAGGATTTCAAGAACACAGGGAAGGAATGTGCATAACCATGGAGTGTGGACAAAATACGATGGTCAAACTATTTTGTACAAGAAGGATTGTTATTCTAGGAAAACAATCATGTATGCCCAGAGGTTCTAAGCACGAAAATTTGATCAAAGAGAAATATAGTGGAAGACTAGTTGGTCATTTTGGTAATGAGAAAACATTTGTGCAACTGACAAAGAATTAATTTTGGCCTAGGATGAGTATGGATGTGCGCACAAGTATGTGCATGAGTGTAGAATTTTCAAGTTGTAAAAAAAAAGTAAGAATGCAAGATTGTATCAACCACTGCCTATCCCAAAGAAGCCATGGGAGCATATCAACATGGACTTTGCTTCAGGATTGCCTAGAACATATAAAGGCCATTATTCTATTTTGTGATTGTAGATGGATTCACGAAAATGGCTCATTTTGTTGTATGCAAGAAAACTAATGATGTTACGTGTTATAGCTAACTTTTTTTTCATGGAAGTTGTGAGATTGCATGGCTTGTTTTGTAGCATAGCATCTAAGAGAGATACAAAATTTGTTGGGTAATTCTGGAGGACATTGTAGAAGAAGCTGATTACCAAGCTATAGCTCAATTCAGTGTATCATCCTCAGACAAATGGTTAGACAAAGGCAGTCAACAAGAGTCTTGGTAACCTATTGCAATGTTTGATTGGATAGAATCTAGGAACATGGGATTTAGTCTTGGCACAAGTTGAATTTGCTTATCACAATTTAGTAGACAGAAACTTTGGAAGGACACCATTTCAAATTGTTTATGGGTTTAGTCTGAGAGGAGTTGCATAATTGTGCGACATTAGAGATGAAAGAAGAGTGCTGAAGCAAATCATTTCGCTGAATATATGCATGACATACATCAACAAGTGTGGGAACAGTTGGAGAAGAACATTGGGCAACACAAGCAATGCACAAGCTTGAAGAGGAAAGAAGTATAGTATCAAGTGGGTGCCATTGTCTTAGTGCATCTGAAGTAAGAAAAGTTTTCAAAAGGAACATATGACAAGTTGAATTGGAAGAAAATTGGACTATGCATGGTGTTAAAAAAGTTTGCATGTTGGCTGTAAAAAGTGTCTAAGACTTCAACTCATACGCCACAGTCAACAATAGAATGGGTCAGAGTCCCTCTTATATTGGTAGGTGAAGCTACCTTTATTCAAAAGAAACAAAAAACACAAACCTAGCATATTTACAAATATACATACTAAATTCTTTGGGGTTTTTGCATGTATAGAGAAAGGAAATATGATAAGGAGGATGGATGAGAGAGAATAAGAAAGGAAAATAAAGAAAGAACGCATATAGGTTAGCAAACGTAGATTTCAGGTAAACATCATATTTGCTAACTCAAAATAAATATACCTTCAACTAGGATCTTTCGTCAAGAAGAGAGTACAAAAATCAATGCTATGAATAATCGAACTTAAGAGCATTCATTCACAACTAAGAACAAGCACAGAGTCCTGCAATAATTTAGCTTTATTGATTTCTATAAAAACACAAAGTTCTTTCTCCCTTCCTTCTTTTTAAAAGTTTTTTCCTTGCAAAATATTACAAAAATTGACAGCCCCTAGAGAGGCATGCAAACCTCCTATTTATATAAAATTCCACTCCTACGACTTAGGGAACAAAATCTAAAAATAGAAATGGTTGCACATTTTATGGTGCCCATTGACTTGTTCAAACCGTATGCAAAACTACAAAAACCTTCGAACCAAAACGCAGCCTTTGACCTGCAAAGGTCACACTAAAATGCACTTCTGAGCTGAAAATCAGGGTGTCTTCTCCGTCACCTGCTCTTCTTCTTTCACATTATCAATTGTGAAGACTTCCTTTTGCATCGATTGTTGGAATTTCTCTTCATATTCTTCAAACTTCTGCAATATCCTCTCAACCTTCTCATGATCTAGGCCTTCAGAGTGTTGATATGAAATTTTGGCCTCCACTTGCAGATTTGTAATGACCAACCCCAATTTTTAAACCAATTTTTTTTCACAACCCACAAATATTTATGACTTCTAATGAGCAGGTATTTCGTCAAACACTTTGTATAGTGATTGTTTTCAATGTGTTTTGGAATGGGATCATTCAAAATGTAATTTGAGACAATATTTGTTCAAATAGAAAACCCACAATGCATAGAAATATCATAAACATTTCAAAAAACACTTGACATGTATAAAGAAACACTTAATAACAACAATCTGACCTCAAACTCGAGCATTATATATTGATCTTCAATTGCCATCCTTGCTATTACAAACTCATAATTACAACAATTGTGATATAATATCAAATGGTGTAGACTCACAATGTTATTATACTGTTGTCACATAAATACATGCTGCTGTAGCCTGAAACAATAGTGTTGTAGATGAAAATATGCAAGACTTGCCCAAAAGGAAGCGGCCAGACCAAGAAACCCCAACGCAGCTGCAATTAATTGGCAATCACTCAAACTCTCAATATCTGCAAATTAATTCCCAAAATCTTTTATTCAAAAAATCTTCAAAAGATTTTGCATTCAAACCCTCCTACATCAATCTGGAAATTCAATCAATGAAGCACAATCATAGACTCTGGATGAATCTATCAGCAATCACCCAGGGAAGATCTTTCACCACCATAGATGATATTCTTCATGAAGGTTTTTCATCTTCAAGAAGTTCTTGGAAAACCCCAACAACATTACGACAACATTAATTCTCAAGCATAAGCAAAATGAGCTCCAAAATTCCTTATATTTCATTTCCCATGAAAAGCCCTTTTTAAAATATTAATTTCCCTCCAAAACCCAATGCCCTTTTTTGAATAAATGAAATAACTTTTTTTTTAATTTATTTATTTCTTTGTCTCCCTTTTTTTAAACGCCACCTTAGATTAAATAATTATTACTTTTAAAATGCTCTTTATTTCCCTTGGGCGCCTATACATTAAGTCACCTTTTTAATATTTAAATAAATATTTAAGTCACTTTATAATAAAATATTATAACTTAAGCATTTATTTAAAATCATCCCCCTAATTTGCTAAAAGCACTGTTGGAGCATCGGATACTGAAACTGAATGTGCCAAGGTGAAACTGATGATGAGAAATTATGACTGAAGCTGAAACGGTGACTTACTAAAATTAGCAATGGGCTCCAAGAAATGTGGAGCACAGACCAAGTGTCCAAAAATGCTTCTAAAAGTGTCATTGCAAAAAATATTGACAACTGAGCTCAATGCCACAATAAAACTAGAATTATTTCTAACCTAACACCACTCCATGAACTGTGGAGCTCCTTTAACAACCCAGTTAGCCTACGGGAACCCGCTGAATAGGCTAACGATCAACAAAGGTGGCTGGGCACAAGAAGGGGACATTACAGTCCTCCCTCTCTAGAATTGCTTGTCCCCAAGCAATTGCAAATCTGGGTGTTATAGAATCTGCTCACTCTCCCAAGTAGCATCCTCAACTGGAAAATTCATCCACTTCACTAAATACTCTTTGATAGTCCTTAGAATATGCTCTCTGGACTCAATAATAGCCTCTGGAATGAGAATAAGTTTTCCTTCATCGTCCAATGGTGGAAAGTCGGAAGAAGGAACTACATTATGCTTGAGCGCCTTCTTAAGGCATGATACATGGAAGACATTATGCACCTTGCTACTAGCCAGTAGCTCCAACTCATAAGCCACTTCTCCAATTCTCTTGGAGATCCTGAATGGGCCATGAACCCGTGGCTTCAACTTCTCCAACCCACTCTTCTTGAGAGTGGATTGCCTATAGGGCTGCAACCTAAAATAAACCATGTCACCCTCCTCAAATGCATGCTCAATGTGGTGTTGATCTGCGTACAAATTCTACTGATTTTGAGGTTGCTGCAAATTTTCTTTCAAAAATTTCATTATATCTTGACTCTCCTGTAATAAATCCTTGGATTTTGGCACTCTACTATCTTCTAACAACAAGTCGATGAAACTAGGTGCTTCATAGCCATATAGAGCCATAAATGGTGACATCTTAATTGACATGTGATAGGTAAAATTATAACAATACTCGCCTAAATGCAACCATTTCACCCATGCCTTCTGCTGCCCTGAAATATAATTTCGGAGATACCCTTCACTCACTTATTCACAATTTCAGTCTGTCCATATGTCTGTGGGTGATAGTTGGTACTAGAAGTGAGCTCAATCCCACTCAATCTGAAAATTTCCTGCCAAAATAAGCTCAAGAACTTATTGTCCCCGTCATTGACTATGTTCTTGGGCATTTCATGCAACCTGAATATCTCTCTGAAGAACAAATCTACTACCTATGCTGCTGTATAAACTACTGAGATAGAAAAGAAAAGAGCAAATTTGGTTGATCTATCCACCACAATGTAGATGCAATCCTTACCTTGCACCTTAGGTAGCCCTGTGATAAAGTCCATCAAGATAGTTTCCTACTTTTGACTGGGAATGGGCAGGGACTGCAACAAATCAATCGGATAAGTATTCTCACTCTTATTTTGCTAACAGGTGGGACATTCCCGAACATACTTAAGGACTTCATTCTTAAATCCTTTTCACGTAAACCTTTCCCGGATCTGCCTAAACCCGAGTGACCAGCCATAGGTGCATCATGAAAAGACCTTATAACCTTCACCTTAAACTTTGAATCAGGTATTAAATAGATTCTATTTTTGTAAATAATAAGCTCATTTACCATGGTGTCCCTGTCATCCTATATAGTACCCTCAATGATACTAGTAGCCCAAGAGTCCTTAGCATACTCTGCTGAAATTTGTTCTTTCCAATCTGCTGTAATTTCCACTAAAGAACATAAATGTGGTCTCCTAGACAAAGCATAATCCACAATGTTTCTCTTCCCTTTGACATATACAATGTCAAAGTCATAAGCTTGAAGCTTACTTACCCATTTCTGCTATCTATCATTTAGATCTTTTTTATTCAGGAAATACTTAATGCTGCTGTGGTCAATTTTGACAATGAATTTACCTCCCACAAGATATTGTCTGAACTTGGCCAAGGCATGCATAATGGCCAACATCTCCTTATCGTAGATAGAGTAACTTCTTTCAGCACCCAACTTTTTGATTGTCTTCTTATTTAAATCCCTGTTGTCTATGCACATGCGCATAGTCCCATCCTTTTTCTTCACCAACACCACCAAAGATGCGAAGGGGCTCTTACGTGTCCCATGTCAAGCAGTTCCTTGATGGCTTTCTCTATCTCATCTTTGTGCCTCTTCGGATGCCTGTAAGGGATGGTGATAATGGGTTTGGCACCCTCGAACTCAATGACATGCTCAATGCCTCGCTCAGGTGGCCTCCCAGGAGGTATGCTACCAAAAACCTTGTGCTTGGACAACAAACCCTATACATCTGGAGGGTAACTCCTTTTTTGCTGCTCTGTAATGGTTGGCATAATGAGACCCTCTATTGCCCACTCTACCTGGTCATGTCTGATAAGTCTCTCCAATCTCTCATTGCTTGTGCACGCTTTTTTTGATCAGTGGATTCATTATTCCCTTTTGGAGTGTTATCCCTTGGAATGAAGTTAGGCATGGAAGGTCTAGAGTTGACCGAACCGCCGAAAGTCCGCATGTGAGCAGCTCTATTATTGACTGTATTGGATCCTTCTCCCCCATTATTACCATTGTTCCTAGCATTACCATTATTTTCCATCATCTGTGCAAACATCTGAGTATTATGTTGTTGTGATTGAGCCATATGTTGCTGAGATTGAGTCATCAGTTGCATCATTTGATGTTGTGCCCTAGCAAGATCATTCATCATAGTTTACAAACTAGATGGTTCTATTCTTATTTCACCCATTTCAAAAAAATCTCCCTCTTCTTCTTGTTCAATTTCTGGTTGAGTATCAAGGTTTGGATTTGATCTGTTTCTCCTCAAATAATAATGATGATTACTAGACTGCATCACTCATACCTTTTGATCTGTTTCTTCTCAAATAATAACAATGAATACTAGGCTGCATCACTCATACCCAACAAGCTGCAAGATGCAAGCTGCTTTGATACCATTGTAATGACCAACCCCAATTTTTAAACCAATTTTTTTTTCCGCAACCCACAAATATTTTTGACTTCTAGTGAGCAGGCATTTCGTCAAACACTTTGTATAGTGATTGTTTTCAATGTGTTTTGGAATAAGATCATTCGAAATGTAATTTGAGACAGTATTTGTTCAAACAGAGAACCCACAATGCATAGAAGTATCATGAACATTTCAACAAACACTTGGCATGCATAAAGAAACACTTAATAACAACAATCTGACCTCAAACTCCAGCATTATATATTGATCTTCAATTGATATGCTTGCTGTTACAAACTCAGAATTACAACAGCTGTGATATAATATCAAATGGTATAGACTCACAATGTTATTATACTGCTGTCACATAAATACATGCTGCTGTAGCTTGAAACAATGATGTTGTAGATGAAAATCTAGAAGACCTGCCCAAAAGGAAGCAGCCAGACCAAGAAACCCCAACGCAACTAGCAATGAAATGGGAATCACTCAAACTCTCCTCAGTATCTGCAACTTAACTCCCAAAATCTTTTATTTGAAGAATCTTCAAAAGATTTTTCATTCAAACCCTCCTGCATCAATCTGGAAATTCAATAAGCCCCACTTGCATGGAATTGAGTGTTAGATTCATAATCCAATTTTTAAAGGTTTGATACTAAATAAAAAAATGGAGCATGCCATCTTAAATAAATCTTAGGTCACCTTCATTTATGTGGAAGAATTAGTGAAAAAGTTTTAGATAAATTTTCTATTTAGGCAATCAGATATGAAGCTATTTTAAAGTCTTAATTTTAGTGTGTTGGTTAATTTCTTGACTTAGCATATGCATGTATTTAAAAGATATCTTGAGACCAATTGTATATGTTGCAATGTAATAATAGTTGAGTTGTATTAATCTGGCCCTGAATCTATCATTGGGGAGGGTCGGAAGCTCTGACACCAAACCAGTCTAGGGCATCAGTGGAATCAAATAGGAAGCCAATTTCAAAAAAGGAAAGGATGAGATAGCACATTCCCAAGCAGAGCTGCAGCATGATGGTTCCTTGGGATCTCCAAAGAAGTATCAAGATCAATTGTTGGATGAGCTTAGACCTGCATTAGTGAGCGACAACTTGCAACAACACCACCCTACCTTGGGAGAGCAAGTTTAGCCAGTTGGGAGTTTGGCTATTTCTCTGTGGGATGGGAGTGAAGGTGGGGGGGCGATGGGGCAGCTGAGGGGCTACGTCTTCAGAATAAGTGGTACAGAGTGTATTTGCTTATAACTTAGTATCAAGTAGACTAAGTTATATTTTCTGCTGGACGATTAAATCTATTTGTTATATGTGCATTTGTTTTGGAAATGGTATCAGCACAGGCATAGGCTTTGGTGATAACCCTTCGCTGATTTTTATATGGACAATGTAAAAGTAATGAAAACATCTTATTCCAGCAATTCATATCTGTTTACAGCTTATTTCTGCTATATACATTGCTGTTATATTTCTGCTGTAGTGTGGGTATGCTGAATATATGTCACAGCTGTAAAAGAATACATTTGATTGTTATGCATGTTATCAATCCTCTGATTGTAAAGAAGTATGATTGATGATAATGGGCATAACAAAAAAAAAAGGCATGCTGCAAGGAGTTGAATTTAGTTTGCTTTTTCTGCATTTACTGAGGATGCCATTGACCTCATCTACTTAATTGCTTTGTACAGGTTGGGACTAAAAGAGCTCGAGAGATGTGGTTTCTTTCACGATTTTATGGTGCCAAGGAAGCAATGGAAATGGGTCTAATCAACACTGTTGTGCCGGTAAGATATCATTGTCTTGTTTGATTGAATTAAATTAATAGTTTTGATTTTAAAGATTTTGGATTCCTGTTTAAACTATGGTACTTCTTTTGCTTTATTCTAATTGACATGCTTTTATGAAGGAACAACCTGCTCACATAGTTGAATGCATTCACTCAGGTTTGGCACAAATTTCTAGAATCCAAATATTAGAAAAGTCATCATTGTTCAATGATAGACGGGTGAAAATTTGTACTTAGCAGATTTATATAATGAGGTTGAATGCTATATGAAGACTATTGTGACCAACATTGTTCGACATAGTTCTTCAAATCCATATTTGTATATAATGATGAATTTAAGTGATGCATCTAAAGAACCTTTATCATTGTTATCTAAATCCAAATTCTTCAACCAGACAATGTGTTCAGATAACAATGGTTATTTTGATATTAGATTTATTTATTACTTTTTGGGTGGAAATAATGATTGATACTTCTTGATTTTGGGATCTCTCAAAGTTATTGGAAAATTGATTCAGCCTATTTCAAAAGAACATTAATTTACATATATGCATGACTTCTAACAGTCTTGTGGTGGATTTTTTGTTTTCGGTAGTATAGATTTATATTGGCAAGTATTCAAAACATGGTACAATTTCATAATACAAAAACGTGAGGTGGTATGGTTGTCGTAAGGCCTATGGCCCAAGAAATATATCCCATAACAGAAAAAAACATATATTTAGGAAAATCTCGAACGTCCCAAACAATAAACCCTCTAGTACAACCCAGCCATAGCCATAATGTGGGTGATGTTGAAGTATCCCTTTTTACGGCTGCACACTTAAATAAGGATTTTTCCACAAACCCTAGCAATTATTTTATTTTCTGATTTTAATGAAAACTGTAATGTTCCCAAATGGGATGAATTCACACAAAAGGGGTTTCCTCCGAAATCCACAAATTTTGAAATTAAAAATCAACAAACCCTAGCTTTTGCAATTGCACCTCCAAACTGAAAATTAACTCCAATTCGCTTTGAAATAAATACTTTGTGAGTTTGGCAAGAAAAAACCTGAAATTGATGTTTCAACCCTCCAAACCCTACCACCACACTAGCTGAATTGAAGTCCTTTCCCACTCTAATCCCTACTCAAGCTTAGTCCATTCCCATTGCCAAAACACAGAAAATTACTGAAATAATTAATTTAAAACTAAACCCTTGCAAATCTGCGTTTAACAAATATTATGTCCTACGAACAACTAAAAACTTCAAAAATTCATAACTCCTTCAATATTTGGAATTATAATGCAAACAAGAGCTCAAACTGATCATAAAAATTATGATTATCAAATAAAAATAATTTCGGAATTTTTCTTCCGTGAGGTCACCAAAAATTGCCTCCAAAATTTTGAAAATCCTAGTTTCCTGTAAAAAATAATTAAATAATAATCTGAAAATTATTATTTAATTTTCTATTATAAGGTTTCAAATCTTTCACAAATCTTTTCGAAAACCCCATGCTAATGTGCAGAAAATTAACAAATAATTTCAGAATATTAATTTGCACAAGTAGACCCTAAAAGGGACCTTTAAACCCTCAATCAAGCTTCCAAAATAGTTCACTCTACTTGTAAAATTAGTGAAATTAATAATATAAAATAATAAATATCAAAAGAACTTCAATTAGTTCACCAAAACCTCACAATAGCTCCTCAATGCAACTCGCCCCATCTACGGCAAGTAACAAGATCTCCTTTAGTAAAGGTGGCGTCAAAAGACATCTTTTGTAGAATGATCAACACCAAAACAACGAACACCTATTGGGCATGCATCCCAATAGCTTCTTGAAGCATGAAAAAACAATTATCAAATTCAAAATGTCTTTAATTGTAATTTTCACTTTGTATTTGTACTTTTCAAAGAGGGACGAACCACCTTGGAGAGGTAAAATACCTCATAAGCCTCACTTGCCCTTTTAAAAATATCTTTTTTTTTCTTTGTTTTAGCTCCCAAGCTGACATTCCTTTTCATTTCGCTTTAGGCCTTTTTAAAATAATTAAATAACTTGCCTTAATAAATTAATAATTAAAATTACTTTTTTGCAAATTAAATAATTAGGTCTTCACATAAATAATTAAATAAAATTGCTCTAATAATTAAAATGATCAAAATCACTTTTCAAGCAATTTATTAATTATAAAGCCCATTAGAATAATCATTAAAATTATCTTAATTTTCCAAATGGTTAAAACCACTTTTCCGATAATTCAAATAATTATCCAAGATAGTTCTATTTTAATAATTAATTAATTGCCTTGTATTTTCAATTATTTAATCACTATTCGGGCAATTTTATTAATTATTAAAATTATATGAAAAGGGGGGCATCACAAAAACCTTAGTTGCTGTAACAAAATTTAGAATACTGTAAATAGACCAAAATCACCACAGAAATATTATTTATTAATTCTGAAAATTATGGGGAAAATGCACAATAATTCCAGTCACAATAGGATCCACAAAATTGAATTTTTCAATGTAATATTGTTGGAAAATGATTACAAAAATATTCAAAAATACCCTGCTGATGTCCAACTGCAAATAAGGCTGAACAATCCCTTCCAAACCCTTTGCTCCACCCTAGGGGGGGTCATTGACCTCTCCTAGACAATCGCTCAACCCTCAAGTGTGTTTGCTGAAGTATGATGGCTTTCCTTTGACGTGGAGACCCTCAAACCAGCTCGCTCACTTGTAGGAAGAAGAAATGGTGTTGAAAACACCATTTTTGCTACCAATGTTGCTCAATACAACCTCTTTGTGAAGTTGCTCGAGGTCTGAAATCAAGGCTTTCCATCCTTGTTCCAAACAACTTTGAAGGGATTCTGTCCTCAAGGCAAAGTCTAGCTTTTCATGCTTAAGACTTGAAGAAATCAATTATCAAAATTTTCATGAACCTTTCCACAAGATCCCCGCCCCCCCTTTACCTTTATAGCCTTTCCACAAAGGGGTGCATCCAAAAGGGAGGGAAACAATTCAAATATTAAAAGGACCCTTTCTTATAAACTTTCACATAATCACTTAAGTGCCCATGACCCTCAAATGTTCCCTTAAGTGAAAATTAGAATCATAAAGTACCTTTTTGATGAGAAGCATTTAAAACCCAACGTTCCCCTTTCTCTCACTTCATCCCTTAGCTTTTTGGGAACAAATCAAGCTAAGGGTCTTCAAACGAATCATGTTGAAAAGAGAGACATGACAGATGTCCAAAAAGATGCTTAAATGCAAACACTAAAAATATCATCTCAATGAATGACCTTGTGTGTGGTCATCAAGCTAGCCTTTGAGCAAGATAAGTTGGAAGCCATGTGGTCCAATGTCAGGATGACATTGCTTCTCAAAGAAATGGATGGAAAACTATCATTACATGGTGGTGGGAGTGCCACTCATTCCATGTTGACCTAGGAGGCAATCTATTTCCACTCAACATTTGTCGATAAATTAGAAATCTGTCAGGATGGAAGGTGATAAAAATGCAAATAAAAAGAAATTGAAAGATTATAAAAATCTCATGAATACTGTAGTTGGATGATATAATGGTTAGCTTTGAATGTTTAAGTCATACCTTGAATATTTTGTGCATTGGTTGTGTTTTTGGTAGTTAAACATCCAAGAACCATCAATAAAATTACAATGCTGACATACAATATTGGACATACATAAAGTAATGTTGACGTTTAGCAATGTCAATGTATATTGTTGGAGCACATAGTTTGCTTACTCCATCACAATGGCGTTCACAATTATTTTGTTGAGTGACCGAATTTTCACATGGCCTTTTGGAGTGCCCTAAAGGATTTTTGGGTGGTAATGGGCTGACTATATTGGGCATTGCACTAGTGAATAATGATCAAGCTCCATGGCAACCTTGTCATCTTGACAATAGATTTGCACGGAAAGATTATATATAAGTATAGTTTTATGAGAGCATGTGATAATAGCAAAGAAAACCTACTTTGGAAAATACATTGGAAAATCTTTCTACTTTGTCGTTTCCATAAAAATATAAGATTTCAATGTAAGCCAAACACCATGCTTTATACAAATTAACATTTCAGCAATGATACCCTCAACAAGCCACTTTTTAAACTATTGAGGCACCAAAGAAGGGTATGCAAAGGATTTCAATCAATTGCTAAGTAGATCAAAATTTGAAACAGATCTAAATATCATGCATGGTTACCTAAGACTCCAAGAGTGTAATGTCTTCATTTTAGCTCACCATGGTTTATGATTGGTTTAGCCTATCATTGGACGTCCTAGGCTAACTCAGATGGTTAGAGGGTCCTTCTTGGCAGAGATCAGTGTGTTTTCTCCGTTAGAGCTTAGTATGGGTTTAGGTTTGGCCATTCATTGGACTCAGTTCTTCATACTTACTATTTATAGATTTTAGGGAGTCAGGGTTTCCATTAATAGCAGGGCACTTGAACAGGCTATGATTATAGTGTCGATCCCTTGCAGAATTGGTTTAATCAGATAATGAGGGATTTTTTATTTATAGTGAGTCAGTGGTTGATAGAGAGGGACCCTTACTATTTTTAGTAAGACAGTTGGATGCACAGTGGACACAATGGTTAACTCCCAGGTTCAGACGGAATTGAGATATAATGATTATTTGTGGAGTTATGTTATTTTAATTATTAATAAAGTGAGTACTTTATTAATAATTATTTATAAAGTGCAATTATAATATAAGGTATTAAAAATCACTTTATGTGTAATGGGACCATGACCTTCATTTAAGTGATTTTTAAGTACTTTAATTAATATTGACTTGGAGGTTGAATATTAAATTATTTAATAAAGTCAATGTGCACACATTCAATATTATTTTAAATGATATTAAATGATTAAAAAAGCTTTCAAAGAGGATCGACCAGCACATGAAAAAGTATATTAAGGGGGTCAATCAAGCTTCTTTCCATCTAGGAATTGATGTGTTTCGAAGTGTTTGCTTGGAGAAGGAACCAGCTAGGGTTTCTGTCATTATTGAGCCTTTGGGAATGAAAACTCTTATAAATTGTGCAATTTTGAGGTTGTGAAACTATCAGCTGAGATTATTGCCTAATTGTGGGCTTCAATCAGAAGTTCAATTTGTGCTTACATTGCAAATTTTATGGCCTTTGGCTAAATTTAGAGATAGAGATTTCATATCAACTTATTGAAGCATTTTGGAGATCATTTTGGGAGTAAATTGGAGGTGTTACAAGGTTGCAATTAATTATTCTGAGGATTGTCATACAACAGCAGGGGCGACTCCATGGGAATGATATTTTGGTTGCTATCTCACCATTGAGACACTTCTTGATTGTGGGTATTGATGCATTTGGTTCCTATCGTCCTAACAGTCATTTCAAGGGTCAAAGGAAGGAGGTATATGGCTGCAATGATTTATGCTTGAGGTTCCTATCCTAGGGCAGGGGTGACCTTCAAGGAGGGCGATTTCATGTTTTGAGAGCTCTAAAAATTCCAAATAAATTCTGAGGGCTTCACCAAACAGTTTACTCATCATTCCTCATTTCACATTCAGGTTCCCTTTGCTATTTGCTTATGTTTTGAATATTTTTTCTGAGTACTAAGTCTGAAGATTGAGGGCAGCCATTAAAGCATATGTATGAATCTTTTGATAATTGAAATTCAGACTTGTATTTTCTTTTTTTGCAAACTAAGATAGCATTCAGACTTTTTTATCAGCAATAAACAGTTTTCAGATTTTCACAAATTGAAGAATGTTTACCATTTGTTTGATGAAATGCTTCATGGGGTTTTAAAGTGCTTTGGGCACTTGCAGACCATTATAATCAATCGATTATCAAGGAAGAGTAAGGTTACAAAGCAATTGTTTGTCAATATGTCTTTACATATCAATCATTAGTATGCATGGTAACTGTTTGTTGAAATGACAAGATTGTAAGTTCATTATTCATGTTATTTCAGTCATTTACATTCATTGAAAGATTGCATACAGCTGTTGCATGGCATTCTCTTAATTTTTCAGTCATTTAAATGATATCTCTCAAGTCGTATCAGCATTGCAAATATCATCCTTGAACCCAAAACTTCAAAACAAGCTACAAACAACAAGTTTTGACATTGTATGCGAAGTGTTTGACAATATTCCTTGAGCCTATAATCTGCAGTTTGAGGTCAGAATTGTCAAGGGATACTCCAGTGATATCAGAGCAGTTTCTTGCCATCCTGCTGGGATTGGAATTAAAATTCATTGTGCTTACACAGTTGATATTTGAGTGACCAACACTCTATTCTTTGTTTCAATCATGGGTAAAACCTAGGGAAAAAATTTCATTTGGATAACCAGCTAGTATTCATAGTTTCCAAAGTAGAAATTGAGATTGTTTACAAAGAGTGACTTGCACTTCACAAGGGCTTAGAAATAATCAGTTATATGGGTAACCTTAAGGCTTATAACCAACAAAAAGGGAAATCAAAGCAGCGAAATGTTGAAGATATTTGCAAAAACTTGTGCTTTCACAACGAAGATTAGCTCGTAGCCTACAGAAGTATGAAGATTCTATTTCAAGAACTTCATCACAAAGCAAAAATGAGAGACTTGGTGAAGTATCCAAAAGTCTCTATGATGAGTTTGGTTTAAAATGTGTTAAGTCAGTAGATAATGATTTTCAACCCACAGGTAAACATGAGGTTAAAATTGAAGTGGGTGTGGATAAGAAAATTTTACAACGTGAAAATAATATGATGGAGCCCCAAAATGTTACAGCACTCAAGTTATCAGTCATGATAACAATTTTGATTTTGATGACAACAATCCTTTGCTTGAACATAATGAGGATTTAGAACTCATGGTGAGTGCAAAAAATGTTGTGAGAGAACCTTTGAATGTTGGCACGCATGCTATAGGTGTCAAACATGAGGATAGCATGGAAAAATTGACCCATATCCATTCTGATTTTCATAATAGCAATAAGGAATCTTTGCATCAGCATGAGATGATAGTGATTTCACAAATGAATGAAGTCTCTTAAGAGTTGTTACATGTTGGTACTCAAGATTTGGGTACTAATGATGCAATTTATGATGAAGTTTCATGCCGCAATGAGTTTGATTTTTCATATCAGACCGTATAAAACAAATTAAAAAATTTATCTAATGGCAATGAATCTGAGGATCATGAGTCAGATAGATATGCAGATGCTTTGGAAGATGAAATGTGCGAAGAAATTGTTAAAACAACAGAGTCTGCAATGCCTGTTAAGCCATTCTTTGAGGTACATAGTAGCAATACCATTGATGATATTGTGAGTGAAGTTGATAGCACACACGATGTTGCTTATCAGTTAGTGAGCGATGATGATTCAACTACATATTATAGTGTTGATTCTAAATCAGAAAATTTGTATGGAAGTGATAAGTTCTAGAGTCCTCATCATTTGGTTGGGCAACTAAAGGTAGATGACAGAATTATTGCTACCGTCATAGAGCATTTTGATGTTGCTCGTCAGACATTGGCCCTTCAGGGTTGGAGTACTCCCATGATAGGTGATGCAGGGCAGATTATTGATAGCTCTTGTGACATAGTAGTTGATTCACCAGAGAGTTGTGTGACAACTCACGACACTACTCCATCATTTTCACAAGAGATATGCAGAGTATCATCTAGTTGGGGGATTGGTTCTTATATTGATTTGTTTCCCTCTCCTGGAAGCAAATCAATTATTCCATCCCATGTAGTTGATTATGATCGGCAATTTGTTGAGCTAGTTTAGGAGTACGAGTCAATTTATTGTTACGAAGATTCAGAAATGGATGATTCAGATCAGCATAGTGATGAAGTTCATTTTGTGAACAATCATTTATTTGAGGCAAATGCCACATTGTCTTTCGACAATCCGCTCTTTGAGTTTGATTTCAATTGCTCTCTTGACCCTAGTCTTGAGATGAGCATTCATGGTGTTTGGGATCCTACCAATGCATTAAGATTTCAGACAAGGCTCGCAAAGGAGTTTTTTGGTGTGTACATAGTGAGGAATGCATATAGTTTTTCATTTGATTCTCATGTACATGACATTTTTTGGATGCACAGTTCAGTTGTGCATGAGCTAGATGATGTGTATGACAACTTATCCTACACAGTGTTGGGAAGCAAGTATTGTCAGTCTTCAGAGTTGCTTCCACTTGATGTTCATATTCTTGCAGAACCTGCGGTTGAGTCTTATTCAGTTTGACAGGTCATGTTGATGGTGTTGCAGGAAGTGATTGGAGACAGTATGGACATTACACAATTCTTTCCATGGGATTCTGGTGGAGTTGTGGTTTCTCTTCAAGCAGAGTGCAGTGAGTTTTTAGATGAGAGATTGCTTGGGGGCAATCAATTTCAGGGAGGGCAGACTGTAATGTCCCCATTTTAGCTCACCATGGTTTATGATTGGTTAAGCCTATCATTGGACCTCGTAGACTAACTCAAATGGTTAGAGGGTCATTTTTTACAGAGATCAGTGTGTTTTCTCCGTCAGAGCTTAGTATGGGTTTAGGTTTGGCCATTCGTTGGACTCAATTCTTCATACTTACTATTTATAGATTTCAGAGAGTCAGGTTTTCCATTTATAGCAAGGCACTTGAACATGCTATGATTGCAGTGTCGATCCCTTATTCAATTGGTTTAATCAGATAATAAGGGATTTTTTATTTATAGTGAGTCAGTGGTTAATAGAGAGGGACCCTCACTATTTTTAGTAAGACAGTTGGATGCATAGTGGACACAATGGTTAACTTTCAGGTTCAGATGAAATTGAGATATAATGATTATTTGTGGAGTTATGTTATTTTAATTATTAATAAAGTGATTACTTTATCAATAATTATTTATAAAGTGCAATTATAATATATAAGGTATTAAAATTCACTTTATATGCAATGGGACCATGACCCTCATTTAAGTGATTGTTAAGTACTTTAATTAATATTGATTTGGAGGTTGAATATTAAATTATTTGATAAAGTCAATGTGCACACATTTAATATTATTTTAAATAATTAAAAAAGCTCTCAAAGGGGATCAACCAGCGCATGGAAAAGTATATTAAAGGGGTCAGTCAAGCTTTTTTTCATCTAGAAATTGATATGTATTTCAAAGTGTTTGCTTGGAGAAGAAATCAGCTAGGATTCCTGTCATTATTGAGTTTTTGGGATCGAAAAATCTCATAGGTTGTGTAATTTTGAGGCTATGAAACTATCAGTTAAGATTATTGCCTAATTGTGGGTTTCAATCAGAAGTTCAATTTGTGCTTACATTGCAAATTTTATGACCTTTGGTCAAATTTGGAGATAGAGATTTCATATCAGCTTATTGAAGCATTTTGGAGATCATTTTGGGAGTAAATTGGAGGTGTTACAAGGTTGCAATTAATTATTCTAAGGACTGTCATACAGCAGCAGAGGCAACTCCATGGGAATGATATATGCATTTGGTTCCTACCATCCTAACAATCATTTCAAGGGTCAAAGGAAGGAGCTATATGGCTGCAATGATTTATGCTTGAGGTTCCTATCCTAGGGCAGGGGCAGCCTTCTTCAAGGAGGGCGATTTCATGTTTCGAGAGCTCCAAAAATTCCAAATAAATTCAGAGGGCTTCACCAAACAGTTTACTCATCATTCACCATTTCACATTCAGGTTCCCTTTGCTATTTGCTTATGTTTTGCATTTTTTTTTTGAGTACTAAATCTGAATATTGAATGCAGCCATTAAAGCATATGTATGAATCTTTTGATAATTGAAATTCAGACTTGTATCTTCCTTTTTTGCAAACTGAAATAGCATTCAGACTTTCTTATCAGCAATAAACAGTTTTCAGATTTTCACAAATTGAAGAATGTTTGCCATTTGTTTGATGAAATGCTTCATGGAATTTAAAAGTGCTTGAGCACTTACAGACGATTATAATCAATTGATTATTAAGGAGGAATAAGGTTACAAAGCAATTGTTTGTCAATATGTCTTTACATATCAGTTATTAGTATGCATGGTAACTATTTGTTGAAATGACAACATGGTTGTAAGTTCATTATTCATGCTATAATCAGTCATTTACATTCATTGAAAGATTGCATACAGCTGTTGCATGGCATTCTCTTAATTTTTCAGTCATTTAGATGATATCTCTCGAGTCATATCAGCATTGCCAATATCATCCTTGAACCCAAAACTTTTGAACAAGCTACACACAGCAAGTTCCGACATTGTATGCAGAGTGTTTGACGATATTCCTTGAGCCTATAATCAACAGTTTGAGGTCAGAATTGTCAAGAGATACTAACAAGAGGTAGGGCAGGGTTTCAAGATGGGAAAAAAATATATAAATTTTTGGGATCACAGGGGGACGGCTAATTAAAATAATATATAAATGTTTAAAATATACAAATAAACTAAAAAAAAATTAAAGAGACTAAATACACTGAAATTCAAAATAATAAATGTAAATAATTATACAATATTAATTTCCATTGTGATTGATCAATATCATTAATCTAAAATCGTAAATTATAGAGAGTTGAGTAGTGTTGTGGGGATGTGTCTCCCTTGATTTTCATCCATCTGGGATGCATGAAATGCTTTGGGGATGGCGTGACTAGAAGAAACATTCCCCCACATTTCCATTTGAACACATTTGCAGGGCGAGTCTCTGAGACATCCTTGAAATTTAGAGGATGTCTCTGGAACGTCCATGATGTTCTTTACGCCATTTCACTCTATGGGCATAAGAAAAACAATTTTAAATAAAAAAGAATTAAAATCATAAAAAAAGAAATAAAATAGCACAAAAAAAAACTCTATCCCTAAAAGTGGCATTCAAATTTATAGAAATGCCCTATGCTATCATTCTAAATCATATTTGAGCAAAAAGGAAAAGAGGAGAGGAGATGAGACCAAGGGCAAGAGCAAGAAGTATGTACAACCACATACTACATTGATTCCTGTGGCTATTTTTTTTTTTTTCCAAAATGAAAATACAAAATGAGTGGGCCAATGGCCATGACATTCGCTGTTAGTGTTTTAAGTTTTAATTTTTTTTAATATGTATTATTTTTGTTTCTTTTTCCAAAATGCAAAATGGGTTAGGGTAATGGTTAGTATTATTTTTTAAATGGGTTAAGACATTAGTTGTTTTTTTATGTTTTTTTTTTCAAAATATATGACAGGGTAGTGTAGTAGCTGTACTTTTATGTTTTATTTTTTCCAAAAAGCAAAATGAGTTAGGGTAATGGAATTAATTAATATATAAGGCTAGTGTAATAGTTATACTTTTCAATATATAATGGAATTAATTAATATATATATATATATATATATATATATATATATATATAAATTAATTCTATTACCCTGACCCATTTTGTTTTTTCAAAAAAATAAAACATAAAAGTACAAGCTAGTGTAATAGCTATACTTTTTTGTTTTATTTTTTTTAAAAAACAAAATGGATCAGGTAATGAAATAAATTTATATATATTTATATTAATTCCATTACTTCATATATATATATAAAATTAATTCCATTACTTAATATATATGTATTAATTTATATATTAATTAATACCATTACTTTATACTGTATATATATATATAAAATAATTCCATTAGGTAATATATAAATTAAGTAATGGAATTAATTATATTTATATATTATATATATATATAAAATAATGGAATTAATTAATATATATATAATTCCATTACTTAATATATTATTATATAATAATATATTAAGTAATGGAATTATATATATTTTTTAATTAATTCCATTACTTTATATATATATATATATAAATAAGGTAATGGAATTAATTAATATATATATTAGATAATGAAATTATATATATATTTTAATTAATTTCATTACTTAATATATATATTAATAATGAAATTAATTAATATATATATATATAAAAGATAATGGAATTAATATATATATATATATATATATTAATTCCATTACCTAATATATAATATATATATTAGACAATAGAATTTTATATATAAAAATTAATTCCATTATTTTATATATATATATATAAATAAGATAATGGAATTAATTAAAATATAAATTAATATATATTAGGTAATAAAATTAATTAATATATAAATAATTTCATTACTTAATATATATATTAGGTAATGGATTTTATTACCTAATATATAAATAATTTCATTACCTAATATATATATTAGGTAATGGATTTATTTATTTATATATTAATTAATTACATTACCTAATATATATATATATATATATATTACGTAATGAAATTAATTAATTATATATATATATATATATATATATATTAATTTAGATATATATTAAGTAATGTTATTAATTAATATATATAAATTAATTTCATTACTTAATATATATAAATAAATTAATATATACATATATATTAAGTAATGGAATTAATTAATATGTTAATTAATTCCATTACTTAATATATATGTATATATTAATTTATATATATATAAATTGGGCAATGAAATTAATTAATATATATATATATATATATATTAATTAATTTTATTACTTTATATATAAATTAATTAAAATTTATATATATATATATATAAGGTAATGGAATTAATTAATATATATAAATTAATTAATTCCATTACCCGATTTATATATATAAAAATTAATATATACATATATATTAAGTAATGGAATTAATTAATATATTAATTAATTCCATTACTTAATATATATGTATATATTAATTTTTATATATATAAATCGGGTAATGGAATTAATTAATTTATATATATTAATTAATTCCATTACCTATTATATATATATAAATTTTTATTAATTTATATATATAAAGTAATAAAATTAATTAATATATATATTAATTAATTTCATTACTTTATATATATATTAATTTTTATATATATTAATTAATTCCATTACTTTATATATATAAATTAATTAGAATTACCTAATACATATAAATTAATATACATATTAAGTAAGTAATAGAATTAATTTATATATATTAATTAATTCCATTACCTTATATATATATATATAAAAAAATTATATATATATTAAGTAATAGAATTAATTAATATATATAAATTAATTCTGTTACTTAATATGTATGTATATTAATTTATATATATATATTAGGTAATTCTAATTAATTTATATATATATTAAGTAATAGAATTAATTAATATATATAAAGTAATGAAATTAATTAATATATATATTAATTAATTTTATTACTTTATATATATATATAAATTAATATACATATTAGGTAATGGAATTAATTAATATATATATTAAGTAATGAAATTAACTTATATATATATATATAAATTAATTAATTCAATTACTTAACATATACATATTAATTTTTATATATATTATGTAATAAAATTAATTAATTTATATATATATTAATTAATTCCATTACCTAATATATATATTAATTTTTATATATATAGAGTAATGAAATTAATTAATTTATATATATTAATTAATTTTATTACTTTATATATATATATATATATATGGTAATGGAATTAATTAATATATATAAATTAATTAATTTCATTACTCTAATTCATTTTGCTTTTTCAGAAAAATAAAATAGAAAAGTACAGCTATTACACTAGTTTGTCAAATATTTTGAAAAAAAACATAAAATGCAAAATGAGTTGGGACATTTTTTTATTTTATTTTATGTTTTCTTTTTGAAATGCAAAATAGGTTTTAAATTTATTTTCCGAATTACTAAAAAAATAAAATTTAGAGTACGAAATAAATCAACGATTTAAAATTTTAGATTTGTAACTTTGGTTTTAAGTTTTTTTTCTTAATTTTTCAATGAAATTATTTTAAATTTAACACATGAAGCATTAACATTTCAATTTTTATTTTCAAATAGTTTATTGTTGTCATAATAATTTTTTGTAGTCTCAAATTTTAAATTAGCTCTTTTGATAGTGATTATGATTTAGAAGATAAAATAGTTGAGATGGGTGGTAGTGGTGGCCTTAGTGGAAGGTGGGGGGGTCGGGGGAGGCAAAGTGGGCGATGATGGGGGCAGCAGGAGGCAAGATTGCAACAACACAAATTGGTAAATTTGTTGTGAGTGCCAAAAAGACTAATTGCCCCTTTGAGATGTTGGCAAAAGGGGCCGTGGGACCATTTGACAAAAAAGAACCTTTGCAACAATTTTCTCATATAGTTGTGAACCCCAAAATTGAGGGGGAGTAAATTATGGAAGTGTAATGCTTATTCAGACACTTACTATGACAATATCACTAGAATCAATGCACACTTCTTACACATTCCAAGAAAACCGGTTGATCTTTGTGTGAAATTTACACTTGATGAGAAGACAAAGATGGTTAGGATTTATTATGGAGATACCACAAACGACATTCCAACAATTTGTGGCACTGGCATTGGCATTGACACCTCTTGTAGCTCACGTAGGACTTCATGGAGTTATTTCTACCACGTTGTAGGAGGTTCTACTTTAGAGGTGATTGATGTGGAGGTTAGGGGAAGGGGAAGGCCATGGGGATGTTCTCCAATCCATTGGTAGACATGTTTGATACGAAGGTTATGGAAGAGGCCCATGATGCCATCTAAATATTATTCTATGTCCTTGGGATCCTATTTAATGTTGCTCGCTCTCCTTATTACAAGGAGCCTATAACTAAGGTGGCCAAAGTAGGTTCAAGTTATGTGCCCTTGGGAGACACCAAAATGAGGACTATAATCTTGGATATGAAATATTTTAAGGCTAATTTATTGATGGAGAAGATGAAGGCCACATGGGTTTCTCATGAATACATTATTATCCTGGATGGGTGCACGAGTATTAGACACCACACACTCATTAATGTTAGTCTCTTCCAAAGATGGACCATATTTCTTGAGAGCAATTGATTGTTCTGGGAAGCACAAAGATGTAAATTTTCAGTTCCAACTTTTGAAGGATGCCATTGAGGAGGTTAGCCATGCCAATGTTGTACATATAGTTACAAATGCAACTTATGTGTGCAAAGTAGTCAGTAATCTAGTGGAGACTAGCTACAAGCACATCTACTGGACATCTTATTGTGTAAATGCTATGAGCGATGCGTTGAAATACATTGAAAAAATCAACTAGATCAAAATGATAATGCTCGAAGCTAGGGAGGTGTATATGTTCATTTGAAATCACCACACATCACTTGCCCTCTTTTGAAATTTTTTGAGGAAGGTATTCCTCAAGCCAATTGACACTTGTTTTGCATCCTTTTTTTTTATTGTATTGGAGGATTGATTTATAAGAGCCTCTACAACTTATGATCATAGCTTATGAGTGGAGTTGACGCAGTGGATTGCACCCTCGACAGGAGGCTGAGCTCCTGCCTTCCACACGCAACAATGGAAACTCCCCTCTTGCCTGTGGGCCTGGCAAAACTGGGGGGAGAGTCTCTAGATAAGGGCTAGCTCCCTTCGATGTATCTTTTAGGTCCTGGATTCCCTACTGCTAACAAATAAATGAAAAAAAAGGGGGGGATGAAAAGGGAGAAGGATGCTGAAAACAAAACCTAAACCTAAACTAAAAGGTGATACACCAAAAAAGTTGATCCACTCAGCCCGAACATACACTCTTCACCAAGAACAAGCTCCCATACACTTCATTTGACACGAGAAATTCTTCTGCATCAGTGAGCTAGGGGTCTGTGGATATACAGGGAGGAAGAACTACCAGAGGCGTCTTCAGACACACTATGGCAGCCTATTCGCACGCACCTACACTCCTCTATGGACACTTATGGCAGACCTGCAAAAGGAGAACTCACAATGCACTAGACATGTTGAAATCATCCTGTGAAAGCATAAAGGAAAATGACTTAACACAGAACAAAGGCATAGACACATACGAAAGTGCAAACTCAAAATGGAGGTAAAAATGCTATGTCTCGATTCAAGGTAAAAACCGGCAGAGTTCTGCCTTACAAACCCAGATATTTTTAGGCAGAGCTTTGCCTTACGGGCTAAGAGATCTTTTCTCAAAATGAGAAGTTTACAATATATAGAGAGAGAAGAAGACTTTGGCGCTACTTTTGGAAAAGACTTTTTGGCCCCCTTTAACAAGCTGGGCCATGTGCATTTGAGAGCATCGAGAAGAGGAAGTCACTGTTGCTATGTCATTCTTCTAGAAGAGGCCTGCTAGAACCATGCTGTGTAATCGTCGGTCTTGACTTTGGCGTTCAAACATTAATGTGCAAGCACGGGCCACGTCTCTTTTTTGCAAACAAGACTGCTCTTTCTAGATATTCACGCGGTTTGTCTGCTCATTAATGTAAAGTGGAGAAAACAGGGCTCGCCGCTTACTGTTTGCGCCGTTTGATGACCACTTGGCAAGAACTGTTCCAACTGCAGGAATAACTTGCCTCCCCTTTGCCACCTGGGCCGTTTTGTCTGTTTCTGCACTTTGTCTCTTCCTGGTTTTGTCTTCTTCCTGGCTCCTTCGGCCCTCGGGGCTATCTTCTTGGCAGGTCGCTGAGTCCCCTGGGCTCTTTAAGCTTTTCAAAATCAACGGCCATTTCACGAGCCTTAAATTTGACGTCTGTGCACCCGTCACCGCATTTGAACTTCCAACGGCTAGTTTGTCGTGCTTGATTTTGACGTCTTCGGGCCCGTCACCCCTTGGAATTCTTTTGGCCTTTTCCTTTGCTTCGGCCTCTTGTTGCTTCCCTTTCCTTTGGGCTTCTTGTTTTGGACCCGAAGGGAAGGTGTCCCTTCGGCTGCCTTTTCTCTTTGGCTATTTTTCCGCGGACAAAAAGTCCGAAAGAATTGTCTTGCCCACTTCTTTTCTTCGGAGCTTTTCCTCGGGTTTTTTTCCTGCGGCCACTTTTCCCGCAAATTTTCTCCCAACCACTTTTCCCGCGGACAAAAAGTCCGCAAGAATTATTTTCGACCACTTTGCTTGACCTTCGGAATTTTCTCTCGGGATTTTCTCCCGTGGCTTTTCTCGAATTTCTTCGGACTTTTTGTCCGAAGGAATTCCTTCGGACAAAAGTCCGAAAGAAATCATTCTTGCCTTTGCCTTAAACAATTTTCTAAAGGAAACTTACCCTTTCGGCTTTCTCTTTGGCCTCTTTGCAAATGTTCCCTGCCCTCCGCAAGGGCACTTGAGTCCAGAACTGCCCTCTGCAAGGGCACTTGAAATGGTCCATTTTGCGCCTAAGTGTTGGGGACTCGTCCCTTCCTGCAGAGTCCATAGAAAACTTCCTTGAGGAGTCCGTAGAATGCTTGCAGAGTCCGTACAAATGCCTGCAGAGTCCGTACAAATTT
Organism: Torreya grandis; assembly: GCA_037957365.1. Lineage (NCBI taxonomy): Eukaryota > Viridiplantae > Streptophyta > Pinopsida > Cupressales > Taxaceae > Torreya > Torreya grandis. The sequence continues at coordinate 4,415,319 of JARHVA010000290.1, read as the reverse complement.
CCAAGACTTGTGCAAAATCAAAAAATGTACTGGCTCAGAACAGCAGGGGAAAAGGTGGGACCAATTTTTGCATGTAGGACCAAAAGGGTCAATAGTGGACTTGATGGCCGAAGTCCAAGACAAAGCAAGAGAAGGTGGTGAAGGAAGTAGTAGTGAGAAACACATTTTGGTTCAATGTGAAATACATCACATTAATTATATCTTCAGTTTTCAGCGTCATTAAATATAAGAATTTTAATAGCTCAAACCTTGGTGAGATATATGAGTGCATTGATAACATGCTTGGCTAGAATAAGGTTGTTATTTGGATGAGGGACCCCACTTTAGAGTTCTACAATTAACATATTCAACTCATGATTTAACATAGGTGAAGAGGTTGTACATGCCACTATATATGGTTGCATATGCACTTAATCTAAAATGGTGTGGAGAGCCCTGATAGAGTTATCCCCTTGGAGGACGAGGAGGTGAAAAAGGGCTTAATTAAAGTCTTAAAAATAATGTATAGTGCAGAAAAGGTTTCACAGGTTAGAAATGAGTGGCTCAAGTTTATTGAACTTGATAGTTACAAACCCTAAGCGAGGAGAGGGAGGCTAATATTGGCACAAAAAAAGTTAGTGAGTTGGTGGCGACTGTATGGGTGTTTAGGATCACTGTAGACACTTGCAACTCACCTCTTTTTTTAGGTTTCTAGTTCTTCTATCACTAAGAGGAATTGGTCGACATATAGTTGGATCCACTCACTAAATAGGAACATACTTACCTCTAAGAGAGAGGAGATGTTTGTTATACATAGTGCCTTTCGTCTCATGGATTGTAAGACACTTGAGTACAAACAAACCTCAACATTACAGTGAGATGTAGATTTTGAGAAGCTGAGACAGGTTGAAGAGGACCATAATATGTAACATGGACTGATTGGAATCTCCTTTGAGGATGAGGATGGGGATGACAATTCCAGCAATGAATGGTACATGGATGTTCTTTCAGATGCTACTTCTAATTTTTGAGCTGCATACCTGCAGACTATGTTTTTTGTTTTGGACATTAGTAGATTGAACAAATGATGTATTAATAAATTTTTTTAAAATATATAATGTATCTAGTTCTACTCTCATGTACTCATTGTAATATTGTTAATGTGTCTAGTTCTACTATCATATAAGCTCATTTCATAATGTATCTAGTTCTACTATCATGTACCTAGTTATACTATTATATAAGCTCATTTTATAATGTATCTAGTTTTACCATCATGCACATAAACAATATTACAATTAGAAGAGTATGTGATGGTAGAATTAATACATTGTAATTTTCAAGTTTTTGATTGATACATCAACTACACAACATGTTAATGTCCAAAATAAAAATTATAGGGTTGCAAAGGCGCAACTAAAAAATAAGAATTAGCATTTGAAAGAATATGTGTGAATGATTTCTTGTTAGAACTGTCGTCCTCATTCTCATTCTTGAAGGGGATCTCAATCAATCCCTATTGTATATTATGGTCATCTGTAACCTATCTCAACTCTTTAGGGTCTACATCCAACTATAATGCTGAGGTGTGCTTGTACTTAGATATCTTGCGATCCAAGAGATGCAAGCCACTATGTACAACAAGAAGCTTCTTCACTCTCTTAGAGGTAAGTTTGTTCATCTTAAGAAAACGGATACAACCATATGTTATCCAATTCCTCTCAACAATAGAGGAACTAGAAACTTAGGAAAATAGGCAAATTGAAAGTGTTCGTTGCAATCCTGCATGTCCATACCATCACCACCAACTCATTGGCTTTTCTTGTGCCAATGTTAACTTGTCTTTCCTTGCGGAAGATTTCTAGCTATCAAGTTTAGTAAACTTGAAACTTTCAATTTTGACATGTGAAGCTTTCTCTACACTATACATTCTTTTTGGAGCTTTCATTAAGCCCTTTTTCACCTCTCTGTTCTCCAAGGGGATAACTCTACTAGGCTTTCTCCATATAACATTATGGATTAAGTGCATATATGGCCATATGTAGTGGTGTGTTTAGCTTCTTTCACCTATGTTGAATGATGGGTTGAATACGCTGATTGTAGAACGATAGGATGAGGTCCCTCACCCAAATAACAACATTTTTCTAGCCAAGCATGTTGTTAATGTACTCATATATCTCGTCAAGGTTGAAATTTTCAGAATCCCCATATTTAATGCCAAAAACTAGAGATATAATTAATGAGATGTATTTCACATTGAGCCAAAATGTGTCTCTCACCATCACTTTCTTCACCTTCTTTTCTGGCTCTAACTTGGGATTCGGCCACCAAATCCAATCTTGAGTCAAGATCATAAATTTTAGAGACTCCTGCAACTCAAGCCTCCTTTTCAACAAAACAAAATAGGATGAAAAATGAGTGTCGATTGGTTTGAGGAATTTCTTGCTCAAAAAGTTTCAAAAGAGTGCCAGGAATGTGGGGTCATTGCAGATGAACATATACATCTCCCTACACCCAACCACTGTCTTTTTGATCTAGTTAATTTTCTATTTTTTAGTGCATTATTCATGGCATGCACGTAACACAGAGTCCAATAGATATCCTTGTAGATAGTTTTCACTAGCTTACTTGTTGCTTTGCACACATAAGTTGCATCTGTAACTACCTGTACAACATTAGTAAGACCAACCACCTCAATGACATCCTTCAAAATTTGGAACTCAAAGTTCACATCTTTATGCTTCTTAAAACAATCAATTTCTCTCAAAAAATACAATTCATCTTGTTGGAGACAATGATACTGATAAGTGGGTGGTATCTACTATCCGTTCATCCATCCATGATAATGTTGCATCCATGAGACACTCATGTGGCCTTTATCTTTTCCATCAATAAATTAATTTTAAAATAGTTCTTATCCAAGAATATAATCCTCAATTTGGTGTCTCCCATGGGTGGCGACAAAATAATTTTCGAATGGCATCGTTCGTGTTCTCCTTAGCTTTCATATCAAACATGTCTATGTAATGTCCCATTTAGGACATATTATGCAAATCTGAAAATTATCAATAAACCCTAACAACAGCATAAGCAATTTTTTATTTTTATGTCAAACCCTAACCATAAAATTCAGAATACTGGAAATACAAATTTAGGGCACCAATTGCAATATTTTTTATTAAAAATACTTGCCAAAATTTCAGAATTATTACAGCCCACAAAATACCTTCAAATCTGATTTTTGCATGCAAATATATGTCTGGAAAATTACAAATAAATATCAGTTGAATGTTTAACTTAAAATATATCAAAATTTCCAACAAACTACCCTTAAAACTGTAGATTTTGTCTCCCAAGTGGGTCATCACCTTAGGGAAGATCTTTCAAGTGGGTCACTGACCTAAAAAGGTCCTACCAAGAGGTTTGCCACCCTCCAAAGGGTCTCCAATAGAGATGCCCCTCTCTGAAAACCCTGCATACTATTGCGCTCCACAAGATGATGCCCTAGAAACCATAAATTGATCAATTTTGCCCCTTGCAACCCTTGAATTAAAGCTGTCCAACTAAAGGTTAAGGGTTTTGTCCTTAACTTCAGATTTTCAGCGAAGTTTTTTGACTTCAATGGAGAAAAGTCAAGCAATTAGTGCTTAAACTTAAAATTTCAATTCAAAAACATGGTAACCTCTCAAAATAAACCTCCTTCCTCTTTTTATATCATTCTCTTATAAAAGCCCTTCCAAAAGATGCATTACACTTGGAGAGAATATTTAAACATTTTAAAAAGTACATGCCTTATAACTTAACGTAAGGGCTAAACTAGCCCATGACCAAAAAACCTCATTTTCAAGTCAAAATTATAAAAAAATTATTAAAAGTACCTTTTTACAACTTGAAAAAGAGAACCAAAGTTTTCTCTTTGATTTTTCTTTCCCTTAACCTATGAAAAACATTAGGGAAATAGGCTAAGGGTCGTCAACCGCTCATATTTGAGAAGGGGACATGACAATCTACAACTGGAGTGGGGTCTGCCCCCATGGCCTTTCTCTTTGTCTTGACCTCCACTTTAGTCACCCAAAAACTAGAACTTGTTGCAGTATGGAAGAACTCCTTGAAGTCCTACGAGAGCTACAAGGGGTGCCAGTGCATGTCATGTCCCCTTCTCAAGTATGAATGGTTGAAGACCTTTAGCCGAATTCCTGGATGTTTCCTGTCGACTAAGAGACGGTAAAATCAAAGGGAAAACTTTGGGTCTTTTTTAAAGTTATAAAATATACTTTTTGATATATCTTTTCTAATTATAACTTAAAAAGGGAGTTTTAGAGCATGGGTTAACTTAACCCTTAATGAAGAAAAGGAATGATCTTTTTAAAACTACTCTAACTCTCCCCCCAAGTGGAGCGCCTCTTTTTGAGAAGGTTTTGTTGAAAAATAAGGGTATAAAAAGATGATTGATGATCATTTGAAAGGTTACTTTGTTTTTGGATAAATGAATTTGGGATTTAAGTACGAAAACGCTTGACTCTTTACCTTGAAGATAAAAATCTTCATTGGTAAGTGAAATTAGGGACGAAAACCCTTAATTTCAGAACTAGAGAAGCTTCACATAGAAGTTGTATTGAGCTTCAATATTAAGAACTTTTAGTATTCTCCCTTTGGGAAGGTGGCGACTTGTTTTAGAGTTGACGACTTGCTATTGAAGGTTGGCGACTTGGTTTGGAAGCCCAACTAGGATAGTAATCAGCAATTTCAGACTTTTAAGACCCCTATTTGCAAGGGTTGCGTGGATTTGGAGGATTTGAAGACCCCACTAGGGCTGCAAGGAGTTGATATCCGGAAGATATTATTTTTCCAGTTAGGGTGGACCCCTTTGGGGTTTTTCCTAAGAGTGTGTGAAGCAATTACAGTCTAAAAAAGATTCTGGAATATTCTATAAATATTCTAATATCTATTGGCTAATTTTAATATAATTTTCCAGCCCTTTCATGTGGAAAGATCTCAAAAAAATCAGGTATTTCTATGGCTGTGTTTTCTGTATATTTGGCATCTATTTGACAGTGGTTTCAAGGGTGTTGGAGCCCTAATTGCTCAATTACAGCACTCATAAATTAATAACTAGGGTTTGCATATTTAATTCAACATACTGCAAGTTTTGGAGGCTAAGGTTTGGGCTTGAATTTAAAAAAATACACTTGGTTAGGGTTTGTTGTACCTTTCAGATTTATTGCATTTGTCCAATTTGGGAACATTACAGTGGTATCAGAGCCAAAATCTTGGCTAGTTGTGGGGTTTGAGTTGTCTATAGGTCAAACAATGACAAAGGGGTAAGATAAAATGGCTTTCAAGTTCTTGTTGTAGAGTAGAATTGCACCCTTTGTGGGAGAGTTTCTCACGTTCTCTCACTCCTAGCTACAAGCATTGGGACAACCTCAGGCTGTGGATATCCTGTAGTGAGGTTGAACCTCTAGGCTTTTTAATGAGGCTAGCTCCTCAGATGCTTCACTTCAGCTTGTTCCCATACACTAAAACCTATTGTTGACCAAGGAAAAGGGAGAGAAAGATAACATGAAAGGGAAACCTAAGCTAAGGATGGTGATGCACCAAAGATGAAATGATCCACTTTCAGCCTGGAAGCCTTAATGACTACTAATGAATGTAACCAAGACACAAACTAATCTGATCCTATCTCAAGGCTACAAGCATAAATATTTTGTGTGGAGGACGAAGAAAACCTTGCAATTTGAAGGACAGAAAGAGATAGGTTTGTATGAGACACTATAACTTGTGACACTTCAAGAAAGGAACCAATGTCTAGCACTTCACACAAGCTGCAAGGAACCAAAAGAATTAAAGCAAGATACATAGAGAATCTATATATGATGAAAAATGACATACATCTGCAAGTTAAACTCCAATAATGTATACTTGACTTCAAACCAGAATCAGAAAAAACATCTCATTGCTTCAAGAGAGTGTTACAAGGCAATTTTGACAGATTAACTCTATCACCAGTCGAAGGATCTCTTTTTAGGCTCAAAAGCCTCTATATATAGCATAAAGGAATGAGAGAAGAGGGGGCTTGCGTGAGAAAATGGAGAGAGGGGTCATAAATGGCTGCAACTACCATTATGTCCTTGAACTCCTTTTGCCTTTAGAGTGTGCAACTACTTGACCATGAAATGAATCGTCCAAGATCACCGTAAATCTCCTTGAGCTCTTCGCTCATTCAAGTCTCCCTTTTTGGAATTGAGAGAGCCATGTCGTGGGTAGCTGCATGTTCCCACCAAGTGTACACAATTTGATCTCTTGCATTTAAAACCTAGTATGCTCCTTACTATTGTTTTGGACTTATATATTTTCTATTAAAATCGATACCCCCTTGGCTTTTTGCATGTCCGTCGATCTGCTTGTGCATGGATGCCCACGAGTCATCGATCTCCTACCAATTGAATGTGTCTTTGACACTTGTCATGCACACTTTTGCCCCTAAGATTCGTTGACCCCTTTGACCTCCACTCGTCATTAATCTTCAATGTAAGATTGATTATGCGCCGTCGAATCTAGCTCTTGAAATGCTGCCTCGCGTTTTCTCTGCGTTTGGCTAGGGACCCCTTTGATGGCTTTTGAATGCCAACGGCTATTTTATGAGCTTGATCTTTGACACTGGTGCGAACATCATGTTTCCCTCGGACACTTTCCTGCGGGCCTTTTTCTTTCGGGCTTTTTGAGAATGACCCTTCGGATTTATTTGCTTCGGCCACTTCTTCGAAATAAAAGGTCTTCGGGACTTTTGGAAAGGTCCACTTTATTGAAGAGTTACCCTTCGAAAACGCTGCATAAGACACTTTGGCATGGAAATGACTCTTCAGAAGAAGTGTTTTGGCCCCTTGCTTTGAAAGTGCCCTTCGAAACTTGAAAAAGGTCCCCTTGTCGCCGAGAAAAGTGCCCTTCGGAAACCTTAAGGTGGACCCTTTTTTTGAGAGAAGTACCCTTCGAGAAAAGTGTATAAGACACTTTGTTGTAGAAGAATTCCTTCGAGAATTCTGAAAAGGGCCACTTTATTTAAGAGTTACCCTTCGGGAAAATTGTCCCAGACAATTTTCCCGAAAGGAAAGGTCTTTGTCTTTTGCTTCGGACATTTTGTCTGAAAGAAATATCCCTTCGAAAACTTTGTCTCGAACAACTTGTCCGAAAGAATTCAATAGTTAGCCAAAAAGGTCCTGAAAGAATGAAACACTTAGCCCAAAAAAAGGGTCCCGAAAGAATGAACAAGTAAAGACTTCGCTGAATAAAAGATTTTGCACTTAGCTTCTCGCTTGCAGGCTTACCCTTGAACATTGTTGTTGGATCCTTAGAAAACCTTGCTTGGATCCTCTCTATTTGCAAATGTCGGATCCACTTCTAATGCTTTGATCCACTGCTTCATCAAACCATGCAAGAGCTTTATATGTGGGCCAAAAATGGCTAACAATTCCTTGATGGAGCTAGGTTTGAGAAATACGCTCAAGCCCAAGAGCAGATGACATAAAAAATGGCCGAATTCATTCAAACAATGAAAAACGTGAGTGAAAATGTAAGACACCTAGTCCTGACACTCTAGTAAGGTTGATCATCCCTAGTTAGTTGCAAAAATAAAGAACAACCACAAACGAAGCACAATCCTTATGAATGCTATCAGCAGGTATTAATTTCCAACATGACCAGACATAAGAGCAAATGATCATAACTGAAACAATTATATTCACCAATGTGTCGGCTGGAGTAGCAAAGATAATCCAGTTTCGATGATTTATAGAAAAACCAATCTGTTGGGTATTCAGAAAATCGAAATAATTACAGTCATTGCAAGTTCATGCTAAGGGTTATGGGATTGCTACAAGTACCTGGGGCACGAGCCAAAGTCTTCACCACAAAGAAGCTTCAGTTGCCCTCCTTGGTATTTTCCCAGAACTAGATCCTGCGAATGAGATGTGTGAAATTAGGAGACTGCAGATGGAAGATTGGAACCACAGACCACAGGAGAGGTTTCCATCTCACCTGGGGCAGACCGCCAGAGGGTTTCGTCTTTGTAGATCAAAAAGTTGTGCAACCAATCCATGATGCCTAGATTCCACCAACAAATGTCTATATATATGAAAAATAGGTGGCCTTCCCAAATGGGTCGGCCAACAACATTTAATAAATTTTAACAAATTAAATGCCTTCCCGAAGGGGTCGGCCAGTACAACCAATAAAACATTATTTAAATTTTAAATTTAAATTTAGTGTTTATAAGCACTCTTTCCCACCCAGAAAAAAGAAAGACTCAATTAGATGCGGGGACATGATAGTCCTCCCCGCCCAAATGTTGCTTGCCCTCAAGCAACCTCAGATTTGGATGCTCGAAAATCTCCACTCCTTCCCACGTTGCATCCTCAATAGGTAGGTTCTTCCATTTCACCAAGTACTCAGGAATCGCTTTGTTTCTTAGCCTCTTCTCTCTCACGTCCAAAACTGTTTCAGGTTCAAGGATCAATTTGCCTTAATAATCAAGAGGGGGCAGGTCAACTGAGGGCGTAATCCACTGTCCAACTGCCCTTTTGAGGCATGATACATGAAAAATGTTGTGAATTTTGCTGTCTTTGGGCAATTCCAATTCGTATGCAACTTCTCCAATCTTTCTCATAATTCAATAGGGTCCATAGAACTTTGGTTTCAACTTTTCTGCACCACTTCCCTTGAGGGTAGACTGTCTATATGGCTGCAACCTCAGGAAGACCATGTCCCCCACCTCAAAAACTCTCTCTGTTTTGTGTCGGTCTGCATACAACTTTTACTAGTTTTGAGCACCCTGTAAATTCTCCTTGAGGGCATTCAAAACATCCACACTGTTGCATCACATCCTTTGCTCTCAGGACCCTACTATCGGTCAGGACCAAATCCAACAATGAAGTAGCATCACAGCCATAGAGGGCCTTGAATAGTGACATACCTATGGACATGTGATGTGAATTCTGTATTTAGGGCATGACCGAGAATTCATAGTGTCTGAAATGGCACCTGAAAGCTGTGTTGTGCACATCCTCCTCTCTCATCCTTATTTGGTGGTACCCCGAACGCAAATCAATTTTGGAGAAATATACAGCACCATGGAGCTCGTCTAACAATTCATCGATCCTGGGAATTGGGTAGCGGTTCTTGGTCGTCTTCTTGTTGAGCACTCTATAGTCTATACACATCCTTAGTGTTCCATCTTTCTTACCACTGATGAAGCAAAATGACTGGAACTTGGGCATATGAACCCCATGTCAAGTAGCTCCTTAATTGTCTTCTCAATCTCCTCTTTATAGGCCCGTGGATGACGATAGGGTGTGGTGATGACTGGTTTTGCTCCTTCAAGCTCAATCACATGCTGAAAACCCCTTTTTGGAGGTAGACCATGAGGTATATCGTCAAAAACCTTACTATGACTATCCAAGATGGGCTGAATATCCACATGAAAAGTTTTCCCTTACTTGGAGGTCCCTGTATCCATGATCAAACATTTAGTTTCCCAAGTAACTTGTTCTCTATGCAAAACCTTCTCCATACGCTTGGCCGACGCCTCCATGGGGCCCCCATTGGAGAGGCCACGGAGGACTATCTCTTTCCCATCAGTTTTGAAATTCAGCTCCATAGTTTGATAATTTTGTGTGTATTCTCCCAGTGAGTGCAGACACTATACTCCTAGAACCATCTCAATGTCACCTATGCCAATCACATAGAAATCATCCTTCATCCTATGATTGCCAAGAGTCAAATTCAGCTGCTGAATCCTTCGGTTGCAGGGCAAGGTGTAGCCATCAGCCACTGTGACATTAAATCCTTCAAAATCTTTAGTCTTCAATCCCAACTTAGCCACCAGTCTCTCATCAATGAATTGTGGGTAGCCCCACTGCCAATCATAATAGTAACTCACTGCCCTTATAAGACTCTTGACTCGAAATGAATGATACCTTGGTGCCCCTGATAGTGTTGCGAGTGTTCCCCCTGGGTGCCCAGCTTCTTTAGATTCGTGCTCATCTTCAATCACAGCTAACTCTAGATCAATCACATCTTCCTCAAAGTCCTCATTTGAAACTACGTTGATGTAGTGTGTATGCCCTTTCCCCAAACAACGATGACCTAGCTGCCATGGCTCTCTACAATTGAAACATAATTTCTTCCTCTAGAGCTCATTCTTCGATATGTCCGGTTGGCTGGTACCGTCCTTGGTGGAGGAATGTCTCTTTGAGGAATCTTCTTGGTCACCATGGGAGGAGCCTTGTTATAGTATGATCTGCCTGTAGTTGTTGAATCTTCTAGGTTCAAGGCTCTCCGGATGGCCTATTGTAGTGAGCTGGGATCAAATGCCTTCACCAATCCTTTGAGGGGTTCGGATAGGCCTTCCACAAAGAGGACTATGAGCCTTCTTTCCGTCACATCTAGAACCATCACAACAAGTCTCTCAAACTCAGCAACATAATTCTCCACTTTAGCCTCTTGCCCCAGCTGTGCTAATTTTCGAAAATGGATTTATGGATCTTTCCTGTCAAATCTCTCCGTTAATCTCTGACTGAAATCTTCCAGTGTTTTGATGGAGTCATGCCCTTGTGTCACCATCCCATGATACCACCATTCATGGGCCAAACCCTTTAGATGCAAGGTGGCAAATTTGATGGCTTCCTCTTCATACATGGGATTTAAGGAGAAATAGGTGTCCAATTTCTGCAACCAAGCCCTTGCCGAGGAACCCCCAGACCCGTCAAAAATTGGAATAATGATCTTACCCAGGGAATACTGGATATCTTTCCTCTCATCATACCCTCTCCTCCTATGCCCTTTTCTTGTTTTCATGTCGTGAAACTCTGTGAACGTCATGTCTCTGCGGATGGTTGCACTTAGAGCATGGTATTCGTTGTGTAGTTTGGCAATATCATCCTCATGCTCAGGTGGCACGTCCGATTCATTTTTTGCCTCTGTCCAAGAATTTCGCTTTGAAGGTTTTTGCAGAGGCTACAGGTTTCATCACACCTGAACTATTGCCTTCGGCTCCATTTGGTATAGCCCTACCGGCACCCAATTGCTAGTTCAGACCCCTCGACAGTTGGGCCATTTCCACCATGGTTTCCCTCATGCTGGATTGGAATTCTTTGGATTCCTCGACGAATTGTTGTCCTTCGTCCTCTTTGTCACTCATGGTTGCCTTCTTTTCCCTCAGAAGTTGCCTCAGTTCCCTGTCGCTCATGAAAGGGCACCCAGGCTGGCAGGATGCCAAGGCTCTAATACCAATGTAAGACACCCAGTCCTGACACTCCAATAAGGTTGACCGTCCCTAGTTACTTGCAGAAATAAAGAACAACCATAAACGAAGCACAATCCTTATGAATGCTATCAGCAGGTATTAATTTCCAACATGTCCAGACATAAGAGTAGATGATCATAACTGAAACAATTATATTCCCCAATGTGTCCATTGGAGTGGCAGAGATAATCCAGTTTCAATGATTTATAGAGACAAACCAATCTGTTGGGTATTCAGAAAATTGAAATAATTACAATCGTTGCAAGTTCATGCTCAGGGTTATTGGACTGCTGCTGGTACCTAGGGCACGAGCCGGAGGCTCTGCCACAAAGAAGCTTTAGTCATCCTCCTTGGTATTTTCCCAGCGCTAGATCCTGCGAATGAGATGTGTGAAGTTAGGAGACTGCAGATGGAAGATTGGAACCACAGACCACAGGGGAGATTTCTGTCTCACCTAGGGTAGACTGCCAGAGGGTTTCATCTCTATAGATCAAAAGGCTGTGCAACCAATCCGTGATGCCTAGCTTCCACCAACAAATGTCTATATATATGCAAAATAGGTGGCCTTCCCAAATGGGTCGGCCAACAACATTTAATTAAATTTAACAAATTAAATGCCTTCCCAAAGGGGTCGGCCAGTACAACCAATAAAACATTATTTAAATTTTAAATCCTAATTTAGTGTTTATAAGCACTCTTTCTCGCCCAAGAAAAAGAAAGACTCAATTAGAGGCGGGGACATGACAGGAAACAAGCCACATAAGAGGGAGGAGCATCCTTCTTTTTAGGGTATTATGGCGGCAGTTTTTGAGGATTATATGACCTATCCACCTCCATTTAGAAAGGAAATCAGCCTTAATGATTTTGTGGCATGGAAGAAAGGCAAGGGCAGTTCTAGGGCTAGTCACAAACTAAAGAGCAGCCAAGGAGATCTCCAAAATGCTTTGAGAAAGGAAGAGGAGAAAAATTCCCAACTTGTAAGGGTAAAGAATAAAAAAAAGATGGAGGGTCAAACCCTCATGAGGATTCCAAGGAAGGAATCAGAAAATAAGAGAATTCAGATTTGGAAGAGGTTAGTGAATAGCTCATGGGGGTATCCACCATGCAAGAGGATAGTGGGAGAGATGTCTCAGTTCAAAAGGAAGTGTTATGGGCTGATTACCCTAAGAGTCTAGTGGAAAAGAAGGCCAAAAATTACACAATGAGATATATCTTCATATTCTGCCATCTACAACAAAAGTGGACCCTAGGTTTGGGAGGAGCCCAACGATTTCACAAGCCAGCACTGAAGAGGTGATTAGGACCCAAAGGAAATGTGATGATTGGCCTAGGAGAGCAAGAGAGGCAAAATTGATAGCTATGCAAGCAAGACAACACCTAAAAGAACTCAAACGGAAGGGTAAGTTGATTAATTGCAGCCCAAGGTATGAAAGAGTAAGTCATATTTCAGATTTGTTGTTTTGTACCATGCCATTTGAGATTTCTTGTGATCATGGACAGCATACAAAAAGGGATGATAGGGTCAAGAACACCACTCATAACAAGAGGCAAATAGAGCTCTTCACTCAAGGTCGTCTTCCCCTAATAATGTGGGACCCATGTGATTATTTGATATGCCTAATGCTGAAGCCAGGAGTGATGAAAGCAATGTTCAATTAGGTCCTTCACATATTTGATGATGAGACTTCAGCATGCTCAGCCTATGCAGAGCAACTTAAGTGGTTTGCTGATTATCATAGACAAAATGTCATTTATGTGGGTGGAAATGCTTTCACAGCCAGCCCAATATTTGATTTAAACTCTCCTTGGATAAAAGCAAGGGTATAGTTTAAAATAATTAACATGCTGAACATTACTGGGAGCTATAGGGCACATAAATTGTGCTCCAAAAATGTGCAACAGGTGAAAGAGAGGGACCAAAACATTGCCCATAAACGGGGCTATTGGGGACACATTTTCAAAGCAAAATGCAAGCAAATGGTAGACATTGGAGGGGACGTGGACAGTCTGAAGTATGCAGATCTGAGTGTGAGGGACACTTTGAAGGGGTTGATTGTTTGATGGGTTCCATACATGGGGCGAACAAAGTGAAAGAAGAGGCATCCGCTGTGGGTAAATCCCTTTCTCAGCTGGAAAATTCTATTCATATGCTCGCCGGAGATATTTATATGTTTGAAAAATATAGAGCTGCAATGATGGGTTTTGACAAAGATAATGGTGAGCAATTCAATTATCTTCTTAGAAAGGGTTTATTACATCACCATCATACTATATCCTTACGATATTTTGATCATCATGGGAATCATTGTAACAATGAGGGTAAGATGAAAGATACCAAATGGAAAAAGGATCTCTTCCACGAAGACCTTATCCATCTTACAAGTGTTCCAAAGATGGAGCCAATACCATATGAAATGGATTTTCAAGACAGCCATGTGAAGGTACTTGGCAAAATTAATAATGTGGAGGCAAATCTATCAAAGGCTTCTACTCCAACCAAAAAGGATGAGGAGCAAGTTGCATGGACAGCTGAAGATCTTGTAAAAAACACAAATTTTGAGTTTGTACAGCCACATCAACATGTGAAAATTCAGCCCACCTCACATTTGGTAAGTGCCATAAATTTTGAAAATCCTGTGTTGGAACAGCCATTTCAACATGTGGAAACTCAGCCCACCTCAAGCATGGTAAGAATCTCAAATCTTGCAAGTTTGGTAGGTGTCATAAATTCAGAAAATTCTGCGTTGGGACAGCCACTTCAATATGTGGGAACTCAGCCCACTACAGGTATGGTAAGTACCACAAATTTTGCAAATTCCGTGTTGGGACAGCAGTACCTAGATAGATATGTTCAGCTCCTCTTAAAAATGCATGCCTTGAAGAAAACATTTCTGAATTCCAAGGTAGAAGATATTGAAGAGGTCACAAACCTTCCTCATCATGTAAGGAAGGAGGAGCAAGTTGAGGGCAGCTCAAGGTATGGGAGTGTTTCAAATTTGTTGTGTACTCACATGTCATCTAGGATGAATGGACTCAAGGGGCAGAATATGCAAAAAAAAATGAACCATGGCAAGGCTGCCTTCATTATGGGCAGCCACATGAAGGTGAAGATAAAAGGAAGATCACTTGGAGTGACAAAAGAGGCAAGGATTCCCCCATCTTGGGCTTTGATGGTATTCACATGGGAGTTTGGAAGGTAAGCACTCAATGGAAAGATGGTATTCACATGGGAGTTTGGAAGGTAAACACTCAATGGAAATACAAGGAAGGTAAGGTTTCAATAATGTTCAAAAATGCATTGTTCAGAAAATTTTGTAACCCATGCCATAGGCTTGAAGGGAAATCCATGAGGATCCCTAGAAGTTATAATGGGTGCCGTGGCACCACAATGAAGAAGCTTTACTCAAGAATTTTGTAGAACATTGGCTGGAAATGAAGGTTCAAGCAAGCGATGGGGGAAGGTTCCACCAAAGAAGGGTGGCATCCCTCTAACAACTGTGTATGGCTGAAAGTGGCAAGGAATGCTAGGAAGGGCAGCAACCTTACCTATTTTTGCCATGCTGCCCATAATTGTACCGACCACTTTGGCATGAGGATCATGACAATTATAATGTTCACTTCAAAGGCACATTGCAAGGAGGAACTCCAAAGGGATGAGTTCTTGTTAAAATATTCATAACTATGAGTTATAAGACGGCTGTTACGCACATTTCCAGCCACTTAAACATAGGGTACTTAGTTATATATGCCTTTTCATTTGAATGCTTGAATAATTCTTTGTTTATTGGAAATGGGGAGTTGATTTCAATCATTTTAGGAGTACTTCTAGCCTATGAATTATGTACAATTCTGAGTTTGGAAGCAAGATTTGAGAATGATGGCATCTATCCTATGCTTGGAGCTACTATGTACAGCATAAGCAGCCCCTTTATGCCTTCCAGAGGAAACGTAAATGTGTTTCCAGCCACCAAAGGGGAGGAGAGTTTGACTAAGGGTGCAAGCAAGGAAGGGGAATTGAAGCACACATCCACATGGCATGAAAAAGGGAGTAAAAAGGGAAGGTGGAGAGCCTTGATTTTGATTAACATGTTTGCTTCTTGTGCAGTAATGCCAATGGGGACAGCTATATTCCAAATTTCCAACAATCACCTTGTTGTAGCAAACATCTTCAGCCCTCATAGTACTGCAATTTCAGGGAATTGTCTTTTTCCAATCACCTTCTCGGGGCCTATGCGATTCAGGGCCTTAATTTGGAGTAAGGGGAAAGGAATACTGTTGTTATGACACTTTTGACACACTTGAACAGTAGTCATCGTTCGGGGACAATGGTAAATGGTTTTAGTATAAAGTCTTTTCTTCAAGGGAAGCGGCTAGAAGCAAGGAACAACTGAAACAAAGTAATGTGTCAACCACCTTGATTGCAATTGCTTGAGGACAAGCAATTTCGAGGAGGGAGGACTGTCATGACCCCTTCTCAAGTATGAATGGTTGAAGACTTTTAGCCGAATTCTTGGATGTTTCCAATCAACTAAGGGAAAGTAAAATCAAAGGGGAAAACTTTGGTTCTTTATTTAAGTTATAAAAAGATATTTTTTGATATATCTTTTCTAATTATGACTTGAAAATGGAGTTTTGGAGCATGGGTTAACTTAACCCTTAATGAAGAAAAAGAATGATCTTTTTTAAACTACTCTAACTCTCCCCCCATGTGGAGCACCCCTTTTTGGGAAGGGTTTGTTGAAAAATAAGGGTATAAAAAGAGGAATTAGGATCATTTGAGAGGTTACCTTGTTTTTGGATAAATGAATTTGGGATTTAAGCACAAAAATGCTCAACTCTTTACATTGAAGACGAAAACCTTCATTGGTAAGTGAAATTAAGGACGAAAACCCCTAATTTCAGAATTAGGGCAGCTTCACATAGAAGTTGTATTGAGTTCAATATTCAGAACTTTAGGTATTCTCCCTTTGAAAAGGTGGCGACTTGTTTTAGAGTTGGCGACTTGCTATTGGAGGTTGGGGACTTGGTTTGGAAGCCCAACTAAGGCAGTAATCAACAATTTCAGGTTTGAAGACCCTTGTTTTCAAGGGTTGTGTGGATTTGGAGGATTTGAAGACCCCACTAGGGCTGTGAAGAGTTGATATTCGAAAGATAATATTTTTCCAGCTAGGGCGACCTTTGGGGCTTTTCCTGAGGGTTTGTGAGGCTATTACTGTTGACGTTGTAGATTGTACCCTTGACAGAAGGCTGAGCTTTTGTCTTCCACGTGGCACAATGAAGACTCCCCTCTTGTTGTGGGTCTGGCAAAATTGAGGGGAGAATCTCTAGATAAGGGCTAGCTCCCTTTGATGCATCTCTGAGTTATTTCACTATTACTATTAATAATGGGGGGGGGGTCAAAAGAGAGAAGGATACTGAAAATAGGACCTAAACTAAAGCAGTGATACACCAAAATGGTTGATCTACTTAGCTTTGACATACACTTTACACCAAGAACAAGCTGATATACACTTCATTTAATACAAGAAACTCTTCTGCATCAGTGAGCTAGGGGTCCTCTGGAGATACAGGGAAGAACTACCAGAGGTGTTCTAAGACACACTATGGCAGCCTGTTCACATGCGCCTATACTCTACTGTGAACACTTCTGGCTAACCTGCAAAAGAACTCACAATACACTAGACATGCTGGAATCATTCTGTGAAAGCATGAAAAAAAATGACTTAACACAAGACAAAGCCATAGACATAAGCAAAAGTGCAAACTCAAAATGGAGGTAAAAATGCTATGTCTTGATTCAAGGTAAAATCCTGCAAGGCTTCGCCATACAAGCTGAGAGATATCTTTTTACAAAATGAGAGATTACAATATATAGCATAAAAGAAAAGACTTTGGCGCCTTTCAAAACAAGTGGCCCATGCTGCGTTGAATACATTGGGAAGAGGAAGTCGCTAAAGGAACCATGATGTGGCAGTCGCCAGTCTTGACTTTGGCGTTTAAATCATATTAAATATCGCTGCAAGAGCATGGGTCGCTTTGTCTATTTGAATGACTAGGCCGCTTCTCCATGAAATTCACGCGACTACCTGCTCATTAATGCAAAATGAGGAAAAACGGGCCATTCTATTGAATGCCCGCGCTCCCCTTGGCAGCCACTTGGTGGAGACTTTTTCATCTGTCTAGGAACTTCCTGCCGACACCTGGGCTGATCTGATTCGTGTCTGTGCTTGGCTGGGTGCATCTTTTGGAACATTCCAAATGTTTTCGTATGTGTGCATGGCCGTGTTCTGGATTCTCTATTTTGTTCCCTCTTTCCTTGCTATATTTTTGTCTCTTTCTGCAATTTGAGCTCTCGGGCTCCCTTCTCATCTTTTGTTGGCTCCTCGGGTTCCTTTCTCAGCGGGTCGCTGAGTTTGTCCTCGGGTCTTTATGCCTCTTTGAATTTCGTTGGGCCTGCGCCATTTGAAAACCAACGGCTATTCTATTGTCCTGAATTTGACGTGCTCGGGCCCGTCACCCCTTTGGCAATTCATTCAGCCCTTTGCAATTGAACCTTCCCAAAGGGAAGGTGTCCCTTTGGAGCTTGGAAAAGGTCCCCTTTTTGGTAGCCGAGAGTCCCCCGCAAGGGCACTTGCCCTTCGGGTTACTTCGGGCTGCCTTGGTCTTCTTAATTCCTTCGGACATTTTGTCCGAAGGAAATCTTTCTTCATGTCTTAGGTCTTCATGTCTTGGTCTTTTTCTTTGTAAATTCCTTCGGACAAAAGGTCCGAAGGAAATGTGCCTTTGTCTTTTCCATGGATTTTCTTCGGACAAAAAGTCTAAATAAATCCTTTGTCCCTTTCTTCTTTCGGTCTTTTCCTTTGGGAAATTCCTTCGACAAATTCCTTGTGAATTTATTCGGACAAAATGTCCGAAGGAATGCATCCTTTGGCTCCACGTGGATTTTCTTTGGACCAAAAGTCCGAAGAAATCCTTTGCGTTCAATTCCTTTGGATTTCCCTCGGGACAAAAGTCCGAAGGAAATCGTTTGTCTTTTGCATGGATCTCTTCTGAAGGAAAACTTACCTCTCGGCCTTTTCTTTTATCCCTCCGCAAGTGAAGTTCCCTGCCCTCCGCAAGGGCACTTTGTCTTTAGAGCTTTGTAAAAGCCTTGCATTCTTTGAACTGGTCCATCTCTTTGCCGAAAGGCTTGTGCAAACCAAATTCATGACTGATGGCTCAGAACAACAAAGGAAGAAGCAGATCGATTTTTGCCCTGTAGGACCAAAATGGTCAACAATTACAACCTAAAAACATTTTGGAATATTTTATAAATATTTTGATATTTATTGGCTAATTTTAACATAATTTTCCAGCCCTTTCATGTGGAAAGATCTCAAAAAAATCAGGGATTTATATGGCTGTGTTTTCTACATATATGGTACCTATTTGACAGTGGTTTCAAGGGTGGACCCCTAATTGTTCAATTACAACACTTATAAATTAACAACTAGGGTTTGCATATTTAATTCAACATATCGCAAGTTTTGGAGGCTAGGGTTTGGGGTTGAATTTCAAAAAATACACTTGTTTGGTTACGGTTTGTTGTAACTTACAGATTTTTGCACTTGTCCAATTTGGGGACATTACAATGCAACACGAATTGTTGGAATGTCGTTCGTGGTATCTCTTTAATAAAACTTGACCTTCTTTGCCCTCATCAACTGTGAGTTTCGCACAAAGGCCAACCCCTTTTTCCTAGAACTATGCAAGAAGTGTGCATTGGTCTTAGTCTAAGTCACAAAGTTCAAGTTCGATGAGGATAAAATTCGGTTCGAATTCGAGTTCGGATAAAAATTGGAAAAAAAATCGCCATTAAATTTGAAATGTAAAAAAAAATAAAAACATATAAAAATAAATAAAATAAGAATATTAAAAATATTTTTTGAAAAAATTATAATAAAAAATAAAATAAAAATATATAAAACAAATATCAAAACGTTTAAAAAATAATAATAAGTCAAATAAGAATATCAAAACGTCTAAAATAAATAAATAAGTCAAATAAGAATATTAATATCTAATATTTAATAAAATAATATTTTTTAAATAAAATAAAAATTAATATTTAATATTAAAGATACTTCTTAAAAAAATTATAATAAAAAATAAAATATAAAGCAAAACATATAAAATAACATTCATATAAAACAAATATCAAAACATTTCAAAAATATTTGATATAAAACAAATAACAAATAAATAAAATATAAAATAACAAGTAACATAAAACATAAAAGACAAAACCCTCCCTGAGACCTGCGTCCTACGTCCAGCTCCTCCTACTTGCGTCTAGCTCCTCTCCGACCTGCGTCCAGCGCCTCTGCAACTTGCATCCAGTACCTTGCATGGCCACTCCGAAAGGGTTCGACTGCACCATTTCCGCATCCAATTGCATAGAATAATGGATTCGGTTCCCCTTCCTCACACCATCCACGATAGGTGTTGGCAACAAAACGACTCCACACATGGGTAGAGCAGCAGATTTTTGGCACGTTTTTAACCTTGAACTGAGCAAATTTTTGACGAATTTTATTTCTTGCCAAAAAAATGACAAATTTCGATTTCCAAGCCAAAAAATCGACAAATCTTGTGACTTAGGTCTTAGTGATGTTGCCATACCAAGTGTGCAAACAAACATTACACTTCCATAGTTTACTTCCCCCTCCACTTTTGGGGTTCCTAACTATATGAGAAAATTGTTTCAAAGGTTTTTTTTCATATTGAATGGTCTCATGGACCATTTGACCAATATCTCAGAGGGGAAATTAGTCTTTTCGACACTCACAATCGAACTACCAATTTGCATTGCCACTGCATCTTGCCTCTCCTTGAATAGGGAAAAAGAAATCCCAGTAGGGCTCGACTTCACAACTCATCAAACAGACCCCACACGGCGTTCGAGTCTCTGACTGCATCTCGCCAATGACACTGCGACTCCACACTCACAAGATAGGTTAAAATTTATGAATGCAATGGGAAAAAATGATGAGCCGATTCCCCCTTTAGTACAAACACATCAATGCAAATTTGTTGATAGCAACCATACTCTCATCTAAGCCCTGATCAACAGAATTCAACAGGTAGACAATGCTAATAAATCACTTCGATTTGAAATCAGTGATCTCACGATCAAGGTTGCAGTATTTAAGTCTGAAAATAGCTTCTTGAAAGAAAGGATCGCCAACAAAGAGTAGCCTCCTAATGAAAGTTTACAAGCAGAGCTCCTCGATATCAAAAACAAGCAAGAATAGATCAGATCTCAACAGGCTTCTCTTAAATAGGGAACAAAAACACATATCTAATCTTGGGCACAAGTGGTCAGGGGCAAAGATAAAAATCCTCCTATACAGTAGTCGAGAAAATTGTTCAATCAAAACTCACAGAGGAGCGTACTAGATGCATTAGAGAATTGAATCTCAAGGTGAGAGGGCTTCCCTTACCTCTTTACTCTTCGGATCCCATGGTGGTCGCAACCAAGTTCCTTAGGGACAAACTAGGTATCTCAGATGTGACATTGGAAAGAGCATGGTTGGGGTTCGATTCCACACTCTTCCTATGTTTCAGATTCATCACTTACCAGCTTAGGGCCCTTGGGGCCAAGCGTTCTTTGTTCTCTCTCCTTGGTAAGATCTTTCTTAATGAAGATCTCACCAAATCACAGGTTTTGGAGCTTAAACGCTCCAGAGAGTTGGTTATGGCAGCACGTAAAGCAGGAAAATGGGCAGTTATTAGGAACCTCAAGGTAGTGGTTAGGGACTCCTTTCCTTCAGGATGGGAATCCCGACCTGGGGTTTCTAAATGACAGGCTCATTGGGAGAGGCAGCAGGGTTCAGACATCTCTTTCAGTTGTTGGAATTGTAATGGCTCTTTTTGGTCATCACCAGGCCTAATGTTTGACGTTCTTGGGTCGTCAGACATTCTTTTTATTACAGAGACTCATGAGAGCCCGGTACGGCCTCTCCTAGACATTACAGGATACCGTTGGTTTTCAGTGTGTCATCAGGAGACTAGGAGTTCTGGTGGGATTAGAGGCTCTGGTGGGGTGGCTTGTTTATTTAGAGGTTTCGGATGAGTTTGTTAGATTCATGTGGGTCCGGATTAATGGGACTGCCCCACTTTCTAGAGATATTTACATTGCAATTTTCTACTTTCCTCCAGTATCTTCATATGCCATCCATAGTGGTCATGAGGGGGACCCTTTTATAGATTTGTACACCGGGATTACTCAATATTCAGCTATTGGAGAAGTTATCCTTCTTGGTGACTTCAATACCCGTACCAGAGACCTTCAAATACCTCTCCACGACTGCTCCGTTGATACACTTTGCACACAGGAGATTGATTCAGAGTCAGTGTGGTTGCATAGGATGTCAGATGATACTTCTCGTCCTTACATGGCATACGGAAGACACCTCTTACAGTTGGGGGAATCTCATGATTTGTTGATTCTTAATGGGCTGCCTTGCTTTCTAGATTCACACTCTTTCACATGTACACCTCATGGGGGAGGTAAGAGTGTGGTGGATTACATCTTATCTAGTCAGAATCTTTTGCCCTTCATCCGTCATTTTTTCATTTTCCCCATTACTCTTGCGGACCATGCTGTTCTCTCTTTTTCCTTCGGGCTGATTTCTCCCCTCCTGTTACACCCCCCTCTTTTAGTATACCACACCATTTTCCAGTTTGATGAGGGGGATTCTAACATTTTCATCTCTCACATCCGTCAGCATCTACCTCTTGAACCCCAGTTCTTCTCACTTGGTTGTGTTAATTCCAAATACACATCTTTCCTCCATTATTTGGGAAGCTGCCCTCAATTCTTTTCCTAGCTACACTAGATCTACATTTAATTCCCTTCAATCTAAAAGATCTTGCCCCATGAATAAGTGGTATGATGATGACTGCAGGACTCTCCACCACCAGCTTCAATACACCTTCCTCCATTCTCACTCCTCTTACCCAGCGTTAAAATCATCCTATCGTTGCCTTCTCTAACGTAAGAAACGCCTCTTTATTTCTCAAAGGAGACGGATCTTACGGGCTTCCTACATTCACTCCCCCAAACTCTTTTGGCGTACCATCCTCCCATGACATTCTTCCGCCCCCTACCCCCCCCCTCCACTGAGCTTAATCCTACATCCATGATTTCCCATACCTCCACTATGATATTCTTGGCCAAACACAAACCCATGTTGCTTCTCCACCATCTTCTTCTCACTTAGTCATATACAAGAATGTTAGAGAGGCGGTGAAGGTGATGAATAGTAGCAAGGCAGCCGATGATGAAGTTTTCCAAGCCAAGTTCTTCAAACATGGTCTTAGAGCTTTTGGAAGCTATTTGGTTGATCTTTTCAACCACATGGTTTGTTTGGGTTTCCTGCCCTCTTGGTCACATCACATTATTCACCTGATACACAAATGAGGCTCCTATTTAGATCCTAATAATTATAGGACGATCATGGTTGGACACACATTCTCGAAATTGTATGCTAGTGTATTACACATGCAACTTTCGAGCGAACTAGAGCAGAGTCAACTCAGAGCTAGGGGATAGGCAGGGTTTAGACCAGCTCATCAGACCATTGATCATATTTTCACACTCCGGGCCATTATTGAGGAGGCACATCATCGCTCATCCAAAGTTTATTGTTGTTTTGTAGACTTTAGGAAAGCGTTTGATTCTTTTTCGAGAGATGCACTTTTCTAAAGACTTAGGAATATTGGCATTTTTGAAACCCTCTTGGCAGCCATTATGAGATTATACGAGAATGTCTTTGGTCGTCTCCACACAGTTCATGGGATTTCAGACTTTATTAGGAGTACCATTGGGGTCAAGCAGGGATGCCCTTTGTCCCCAACCTTATTTGAGATATACATTGATGAGTTACAGACCTTTCTTTATGAACATATTCAGGATAGTGATGGGTGTCTTCTTCACCAGGTTCTGATTTCTATCCTCTTATTTGCGGACGATGTGGTTCTCTTAGCCTCTTCTCTTGAGGGCGTACAACGATATTTGGATGCTTTGGCTCTCATTTGTGATCTCTGACAGCTGACAATTAATTTGGGGAAAACCAAGGTCATAGTGTTTAATGGTTTGAAGACCTCCCACCTCCATTTCTTTTTCAGAGGAAAGGAGGTTGAGATTATCATTTCCTATACTTATCTGAAAACCAAGGTCATAGTGTTTACTGGTTTGAAGACCTCCCACCTCCATTTCTTTTTTAGAGGAAAGGAGGTTGAGATTATCACTTCCTGTACTTATCTGGGAGTGCAATTTTCTGGTCCACGTTTCAGCTTGAGGGAGACACTCTCGCCTAGAATAAACAAAGGTTACAGTTCTTTAGCTCTCCTTGAACGATAGTTTTTTCAGCATCACTTTCAAGATATCTCATCCAAGAGGTCCCTCATGGATACACTTATCAGACCCATAGTTCTCTATGGATCTATAGTTTGGGGGCCCTCTTTACTTGAGGGTGATTGGACTACTGTTGAGAGGGTCCAAACACTTCTCCTTCGCCTCATTATTAGATGTAAGCAGACAATTCCCCAACACATTATCCTTGCAGAGTTTGGATCCCTGCCCTTTCGACTAGAGACTATATTTGATCTTATCTCTTTTATACATCGCATACGGAGGTTTGCTGACTTTGCGAGTGGGCATGACAAATATGCATACTTAGCATACTCTTCTTCATAGAATCTTGCTTTCTCAGCTCCCTCAACCCGTGGACATTGTTGGTAAATAGGGGTTTATGATCTATTGGATTCTGTGGGAATCAGGATGGACCGACTTACTTCATTTAGGTATTCCTTGGACGCACCAGCTCGTCTTCTACCCACTAGACAGGAGCTGAACTGGATTATTAGGGATGATATTTACAGAAAGTTTATTCATACTACTTGGGTAAACCCTCTTGGGGGTTACTCCCAAAGATGGCATTCTATGTAGAGCACTTCTTGGAGCTGAGTGACAGGCTTATCATTCGTCCACAGTATACATTCTGCTATTGGATGCACTCTCTTCGCATCCCATTTGGACAGTTTTGAGTGGGTTCCCACAGACTTAGGATTGAGAAAGACCACCAGATAGATTGAGCAAACAGGTTTTGTCAGTTATGCAACATCTAGGAGATGGAGATCGAGGAGCACTTCATCTTCCATTGTCTTGTATACTATGAGATCAGGGGAAGATTTCATTGCCTATTTAGGAGGATGCGGACTCTCTCTGACTTCTTCAGATTTGAGGACCAGAGATGTTTGGCTTTATATATACAAGAAGCTCCTAAGCTTCATGATCATTTTATTCAAAGACCCACTAGATCAGTCTCCACTCAGTGGATCACTTCCTTTTTCACGGTGCTACCTTCGAGGAGAGGTATTAAGCGACAGATTGACATTAGTACAGCGTCACACTCCATATCATCACAGTTACCTGATTTTTCATCAGCATATCCGCTTCGGACCTGGCATCAAGAGACAGACTAGATCCAGCAAATCTTCACAAACGGCTTTTCCTTCTAGGCAAAGGATTGGAGGATAGACCAAGCATCATACCTTCCCTTCATGTCATACTTCTATTCAGAGCTTCTTCTCGTCGGCCTTGGATGCTAGGAGAGTTGGATCGAACTCTTGATGGGTTCCCTCCTAGTTCTTTCTCAGGGTTCATATTCGTGCTCCCAATGTTTAGAGATTCTTGGGGATTGCTCATTCCTATTGCTCCCTTCTTTGGATCTGAGCATGGTTGGTCATGGCTTTTTGGTCCTTTGGTTCTTTGGATTTGAGCGTGGTTGCTCTTTGACATGTTTTATACTATCTCTTTTAGCATTGCTTTTCTTGTTTTTGGAGACCTTTTTGGTTTTCAGCTTTTTCCAAACACACTTCTGTAATCTGCAGTCCCTTTAACCTAATTTTGTGGTCGTTAGCTGGACATTAATATATTCACCTTATCTTATCTACCCCCACTAAGGCCACCATTATCACCGTCTCAACCATTTGCTTTTCTACTTCATAATCACTATCAGTAGAACTTATTTTGAAATTTAAGACTGCAAAAAAAAAGTAATAAATAATTTGAAAATTAAAATTTGAATGTTATGAGTCATATCTCATAAATTTAAATAATTTCATAAACAAAAGCATTAAATAAAAATTAAAAATAAGTAAAACACATTACAAATCTAAAATTTTAAATCATTAATTCATTTCATATTCTAATTTTATATTTTTTAGTAATTAGGGAGAAAAATTAAAAACCCATTTTGCATTTTGGAAAAAAAAATTGCCACTACCATAACTAATTTTGCATTTTGAAAAAAACATAGTTATAACTCATTTTGCATTTTGAAAAAAAGAAGAAAAAAAACCATTACCCTAACCCACTTGGTATTTTAAAAACAATAATAATAATAATGTAACCAACACCCTAACCCATTTTGCATTTTTAAAATAAAAATCAAATAAGTCATTACCCTAACCCACTTTACATTTTGAAAAAAAAAAGTCATTATCCTAACCCATTTTGCATTTTGAAAAAAAATATATTAAAAATTAAAAAAACTTAAAACACTAACAGTCAATGCCATGGCCATCGGCCCATCCATTTTGTATTTTCATTTTGAAAACAATAAATAAAAACGACTTTAAAAAACAGCCAAGGGAATGAATGTACTCTGTAGTTGTACACAACTCTTATTCTTGCACTTCCACCTGCTCTTGCCCTTGCTCTCCTCTCTCATGTTTCTTCTCTTTGCTCAAGTGTGATTTAGAATGATAGCCTAGGGCCTTGCTCTTGCCCTTGTTTTTGCTCTCCTCTCCCCTTCTCATTCTCTTCTCCTCTTTGCTCAAGTGTGATTTAGAATGATAACATTGGGCCTTTTTATAAGTTTGATTGTCACTTTTAGGGTTATAGAGTTTGTTTTTCTTGTTTTTATGATTTTTTTAATGTAAAATTATTTTTTTATGCCCATAGAATGAAATGACATAGGGGATGTCGTGATGTCACTAGGACATTCTGGACACTTCACGATGTCCCTTATGCATGCAGAAAAAGGGGATGTCCCGGAGACATCCCCCTACAAATGTGTTCAAATGAAAATGTGCGGGGGGAGGGGGGGCGCAAGGAGGAAGGAGTCGTTCCCCCTTATGCTGCCATCCTCAAAGCGTTTCAGGAATTTTAGATGGCAGAAAAATATGGGGGACGATCCCCATGTAACACTAATAAAAACAGAGACCATTTGACAATTCTACCAAGAGTACGCACGACCTATTTCATATAAAAAATGTATTGTCACAAGGTTTTGTTTCCAATTAGGCATAAAAAGTGATAGCGATAGTCATTTTCAAAACAAAATAAGAACATATGATCTATTTCAGATAAAACTTATAGTCCTAAGGTTTCACTGCCAATTAGCTATAACAAGTGATAGGGATAATTATCTTCAGAACAAATTCATAGGGCATATGCTAACTATATTCAAGATCAAGCATAATTATTCAACTGCATACTTCATTGTAGCAAATGAGAAAACAAAAGCATACATAGGGTTTTCACAGGCGAGAAGTCTACTTATAAGATTTGATTGCAAATTTCAAAATTATGTGGGATAGAAAAACTAGATTAGGCCAAAAATTACCCACAACATTGTGGTCATACTATACTATGTATTAAGCAACATAAAGTTTTACGCTCTTTCAAGTAATGTTTGGGGAGGAAGCCATACTACCATGGAATTTCTATTCCCAAGACATGAGGAGCACTAGAAAACAAACTTGGGAGATATAGGAAGTTTTCAAGAAATACTAACAAAATCAATGCCTTAGATGAAAAGAGAATCTTGGCATAATTGTCAATAGATGTAGAACAAATAAGAAGAAAGTTTTGACATGATAAATACAAAAATGAGGAGTTGGAACTAGGAATCTTAGTTCTCAACTACATTGGAAAATTAAACAAAAAAGTGCCAGAAATTAAAAATGCCACGGAGTGGATCCCATTAAGTGAAAGAAAGTCGATGGAAATGGGACTTCCTAGTGAGCAGATTTGGATGGAAATCTACATTAAAAAGTTATCTGTGCTTCAGAATTTAAATGATGTTATTCATAGGGAGATGTCAATCATTTGAAGACCCCTGAATTTAAAACATTTTTGTTGAATGGCAAAGGGAAAAAGACAATTTTAGAAAACCTGTATTACATGAAAGAAATTATATTAATGTCCATAGATGACCAAAAGTAGGTCAGTGGTACTCGAGGATACAATCATTAACAATAGAAAGTTCAAGGAAAGAGAATCCAAGAAACCAAAGTATAAAAGACAGTTAAGTAGCATGCCACTGACAAAGGTGGTAATGGAACCGATACAAATAGCAATGGGGGGCAAACAAGAGCCCCCAAAAGCACATGCTGATGAAGACTAGAAGACCTTGTCGAAAATATTTGTTTGTGTATGAAGTGGAGGAGCTGTTTGACCCATCATCAAGCATTGTGAAAAGTTTTGATAGTGTCCTTCGGGGAGTATCCAATGTCTAAGAGGCTAGGTTGGGAGATCCTAGGGGGATGCAGAGCACTTCATCTAGAATCTCCCCTAACTTCCAAGGCAGATGTACTTCCTGTAGTACAAAATAAACTTGTGATGTGAGCCTGTCCTTGTGGTTTGGGGGGTGGCTGGTAAGTAGTAGATCCATGTCTCCAGAAAGGGGCAGAGCCACGTCGACGGGAAAAAGCAGAGCCATGGTGCTGAGGGAGAGTAGGCTGGGGGATTTGAGGAATATGAGTAGTAATGATATGTTGAGAGAAGTGTTGCCTAATTGATCTATCAACTTTGATGTGTGTTGCACCAGTGTCTAAAGGGTGCTTAGTGCTGCCAATATGAGATTTTCGCCAATCAATGAATGGAACATTGCATCCTAATGAACAAAAGCAATGATAAGGATTGTTGAACATGATAAACATTTGCCAACTAACAAGCATACAATTGAGGAAATTTTCTTGGAAGTCAATGCAAGACACATTGCTTGACAAATATGATGTTTGTTTTCTAACCAGCAAACACTCAATAAAAAGGATATTATTGGATTCTCTCTTAAGATATGGGGAAACAATGTAGTAGTTCGTCGATTGGCAAATGTTCTTTATAAGAAAGTCATGTTCAAGATGCATGATTTGTTGTGGGAATTATGATGCCATCAATTGCCAATTTCCAAACAATAGTAGCGATCTTAAATTGGGAAATGAAAGGCATAATATCCAATTGGAAAACAAGACGAATCGAGCGAGATATGTGCAAAATTACTCACATAAAAGTGAATGCATGGCTTAAAATGTGACATATCAATCATTTGAAATTAAAAAGAGTAATAAGTCATTCACACTCAACACTTGGTTAGACGGTGAAGTTACGAGCTACAAAGGAAATACAAAGTTGAATATGCAGCTAGTTGGAGATTTCACCCAACATAGAAAGTTGGGATAGAAAGGAAAGTATCCAAAGGTTGTGGATATGTCTGGATTTATCTCTCTTGCGAGCTTGGTACAACACGAGTTTCATGGAAAATAAGGTATTGAAGCTAAGGGAAGCCAAAATTGTTGAAATGATAATAATGCCCGTGATGATTGTGGATGTTTCCTATGGTATAATAAGTATGTAGTGTTGACAATTCTTCCACAGGTCAGGATTGTCTCTTGCCATTTGGAAAATTCACGTCTCTAGCCAAAGAAGAAATAATACATTGGGCAAGAGGTAGACCAATTGAAATAACTCATTTGCAAAGGACTTAAGTCCGCAGGAAATTAGACAAGGATAAAGCACCAAGGAGGAGCCAGAAAATCAAAAGGGCAGGGTTAGAAATGGCACAAAGCAATGAAAAAACAAATGAAAGAGCCTACAGCAAAGGAAGTAATTCCTTCGGACTTTTTGTCCGAAGGAATACTTCGGAGAATTACAAAGGAAACACCCGCAGCCTCCCAAAAGGTCCGCCAAAAGCAAAAAAGCCCAAGGAATAATTCTTTCGGACTTTTTGTCCGAAGGAATTCCTTTGGACAAAGTCCGAAGAAATCCCAGAGAGAAGTCAAAATCCAAAGAAAATTCAAAGTAATAAGGACCCCTACAAAAAACCCGGGTGCCCTACAATTTTTCCGAAAAGGGCATAGAGAAAGGACACGAGCCCTTGCGAAGGGCACTTGGTCGGTGATAGGACCATTGCAATTTTTCCAAAGGGCACAGAGGAGAGCCACGAACCCTTGCGGAGGGCACTTGGTCGGTGCCTGGACCTTTGCGTATTTTCCGAAGGGCATTTTGAAGGTAAAGGCAAAGACAAAAGACAAAGGATTAATTCCTTCGGGCTTTTTGTCCGAAGGAATTCCTTCGGACAAAAAGTCCGAAGAAATTCGAAGAAATAGACTAAAGAAGAAGCCCATGGAATAAAACCGACAAGGCAAAAGAGCAAAAGGAAACCTTCGGACTTTTTGTCCGAAGGATTAATGCGGAAAAGCTGGCGATCACAAAGCCCGCAAAAATTCAAAGGGGTAGGCCACGCAAAAAGCCCGACAAAATAAAGTCCGACGCCAACATAAGAAGAGAAAAAACAAAGGAAAGATATCCTTCGGACTTTTTGTCCAAAGGATTAATTCGGGAAAAAAAGCCGAGGGAAATCAAGCCCTTAAAGCAAAAGTCTGCGTGAAAGTGACAGGGTCAAGACAAAAATCCGAAGGCATTCCTTCGGACATTTTGTCCGAAGAGTTCCTTTAGAAGACCACACAGGGAAATAAGCCCAAGGCAGAGAAGAAGATAAGACCAGGGAGAATTCCAAACAAAAGAAAGTCCACAAAAAACAAGACTCAGCCATTTTTTCCGAAAGGTAAAGCCAGGAAATAAAGTCCGCAGGAAATGAAGCCAAAGGAAATAAGCTAAGGGCAAGGAAGAGAAGCCGAAGGAAATAAATCCACAGACAGAAAAGTCCACAGCCAAAAATCCGAAAGAATTAAGCCAAGGAGACAAAGAAATCCGAAAGAAATGGAGGTTTGACTGTGCAAAAAAAAGGATAGAAAATAGATAATCCGACGGAAAGTTGAAAACAGAATATCCGAGGAAATATAGACCAAATATAGATAAGATAATCCAAAAATAGAATCCCGCCAAAAATAGACAAGACATAGGCAGACCAAAATAAGAGAAAATACATGCGAACAAGGGCTATTTTTGGTGGATTGCTAAGTTTCGGTTGACTATTTGTTTTATTTGTGGTTTGACTAGTCATTCTCATGCATTCGAAGGTCCAACTCAACTTCAAACCAAGTTCTCAATCCAAGTTTGGCATTGTTTTCATGCAAACGAGAGCAGCTCAACCGGAGTTCCAATTTCGGACGCCAAGTTGACTGTTCTAGATTTAGAGTTAACTAATTGTTAAACGCCGCATCTACTAAGAGTTTTCCATGCAAAGGAGAATAATATCTTCGTCCAACTCAGCCTTTCTCTTCGTCCATCTCATACTTTCAAACATTCCAGCAACTCACGTAGGAGCTAAAATTGACATTGGCGTGGATTTCCATGCAAAGAGAGGTGGGCATTTCAATAAGCAAAAGACAAGTCCACTTCCTCAAGCGCAAGGAGCTTCATGCAAAGACAAAGGGAAAACATATTTTTATTGAAAGGCCAAGTCAGCCTTGAGTTAATCCAAGTTGATCCTTCTCTTCAATTTTTCAATGCCAATCTTTGGCTTTTGTAATTCTCTATAAAATGGCTTTCAGCGTTGATTAAAATCATCCATCTCTTGGCAAGACTAGACTTTGCCATTGGTGAGTTGTGTAACCTCTTCGATCAATAGGACTGTACTTTCAAATTTCAAGTGTTGGCATAGTGTATATTCATTCAACAAATTTGCATGTGGTAGATTTCTCTCCCTTCCCAAATTCGGATTCATACCTAGTTGTTAGCTTATCGTATTTTGCAGGGCATGTTAAGTGTTATTTATGTCTTTTGCTGAAGCTGTAAGTGGATGTTAGGTGGTTGCAAAGTGTCTTGTATCAGACCTCTCTTCATCGTTTTCCCTCATGTTTTGGTCATTGGATCAAACCTTCTCACGAAATATTTATGCATAAGTGATTGATTGAAATTGAAGGTCTTCCTTTTCCCTTGTTTGTTTAGTGTTCAAGGTTCCAAGTAGAGTGGATCAATCTTTTGGTGTATCACCGTTATTAGGTAGGATTTTTCCTTAAAGTTTCCTTCTCCCTTTCCCATGGTAGTCTGCAGCATAGAGTAGAGATCCTCATTGATACATCCTACAGGAACCAGCCTCCTCTGGAGGTTCTTCTCACCATTGAGGCACCCACCCTCGTGAGAAGATCCCATTGTTTCAATCGGATAGAGGACTGGCCATTTCATGCACGTCTTCGATTCAGGGCGCAGCTCTAGGTTGACAACGTGTAGTTCTATGGTAGATAGATTTATAATTACTATATTAGTTTAGGTCCATATAATGCATTAGGAGGAGACTTCACAAGAAACGGTTTGGACTCTAAAATATTATTTATAATATTGCTATTGACATAATTCCTTATGGAGTTTCCTATTTTTAGATGTTTTGTCTTCTTATGGAGTTTGAAATTAAAACTTATAAAAATGACAATGCCTTAGGGCCTACTAATGAGTTAGGAAATTAACCATTGAATGACCTCGTAGGGCCTACCAATCCTAAGTACATAAAGTTGTCTTTTGTACTCTTTTCTATCAAATAATACTAAATGAATGTGATGTGCATATCTTTGGTGTTTAATGTTTAAAATTGTTATTTTACGAATAAGTTTGCATCATGTAATTTCATTACTATTTTAGCTTTATACTAATTCGGTGCATACAGATCTCATGAATGAGTTATGAAGTAGAAAGAATCAAAAGCCAATCCATAGCAACCTAGTAGCCAACCCGTAGCAACGGTAGACTGCTATTCCAATTCATATCAACTGAAGAGACATCTAGTTTAACACGTAGCAACTGCAAAGACACCTAGCGTAACCCGTAGCAACTGCAAAAAACATATGTCCTAACCCGTAGCAATTGCAAAAGACGTATGTCGTGACATGTAGCAACTATGTCACAGTTGTTCTAGCCTATAACATAACTATAATAGTTAACTGCGGTTCTTTGTTGTTACGCCTGTTGAGCTGTAATTGTTAGCAAAACATGGATGACGGATCCTACAATCTAGGGAAAGGTGGATCAATGTCCAAATGCATAATTAACACTCTTTTCACTATGGACCATGCTTCCCGACCATTGCAACCATGCAATCAATTGCTTTGTTCTTTGGAGTAACTGATTGATCTGTCATTTAGCTTAAGTAGGTTGCTTTCATAGATTTTGTTAAGCAACTAGGGTAAAAGACAAATTTTATTGTAACTAGAAAATAACAATAAAGATCCTGCCTTATCTATTAAAGAGGAGATAGCAGGGCATATAAAATAGTGGAGTATTGAATATTGAATCAAGAATATTGGGGGAAGAGGAGTCAATAGTCTGAAGCTTTTGTAATCTTTGTTGTAGCAATACTCACATTGCTATAGGGTCATTAATGCAAGAAGTGATTTGAAGTAGCGCAGTCATACTCAAGGAAAAGATTGGAACTCAAATCTGACTGTTAATTAGTTATTATTTTTGTTGTGTGATCATTTATAGTTTCAGTTTTGTGTGTGTTTCCAGCATTCATAAGTTTCATTCAATAGAAGCAATTGACATTTGTGTGAGCTTTTCTTAGTTTTGTATCAGGAAGCTTTCAAAAACATAAATTAATAGATCAATTCTTTTTAGCAATTTGTTTCTCATAAGTGTGATTTCATTTCTTGTACTTTCC
This sequence comes from Torreya grandis, assembly GCA_037957365.1. Taxonomy (NCBI): domain Eukaryota; kingdom Viridiplantae; phylum Streptophyta; class Pinopsida; order Cupressales; family Taxaceae; genus Torreya; species Torreya grandis. The sequence continues at coordinate 4,382,154 of JARHVA010000290.1, read as the reverse complement.
TTTCATGCAATTTACTTTTCGTAAGTATGTTTCCCTATATGCAACCTATAGCTTCTCAACCTTCGAAAGAACTACTATTGTATATATAGTGCCGACATCTTACCAATACACTCCATGGGTTGACAATTAGTAAAAGTAGCAAGATTGATAAATCAAGTGGCTGTCTTGTCCCATCATTGATGGTAAGGTTGTACGCAAGCATTGACCAATTGTGTCAGATTTAATTGGTGGCTTAAATATGCTCGTCATTTTGGCATCATTGCTGGGAATAGGTGTCAGGCATTAGGATCTCAAGAAAGTTGAGTTAGATTTTTCGCTTGCCTAGCTTAAAATTTCTTACTTTTTTAGATTAAAATTTTCTACTTTCCTAGCATAAATTTTACTTGCTTTCATAGACTAAACTTTATTGCTTTCATATTGTAATTTTCCTGCTTTCTAAATTAAGAATTTTAATTTCTGCAATTTAGAGTAAGCAAAGCAAGAAAAAGCTCATTTCAGACTAACTCTGTGTAGGATAGGGTAGGCATAATCACAAAGAAAGATTGGTTGATTTGTATGCAGCGAGTGATATTTTTTAGGTAGAATCTTGCATAGACAGTTGAACTTTGTTACAGGGGAAGAGTCTCCACCTACAACAACTACAATTCACAAATGAACACCAGTAGCCAATTTACAATTGTTACTTGAGAAGCTAGAAGAGATAGCAACAGAAGAGTTCTTGGCCAAGTTAATAAAACAGTCCAAGAACAAGAAGCATGAGGATCCTTATACTCCTGAGAAGGACATTTTTGCACCATTCCAAAGAATGCCTATTTGTCGACCCTTCACTTAGGTATCTGGTATTCAACTCCCTCTACCTTCACCCAAACTCCTCTGTAAAAGAGAACTTAAAGCCCTTCTAGCCCCCAAAAAAATCAGAACTTGCTAAACTCACTAAACCAGTTGAACAAGACATCCTTGTTGAACTTTCGGAAGAGTTTCTAAGAAGTCCCACTCCACCTCAAAAGGTTTTTCTCTCTTAAAGAAGCCTAAAACCACCATTTATTATGCACCTTGGGCTAAAATTGACAAAGATTTTGAAGAGTGGGTGGCTGAAGTCTTTGGTTTACAAGTAGTTTGAAAGACCATAGGAGACCTCTAAGGAGAAAACTCGATCAACGAAGCCACAACATTCAAGTTTCCCATCAATACCCCCACAGGTAATGCACATATGAAAAATATCTCTCTGTGCTTTGCCCAACTTCAATGGAATGGCTAGTGAGGAAGCTGACATGTTCCTCCTTAAGTTTGATGTCCCATGTTATGATACTGAATGCCAAAATTTTCATTGTGGCTAACATTATAGATGGAAATGAGAAGATTGAACAAGATATGCTAGCAGCTGGTCTCTTATTGAACAAAGAGAGTCTCCTTCCAGCCTCCACAGTTTGGGTTCCAAAAGTGGGAATCTGATATGGCAGCGTAGGTACTGTAGACACTATGCTGATTTCGTATTTCCAATTGTTGCTAACTCAGAACTGTGTACTTACAAGAATAGAGGAAATTCTTTGGTGGAAGGTTGTGCAAAGAAGATTTCATCCTTGTAGACTACCAAATGCAAGGTTGCAAACAAGGACAATCCAAATTTGTGATTCTATGATAAAAAGGGAAAAGAATGTAGATGCTGATATGACTACCTTTGTTGTGTTTCTATCCTTCATAAAGATTGGGAGTTGCTCATCATGGTGAGTCAAGCCAAGAATGCAATTGCTTTTAACACATTAGTTGAAGGTGTGAAGCGAATTAGATATAACCTCTGCAATTTTTGTGTCATGTCCCCCTTTTGGACATGAGGCTTTTGAAGATCCTTAGCCTATTTGTTCTTTGTTTCCAAAGGCTAAGGGAAGTTGAAAAAAGAGGAAACATGTTCTAATTATAAAATTTAAAAAGTTGCTTTATTGTCTAACTTTCATTTAAGTTGTGGTCTTTTAAGGGTCTGGGCACCCAAGACTTTAAGTGAGGGTTATAAATTAATTACTCTTTCTTTAAAAGTGGAGTTTCCCTCCAAAAGTGCAACACCCCTATTGAAGGGAAGGATATAAAAGCAAAGGAGGGATCATTTGAAGGGGATGTGAATTTTGATATTCAAATCTTAGACTTTGAGCACGAAATGCTTGAGCCATGAAATGTCCCAAATTAGAGAAATTTTTTGAATTCTGATTTTTTATATAAAACCCCAGGTAAATAGTCAATTCTGATTTTTATTTCCAGCAAACCCTAGTGGCTAAAATATGCTTAAAATTAGCACAAAATTATGCTAAACGCCAAGCACCAAACTGCTAATCTAAATTAGAAATTAATCTTTCTAAAATGGAAATAAACCCTCAAACTCTAGACACCTCCAAGCTGGGAAATTAATTGAAATTTGCAGCTGATCTTATCAAGCAAAACCTTCATAAAATTGCATAAATATGACTAAATTGAAATGCATAAATTATTATAAAAATCTGAGTATATTTGGAGCCACAAAGCCCTTCAATCCAAATCGTCAAAGTTGTAAAAAAATATAGAAATTATTTTAAGAATATTCAAGGCAATATTGACTCTCAAAACAAGGTCAAAATCTTCCCAAATCAAGTCACCACACTGCAGAAATAATAGAATAAAATAAGAATGTCACTTAGGGCATAAAATCACCCCAAGGCATGAGCAAGCATCCACCAATCAAGTCGCCAACCTCCACAAGCAAGTTGCCCAACCTGAATTTGCAAAAGATGATGTTTAGAAAACCTTTGGAGAAATATATTACTCAATGGCAGCCTCTAGATGAAACTACCCCAAAAGAAGAGAGTTTGCATCCTCTAATGATATGCTTGAAGGTTTTCGTCTTCAAAGCAATGGCTCAAGCGTCCTCATGCTTAATGACCAAAATTTTGAATATCAAACATAACATGCCTCCAAATGAAACTTTCATTTGTTTTTATACCACTTCCCCAAGGGGCACGCCCAAAAGGGAGGGAAACATATATTAAGATCATAAGGAAGATTGCTTTTAAAACGCCCATGACCTTTAAAGGGCCCCAACTTAAGTGATTCTTATAACATAAAGTACCTTTTAAAATACTTTTTTGTAATGTCCTTTTTAGCATAACTTGCTTATAGACCCTTAGTTTGGTTTTGTTCCCACAAGACTAAGGGAAAGAAAGAGGAGGAACAATGAGGGGGCTATTCAAAGAGCAAAAAAGTGAAAAGTACTTAAGTATTCTAATTTTCAGTTGAGTTATGCAAAAAGTGTTTTTTATCTAATTTTCACTTAAATTGGGACCTTTTGAAAATCATGGGCACTTAAGTACTAAAAGTGTTTTTATAAAGAAGCTTGTAATATATATATATTTTTAAAGGAAATGGTGAACTCTCCCTCTCTATTTTGGGCGCCACATTTGGAAGAGGAATATAAAAGGAAATGACGGCTCATTTAAAAAGGTTATGCATTTTTGATATTGAATTTTTTGTGCAAGTATGTCAGGCTTGAACAAGTGACTTGAGGACGAAAACCTCCATTCTTCTACCAGGACAACTCTATTCAAAGGTTATAATTACGCCATGATTTTGCATAATTGTATGCAAGTGGATCTACAAAGAGGTGTCTTTGGACATCACTTTCAACAAAGAATTTGTATAATTCTTCGGAGAGCTGGAAAGATTCAAATTGTAGGTCAAAGAGGTGGGCGATCTCGGTGGAGGAGCTTGAAACAAGTTTGGAGGCCATTTCAAGGGTGGTGACTTCCTTCGGGAGGGTGGCGACCCCTCACAAGGATCAATTTGGTCTTTGGAATCCTCTTCTAAGCTCAAGGTAATTTTCGTAATTTATTCCAGCCATTGGTGATTTGTTTTGGATCAATTTGCATGTATGGAAAGTCAATCTAGACCCTAAAAATATTCTAAAATTTATCATAATATTTTTGGCACTTGGGCGACTTGCTTGAAGAGATATGGGAGCTGAATTGAAAGGCAAATTTCAATAAATAATGTTCAGAATTATTTCCCTTACTTTTCTAAAGTGTGGCTACCCACTTGTGGAGGTTTTTGTGGTGTTTGGTGGTTGAAAAATGCAGTTGTACATTCACGTAAAAATCATATTATTGGCAGGGGTATTTTCAGTTTCTTCATCAATTTATTTGGTCCAAAAAAGGTACATTGTTTTCTGAATAATTTTCAGTTATTTGTGAAGTTATTTTGGATGTGTTTTGCTTGGATATTCTATAATTTTTCTAGCTAGGGCTAACTGGTTTTGTGGAGCAGAATTTCAGTTGTTTGACAATTTATTCAAGGGTCTATTGATTAAACCCCAACTAGATCTAGTTCGTCCCATTTAGGGACATTACAGTGGTATCAGAGCCATATCTTATCTATATGTGGGATTCAAGGTTTATATCAAACAATAACATGAATAAGGGAAGGATGGAAGGTATTACACAGGCCCAGGATCAGGGGAATCAACCCTTCAGGATGGAGGACCCGCGTTTGGTTCATTGGGATTTCATGGAAGACTATGATGAATACTTGACACTTGCACTACAATACAGAAAGGGAAGGAGCTTCAAGTATTGGCTAAGTTTGAGATATGGCAAAGGGCACCATGATCACATAGCTACACACGATGACTTGAAGAAGATAGTTCTTCCAACTTTTGATGGTGATCCAGGTATTCTGGTAAAAGCTTGGGTTGACAAGGTAAGTGAGTACCTTGATTTGAGACCTAAAGGTAGAAAGGAAGCATTAATTTTTGTCATCCAACATTTGGATGGGGCTGCCCATGAATGGTGGCGTCATGGATGGGAGACACAAGGACATAGCAATACTGGGATGCATGAAGAATTGTTGGAAAAGATAATTGACAAGTTTGGTAAGAAAATGGGGCCATCTATACCAAAATCAATAAAGGCACATAGCAAGGAATCCCCATTCGGTGAAAGGCAGCCCTTAAAACAAATATCAAAGTCTAATTTCCAATTGTACAAAGAGCAGCCACTACACAAGTTTGTTAATGACGAAAATTCAGTCAAACATAGGCCCTTTGTGAGGTGTGAACAGCCAGAAACTAACTCAGAAAATTCAAAAAAATCAATGGCAATTGAGGCTGAATTTGAAGGGCAGCCACCAAATAAAGAACCCTTGAGATTTGAGCATTAAAAATTGGTCTATTGTGGACCCACAGAAATGAGGAATCAACTGAGATTGAAGGCAGAAAATTCAGAAGAATTAGAGTCATGTGAAAAGGGAATAGAAGAGCAGCCATCTAAGGAAGAACAATCAGAAAATTGGGAGCAAAGAATTGAGCATGTGAAGGTAAACCAAACTGAAATTGAAGGGCAAATACATCAAGGAAAAGAGGACAGCTAACATGTGACAAAGAAAGAGATGATTGCTACCTTATCTAGTGCCACTAGACGCCATGTTTTCCATGTGAAAGGAACCATTAGAGGCAAAAAGATAATTGTGTCAATGGACAATGGAGCCACTCACAATTTTATAGATGCTCAATTTGTTGCAAGACATAGGTTGCCCACTAAAGAAAATGGTGGATTTAAGGTAACTGTGGGGGATGGTGTAAGAACCCCTTGTCAATCTACCCCTTAATTTTCAGTTTTGATGGTTTGGCATTTTGTCAAACACTTGGCATGCAATGTGACTGAGTTCTGATTTCTAGGTGTTTAGGTGTTTGTTTTGCTTGTTTTTGATTGATTTTCAATACCAAAACATTTGCCAATAAATGGAAATGATAACCAACAAATTTGCATAAACAAATATTAAACATTCAACCTCAAATCTGATTTTATTATCACTATAACAGGTCTTAATACAACAGATATCAAGTCTAATACAATTTGGATCAGACTGATTACATCATATGACAGCGGATACAAGATGAAATAATTTGAATGCTAAACTAATTACAACATCCCGTGAGTTAGCTCTTCAACAATGTGACTTCTATGATCAATGAATGAACGTTGAAGTGATTTGTAATGACTAAACATGAAGCTTTAGACTGCTGTAGCTGATCCTATAACTCCTGTAGCTGTCCCAAAGTTTGATTAGCATTTAAACATGCCCAAAAACTCTCAATAATGGCAGTGACTAGGCTTGTGATGAAGTGCCTAGGGTTTGAGGTCTTCCACAAGTAAATTTATGATCCTTTCCTCTTCCAAATTCAAACCCTAATGTTTGCAATTAAATTGTTGGTGTATAGCAAGACTGATTTACACTTTATAACCCACAATTTCTCCTCCAAGAGCTGCGATTTCACCTATCAAGGGCCACGATTTTTTCCTTAATGCTGGCCAATTGGAATGAAGCTCCAAATCATAAAATATGTCTCTTCAAGTGTGGCGATTTCCTCCTATAACCATGGCTAGGGTTTGAGGATGAATTTCCGACTTTATAACTCACCAACCCTTCCACGAATTTCATAGAAATTCCTGCCACAACGGCTATAATAACCTGCAATCAAAATTATATACTTTTTTGCCCTAATCTCTCCTTTCCAATTTGATATTTGATAGCAATTTCTTCAAATTGGAAAATTACACCCTAGCAACTCCAAATCTGTATAATGATGCCTTTGTGCTCCAAAATGATGTCAAAAATAATGCAATGAAGTCCAATTAGAGCTCCATCATGAACTCTTTACATGGTGAGCTAGGTTTTCGTCCAACTCACTAGATTCCCAAGGATTTTTGTCATTGGAATAAAGCTGAAACTCTGTTATAGCCAAAGAGAAACTCTCTGAATATCAAATGACGATAACATAAGATGATCAAAAAATGACTCCTAAATGCCTTATTTATAATTTTCAACTTGGGCGCCCAAATACAATATGATTTATTTTATTTTTAAGTCCACCTCCAACATTTATTTTATTTTTACTTCTACAAACTTGGGTGATTGCCTTTGGCCAAAATATAATATTTTAATAAATAAAATATTACATTAATTGTCATTTGTTTTATTTCCCATTTTTCTCTTATTTTCCACTCTCCAAGTGGTTCGCTCTTACCCTTAGCAAATTATTTAATATTTTTTTCTCCAAAAATATCACAAAAATATCCAAAGTCATATTCCACTTTCGTTTTGCCAAGGAAAAATAGTTAAATATATAATTTAACTATCCAAGGTATTCCCTTGCCTCTTCGACTTAGCCTACGGGAACATTTAGGCTAGCTGACATATGATAAGTGATCATGCCGGAAATGGGGACATTACAGTCCTTCCTTCTCCGAATTGCTTGCCCACAAACAATTGCAAACTTGCATAATGTAAAGTATCATCAAGTGGCAAGTATCTTCCAATATGAATATGAAGAACGATATACAAATCCAAAGCTCTTAAGCATAACCACCTGTACCAACTCTTCCGCTGCTCCACTCTGATGTAATCATCAACCAACCAAGAGATGTGAAACAACTCACCATGATCCCTGTACAGAAGTGTATCAATCAAACCAATACCTGGATCCCAAATCATTATACCATCACCCCAACAAGAAATGAACAAATAGATGTCTATCGTTGTGTCCTCAATGCTAATTATCCATCTAACCCTGAATGATCTCATTGGAATGTGATATATACCTGTCACAAGTGCATAGGGGAATATGCCAACCCATGCTAGGTTGCTGATATAAATCAGAACAGCATTATACAAACTAAAAATCATTCCTATGATGATACAAAAAGTATCTCCAATGACATGATAATAAAAGATCATCACCATGCCAATATACAACAGTGAAATAGTGATCCCAACCTTTCCAATCTATCCAAACAACTGTTGTCACCAAAGTACAATCTGAAAATTCCATGACCAACAATGTAGGACAGCCATCTATCATTGCTGTATGAACTAGCAACCGATGGATTAGGGCTGGAACACTTTTATCCACATGCACTATCAAGAAAGTATCATCAAGATGGTGTTGTGTTGACACTAGTAGCCTCATCAAGTTCTCAATAGGGATTAAACTCTTATCCAAATTTGATTCACATTTATTTTCCTCTTCACATGCATGCATAACATTGTTGGCTGGTCCACAAAGAGCATGCAATTCTGATTTCTTCTTTTCCCTTACCATCATAAGGTGTTGCTTTGCTTGGGCAGCCAGCAACTTGGCTTCCCTAGCTCTCCTCAACCATTCATCACACAAGTTTTGGGTTCTTTTAACATCTGCTATGCCATAATGCACAAAATCAGTCCTCTTACTAGTTGCATCATCAACCAATGACTCGTGTTCGTCTTCCAAAACTTGAATGCCAACATTAGGTGACTCCATAACATTGTTTTCTCAATGAATATGGACTGCTAACTCATGAGTATGCAAAGGTAAAGTTCTGTTGTCGCAAATCAGAAAATTAGGACTGCTGTTATAAGTTAGAAATTCAGACATTACCTCATGTCTTTCTTCAGATGTGGCCACCATAGAAGATTGGAATTCTGTTGTAGGTAATGAAGAATGTTTATCAACTTGATCTTCCAAACCTTGCAATGCTAAAGACCTTTGATCAAAGTCATCAAAGTGACCTTGGCTGCCATGCAACAATTTTACTGATTTGCCCTCATGTGTAGAGAATTTATCATCATCAAAATCAGCTATCTCATTTGTAGATGCTTTGCAATCTTCAAGCATGAATGGTGGGACAGCATTGTGATCAACCAAAGGAGCACCAATAGAATCCATACCTTCATATGGTTTATCAATGTCAAGCTCTAAACCAACATGCTCTATGTCAAAGGGACTCATATTCACCTCCTGTTGACCATTTTGGTCCTGTAGGCCAAAATTGGTCCCCCCTTTTTCCCCTGCTGTTCTGAGCTAGTACATTTTCTGATTCTTTGCACAAGTCTGAAAATTTCTACGGACTCTGCAGGTTTTCTATGGACTCTGCAGGTCCATTTCTACGAACTCTGCAGGTTTTCTATGGACTCTGCAGGTGAAGTTTCTATGAACTCTGCAAAGAAGTTTTCTACAGACTCTGCAGGTAGAGACAAATTCCCAACACTTAGGCGCAAAACGGACCATTTCAAGAGCCCTTGCGGAGGGCAGGGAACATTTGCAAAGAGGCCACAGAGAAAAGCCAAAAAGGTAAGTTTCTTTCGGAAATTTGTTTAAGGCAAAGGGAGTACCCTTTGGAAGGGTCATTTCCAATTTTTTCGAAGGGCACTTTTCAAAGGCAGTCGAAGAAGCAAAGGAAGAAATCCTTCGGACTTTTTGTCCGAAGGATTTCAAAAAGCAAGACAAAAAGTCCGAAGGATTGCGGAGGGCAGGGAACATTTGCAAAGAGGCCACAGAGAAAAGCCGAAAAGGTAAGTTTCTTTCGGAAATTTGTTTAAGGCAAAGGGAGTACCCTTCAGAAGGGTCGTTTCCAATTTTCCCGAATGGCACTTTTCAAAGGCAGTCAAAGAAGCAAAGGAAGAAATCCTTCGGACTTTTTGTCCGAAGGATTTCGAAAAACAAGTATAAAGACTAAGGCATAGAACGAATTCTTTCGGACTTTTTGTCCGAAGGAATTCCTTCGGACAAAAAGTCCGAAGGCTTTTGAAAAGCAAGTATAAAGACTAAGGCATAGAACGAATTCTTTCGGACTTTTTGTCCGAAGGAATTCCTTCGGACAAAAAGTCCAAAGGCTTTTGAAAAGCAAGTATAAAGACTAAGGCATAGAACGAATTCTTTCGGACTTTTTGTCTGAAGGAATTCGTTTTATGCCTTAGTCTTTATACTTGCTTTTCAAAAGCCTTTGGACTTTTTGTCCGAAGGAATTCCTTCGGACAAAAAGTCTGAAGAAATTCGGGAAAGCCGCAGGAAAAAGCCCAAAAGAAATTTCCGAAGGTTAAGCAAAGTGGTCGAATACAATTCTTGCGGACTTTTTGTCCGTGGGAAAAGTGGCCGGGGAAATTGTCTGCAGGAAAATTAGCCGCGGGTAAAAAACCCAAAGAAAGTTGCCGAAGGACCCCGAAGGGTAGGTGCCCTTGCGAGGGACTCTCGGCTGCCAAATGAAAGACTTCTCCAAAAGCCGAAGGGTCACCTTCCCTTCGGGAAGGTTCAAAACAAGAAGCCTGAAGGAAAGGGAAGCAACAAGAGTCCGATGGAATTGAGAAAGGCCAAATAAATTCCAAGGGGTGACGGGCCCGAAGACGTCAAAATAAAGCACAGCAAACTAGCCGTTGATTTTCAAACAGTGACGGGCCCACGAACGTCAATTTTAAGACGCTGAAATAGCCGTTGATTTTGAAAAGAACAAGAAGAGCCCAAGGAACTCAGCGACCCCCCAAGAAGATAGCCCGAGGGCCGAAGGAGCCAGAAAAAGACAAAACCAGGAAGAGACAAGGTGCAGAAATAGACAAAAACGGCCCAGGTGGCAAAGGGAAAGGAGTTACTCCAATGGTTGGAACAGTGACTGCCAAGTGGTCATCAAATGGCTCGAACAGTAAGCCGCGCGGCCTGTTTTCTCCATTTTGCATTTATAAGCAGACAAACCATGTGAATATCTGGAAGGAGCAGTCTTGTTTGCAGAAAAGAGGCGCGGCCCGTGCTTTCACATTAATGTTTGAACGTCAAAGTCAAGACCGGCGATTACACAGCATGGTTCCAGCAGGCCTTTTCTAGAAGAATGACATCAGCAACAGTGACTTCCTGCTCTCGATGCTCACAAACGCACATGGGCCACTTGCAAAAGGAGCACCAAAGTCTTTTCCAAAAAGCGCCAAGTTCTCTTCTCCTCTTTCTATATATTGTAAAACTTCTCATTTTGAAAGGATCCATTCTCTTAGCCCGTAAGGCAAAGCTCTGCCCCAAAATCTCTCGGGCTTGTAAGGCAGAACTCTGCCGGATTTTACCTTGAATCAAGACTTAGCATTTTTACCTCCATTTGAACTTGCACTCACGCATATGTCTATGTTTTCTTTTTGTGTTAAGTCATTTTCTTTTATGCTTTCACAGAATGATTCCAACACGTCTAGTGCATTGTGAAGTCTCTTCTTCTGCAGGTCTGCCAGAAGTGTCTACAGCAGGAATATAGGCGGATGTGAATAGGCTGCCAAAGTGTGTCTCAGAACACCTTTGACAGTTCTTCCTCCCTGTATCTCTACGGACCCCTGACTCACTGATACAGAAGAGTCTCCCACATTAGATGAAGTGTATGGGAGCTTCTTCTTGGTGAAAAGTGTATGTTCGGGCTGAGTGGATCAACTTTTTTGGTGTATCACTTTTTAATTTAGGTTTAGGTTCTGTTTTCAGCATCCTTCTCCCTTTTCATCCCCCCCTTTTTTTTTCATTTATTTGTTAGCAGTAGGAAATCCAGGACCTAAAAGATACATCAAAGGGAGCTAGCCCTTATCTAGAGACTCTCCTCCCAGCTTCGCCGGTCCCACAGGCGAGAGGGGAGTTTCCATTTTGACGCGTGGAAGGCAGGAGCTCGGCCTCCTGTCCAGGGTGCAATCCACTGCGTCAACACCTCCTTTGTAGATGCCTCATGTGTTTCTTCTTGTAAGGATAATGGGGCCACATTAGAATCATTACAAGATTCTATTCTTTTATCCTCATGTACTAAATCAACATGTTTCTCAAACTCCTCATAAAGATTTTTGCAAATCTCACTTGTAGTTTTTCTATCCTCTTCTTGTGCAAATAGATCGAGAGCTATCATATGGTATTGTTTCTTTGCCAAATCAGTCTTGTAGTGTTGCCTTGGATGCAAGTCCATGAAATCAATGAAAGTTAATTCTTTCTTAACATATTGAGGGAGAGTATCATATTCCTCAAACATGCTAAGTATTTCTTCCCTTCTATCCTGCTATGTTGAACCTTTACTTGTAGATGTGGATGAGTCACTAGAGTGCCTAGATTGTCTCAAAAGAGAATTTTCATAATGAACTAACCTTCGATGTGTTTGAGCAAGGTCCTTCATGATCTTTTTCATGCTAGGCATCTTTCCCATAATTAACTAACTCGCTATCCACAACTTAAAATCGATCCAAACTGAAATGCAATCAATTGATTTTATCCAACAAGCTGGCAAGATCCAAGCTCTGATACCACTGTAAGAACCCTTTGTCAATCTGCCTCTTAATTTTCAATTTTGATGGTTTGGCATTTTGTCAAACACTTGGCATGCAATGTGACTAAGTTCTGATTTCTGGGTGTTTAGGTGTTTGTTTTGCTTGTTTTTTATTGATTTTCAATACCAAAACATTTGCCAATAAATGGAAATGATAACCAACAAATTTGCATAAACAAATATTAAGCATTCAACCTCAAATCTGATTTTATTATCACTATAACAAGTCTTAATACAACAGATATCAAGTCTGGTACAATTTGGATCAGATTGATTACATCATATGACAATGGATACAAGATGAAAAGATTTGAATGCTAAACTAATTACAACATACCCATGAGTTAACTCTTCAACAATGTGACTTCTATGATCAATGAATGAACGTTGAAGTGATTTGTAATGATTGAACATGAAGCTTTAGACTGTTGTAGCTGATCCTATAACTGTTGTAGCTGTCCCAAAGTCTGATTAGCATTCAAACATGCCCAAAAACTCTCAATAATGGCAGTGACTAGGCTTGTGATGAAGTGCCTAGGGTTTGAGGTCTTCCACAAGTAAATTTATGATCCTTTCCTCTTCCAAATTCAAACCCTAATGTCTTCAATTAAATTGTTGATGTATGGCAAAACTGATTTACACTTTATAACCCACAATTTCTCCCCCAAGAGTTGCGATTTCACCTATCAAAGGCCACGATTTTCTCCTTACTGTTGGCCAATCGGAATGAAGCTCCAAATCATAAAATATGTCTCTCCAAGTGTGGCGATTTCCTCCTATAGCCACGACTAGGGTTTGAGAATGAATTTCTGACTTTATAACTCACCAACCCTTCCACGAATTTCATAGAAATTCCTGCCACAACGGCTATAATAACCTGCAATCAAAATTATATACTTTTTTGCCCTAATCGCTCCTTTCTAATTTGATATTTGATGGCAATTTCTTCAAATTGGAAAATTACATCCTAGCAGCTCCAAATATGTATAATGATGCCTTTGTGCTCCAAAATGATGCCAAAAATAATGCAATAAAGTCCAATTAGAGCTCCGTCATGAACTCTTCACACAGTGAGCTAGGTTTTCGTCCAACTCACTGGATTTCCAAGGGTTTTCGTCCTTGGAATAAAGTTGAAACTTTGTTACAGCCAAAGAGAAATTCTCTGAATATCAAATGAAGATAACATAAGATGATCAAAAATGACTCCTAAATGCCTTATTTATAATTTTCAACTTGGGCGCCCAAATACAATATGATTTATTTTATTTTTAAGTCCACCTCCAACATTTATTTTATTTTTCCTTCTACAAACTTGGGCGGTCACCTTTGGCTAAAATATAATATTTTAATAAATAAAATATTACATTAATTGTCATTTGTTTTATTCCCCATTTTTCTCTTATTTTCCACTCTCCAAGTGGTTCGCTCTTACCCTTAACAAATTATTTAATATTTTTTACTTCTCTAAAAATATCACAAAAATATCCAAAGTCATATTCCACTTTCGTTTTGCCAAGGAAAATTAGTTAAATATATAATTTAACTATCCAAGGTATTCCCTTGCCTCTTCGACTTAGCCTACGGGAACATTTAGGCTAGCTGACATATGATAAGTGATCATGCCGGAAATGGGGACATTACAGATGGCTCCTCCATCTCATGAATTTCCAGCACTTTGGAGTTAAAACTAACCATAGGTGAAGGTACCTTTGAAAGAGAATTCAATGTGATAGATCATGGGGAGATAGATGTTATGCTTAGAGCCCAATGGTTCCAATCCCTTGGTGAATACACTCATAATTTGTAAAAATCAGAACTGAAATTTATGGCAGCCAACAAGGAAATTGTTCTCGATGGTCTAAGCAACGGGACACCCATGTTGGTGAACTCAAAAAGAATGGAACAAGCTTTTCATAAAGAGCAGCCAAGTAAAGAGTTCCAACAAACTATGGAGTAACCAATGGGGTTGCAAATGGTTAACATTAATGGGGAAGTTACAGAAAAATTAGAACTTCCAAGTTTGAAGCAAAGAGAAGTTGTTCAACAACTTCATGAGCATACAAAAGGTTAAAAGGGAAGCGTGAACAAGGACATTATAATAGAAAGTTATGCCAAGAAAGGAAGTTTTTGTAAAGCCCCTTTTCATGCATCATTTTCCTTGTCTAATTTCAGATTGCAAGAAGAAGCTTGGAGGAAACACTTGTTGTTATGTCTTGCTAAGGCAACACATGTCCCAACAAAAAAGGACATAGCAAAGAGGTCCATTGAAGGACTGATGCCAAGAAGGAAAGAAGGATGCACCTTGCATATAAAGGAAGGAGAATCAGATTTCTTGATGGGCAAACAATTGAGTTGTCAACTTGGGAAGCATTCAATGTTTTCTCTTCATGATTGGTTCTCTCATTACCTTGGTTGCAAAGCTTGTGCTATCATTGAGGTGGTGGTAAGGGACACTCAAGGAGAAGAAGAAGTCTTCCAAGTAAGTTCAAGGAAAGGACATGACAAATACCCCTCATGGCTTTGGAATCCAGGTGAGCTCCATCAACATAATGTTGCCATCATGTATAGGGCCAACATGAGGAAGGAAGTAGACAAGGAAAATCATGAAATATGGATCAAGGTAGTTGCTGTTTTTAAAATTTTCAATTTGTCTTCCTTGAAGTTTTTAGTCACCTTGGTAAGCATGGGCACTAAGAAGGTGAGCTTATCACTTTCCTGCACTATGGGGATGGCCCAAACATATAGTAGTGGTTTTCCCACCACAAGGAGAGATTGGGAGAGAGAAAGGGCACACTACTGCCAAGTGAAGATAAAGCATGATGACATAATTGTGAAAGTGTTGTTAAACACTAATGTTTTTTCTAACGTATTTGCTTCATGTGAGGGTTCATTAATGAGAACACTTACCAAGGTCAAAAGCAATACAATGAATATGGTAATTTCCAAACAAGAGCAGGTTTTGCATGGTTTGAGTGATAGAGAAGCCCCATCTTCTCTTGCAAATAGTATGTTGGGAGGATGTTTCATGAGCATTGGGGAGATTGAAAAGAAGGCTGCCACTAGACATCAAATACAACCCCTTCATTCCAAATTGGAACCCTCTACAAGACAATTGGTAAGTGTAACAAATTTTGATTTTTGTCATGTTTGTATTGGGAGGAATGAGATGAGAATTGATTGCCAAGGGAAACCCAAAAATTGCTTTGGGCAGCACTCTATTCCTTCTTGCAAGAGTGGAAATGGAAGTGTTTTAAGGAAAATGAGACCCTTCTTGGAATTTGAATGGGTTAAAACTACAAGCAACTGTTCACAAGGTTCGAATGGCAAGAAAGGTTGGTCTTTTTTCTTACAAAAGAATGCTAAACATAGCTAGGCTTACCTATGGATTCTTTTAGGCATCAAAAGCAATTTATTCTACATATTGCAGCCAAGGGAAAGAGCTGGGCAAAGATGTTTGAAATCTGAATTTGTTGGTTTAAAATTTTCTGAGTCAACACATAAAAGAATAAAAAATAGGCACTTTGAGGGCACTCTACAACCCATAATGGAGAAAACACATACCAAGGTACATTCTGAAATCTACTACACAGAAAAATCTGAATTTAAAGGGCAGGTACAACAACATGTAGAAGGTCAAAAGTCTGATTTTTTGGGTAAAATCCAGCCAACCGTGTATTCTGAAAATGTTCATGTTGAAGCATGTTTTTGGCTTGATAGAGCATGGGGAGCACAATCCTATATTGTGGGTTGGTTGAGACTTCTATTTGACCAATCTAAAGTTCTTCCTATGCATAAGGGAGATGATAAAAGGAAGTCGAGGGATAGCATGCCACATGTATGGGGACACATTCAAGAGAGGTTACAATTATATGCTATGGTCACTCAAGGTAAGTTTCATGATGAGATTGTTTCTACTTATTTCCAAATTTTAGAAACATCTTTTGAGGACACATTGATCTCTAGGAGAGGCTACATCAAAGCCAAAACCGTATGGCATGTATTATCTCTTTTGGGTTATGAGGGGTTCTTGGAGGATGATAATGACACCTTGAGCCCATGGGGGCAGCCTTTAAGATACGAGTTTAACAAGTGGGGAGTTCAAGTTGGATCTTCAATCTAGTGGGACGTCATTTCAATTGGTAAGTGTATCATGAAGAATGTGGGGACAGTCCCATGGCTTTTGCAATTGCTTGAGGACAACCAATTTTGGGTGGGGAGGATTGTAATGTCCATTTTTTTAGCATAACTTGCTTATAGACTCTCAGCTTGGTTTTGTTCCTACAAGACTAAGGGATAAAAAAAGGAGAAAACTATGAGGGGGCTATTCAAATAGCAAAAGGGTGAAAAATACTTAAGTATTCTAATTTTCAATTGAGTTATACAAAAAATATTTTTTATCTAATTTTCACTTAAGTTGGGACCTTTTGAAGGTCATGGGCACTTAAGTCCTAAAAGTGCTTTTATAAGGAAGCTTGTAATATATATATATATATATATATATATATATATATATTTAAAAAGAAAAGGTAAACTCTCCCTCTCTATTTTGGGTGCCACATTCAGAGGAGGAATATAAAAGGAAAGGGAAAGCTCATTTGAAAAGGTTATGCATTTTTTATATTGAAATTCTTGTGCAAGTATGTGAAGCTTGAACAAGTAACTCGATGATGAAAACCTTCAAGTGCACCAAGGAGTTTGGGGATTAAAACCTCCATTCTTCTACCAGAACAGCTTTATTCCAAGGCTATAATTGTGCCACACTTTTGCATAATTGTATGCAAGTGGATCTACAAAAGTGTCTTTGGACACCACTTTCAACAAAGAATCAGTATAATCCTTTGAAGAGCTGGAAACATTCAAATTGTAGGTCAAGGAGGTGGGTGATCTCGATGGAGGAGCTTGAAACAAGTTTGGAGGCCATCTCAAGGGTGGCGACTTCCTTCGAGAGGGTGGCAACCCCTCACAAGATGTCAATTTGGTCTTTGGAACCCTCTTACAGGGTCAAGGTAATTTTCGTAATTTATTACAGCCATTGGTGATTTGTTTTGGATCAATTTGCATGTGTGAAAGGTCAATCTAGACCCTAAAAATATTATGAAATTTATTATAATATTTTTGACACTTGGGCGACTTGTTTGGAGAGATCCGAGAGGTGAATTGAGGGGCAAATTCCAAGAAATAATATTCAGAATTATTTCCCCTATTTTTTTAAAGTGTGGCGACTCATTTGTGGAGGTTTTTGTGGTGTTTGGTGATTGAAAAACGCAGCTGTACATTTATGTAAAAATCAGATTATTGGCAAGGGTATTTTCAGCTTCTTTGCCAATTTAATTGGTCCAAAAAAGGTACATTGTTTTCTGAATAATTTTCAGCTATTTGTGGAGTTATTTTGGATGTGTTTTACTTGGATATTCTATAATTTTTTTAGCTAGGGCTAGCTGGTTTTGTGGGGTAGAATTTCAATTGTTTGGCAATTTATTCAAGGGTCGATTGATTAAACCCCAACTAGGTCTAATTCGTCCCATTTGGGGACATTACACTTTTACATATATTCATTCGAAATCACTTATTTCTCTTTCCCTTTTTTGTTTTCCCTTAGCCCTTTGGAAATGGTTAAGGCTAAGGGTCTTCAATGATGTCCCTGTTGACAATTTGGCCCCCACAGGGCAAATTGTCACCCCTACTATTCGGAACTTTGTTATGGTGCCAAGTTTGTCTTGTGAATCAGTTTTGGGGTCCTTAAATGTGCATTTACAGCTAGCGAAAGTAGCCATCTCCAGCCAGGGGAATTTTAGCCATTCAAAAGTTTCCAAGGAGCTTTCTTGGTTACAGCCAAATGTGCAAATATAGCCAAGACATACAAGCTGTAAGTTTATTTATTTTGTCTTCCTAAGGATTTTTTTGGGCTATAAGAGATGGACTATTTCTTCGAACATTTTGTCTGAGAGAAAGAGCTCTCAAAGGACTGTGTAAAAGTCCGAAAAAATGACTAAGTGGCAGTCGTTCAAAGCTTGTTTTCTTCAGACTTTTTGTCCAAAAGAAAAAGGGAAAATCACAGTTGAGAAGACCCGAAGGGCACCTGCCCTTCGAGAAGGTCCAATTCAAAAGTCCCGAAGGGTATGTAACCTTTCAGGTTGGTTCACTTTATGGTTTTCAAGTCAATACAAAAGTTCTGAAGGACAGTTTCAAAAAGCCCGGGTGGCTTACAATTCTTTTGAAGGGCACTTTTGAAGGCAGACATACCCTTGTGGAGGGTAGTTGATCGGTGGCAAGACCCTTTAAAAAGTTCCAAAAGGCACTTTTGAGGACAAAAAGCCCTTGCGGAGGGCACTTGGTTAGCGAAGTGGACCTTTACAGCCCTTGTGGAGGACACTTCTGGAAGAACCTTGCCCTTGCGGAAGGCACCCAAATGACTAACAAGACCAAATCAAAAAGCCTGAAGGGCAATTTTGGGAAGTAGAAGCCCTTGCGGAGGGCACCTTCATAAAAGCAATGGACACTTCAAACAAAAAAGAATTTCCTTTGGACTTTTTGTCCGAAGGAATTCAAGGAAAAGGTCCGACAAAGGATATACCCGGGAAAAAAGCTTGATAGAAATAAAAAACAAAGGCAAAGAAGGAAATGAGAAAATTAAAGGAAATCTTTCGAAATAATTGTCAAACAGGAAGTCCGAAGGAATTCGGGAGGACAAAAAGCCCAATAGAAAAGACAAGGGCGTAAGCTAAGGCCAAAAAAAAGAAAAGGAAATGCCAAGCCCGAGAAAGAGAAAAGACAAAGAGTCCTTCGGACAATTTTTCCGAAGGACAAAAACTAAAATAAAGCCCGAATCCCAAATTAAAGCAGAACATGGGAAAAGCCAGAGAAAACACGAAGTGGACTGAGCATGAACAAACGCAGAAACAAAGATGTAAGCACAAACAGGACTGAGCCAGAACTGAATAAGAAGACAAACACAAAAATAAAGGCAGGATGAACAAAGATCATGCACAGACTAACATGAGTGACT
The DNA here is from genome assembly GCA_037957365.1 of Torreya grandis. Classification (NCBI taxonomy): domain Eukaryota; kingdom Viridiplantae; phylum Streptophyta; class Pinopsida; order Cupressales; family Taxaceae; genus Torreya; species Torreya grandis. The sequence continues at coordinate 4,363,056 of JARHVA010000290.1, read as the reverse complement.
CCAATGAAGTGAACGCATTTAAGAAAACAAGCATGCTTCAGTTCTGAAAATAGAGTTGTCTTGCATGATGAATGGGTAAAGCGTTGAACGTTTCAAACAAAAGAAATTCCATGCACGCACTCTCGTTTGTCTCAAAGCTCGAAACGTTCTATGGTTCAAACGTAATTCTTAATTTCACATTTGCATTGATTTCATGCAAAGGGGAGACTTTCAAACGTTCTAGCAGTTCGAGTAAATTTGACTACTCTTGTTTTGGAGTTGATTGGTTTTCAAGTCAAGACATCTATTCGTAGATGTCATGCATTCAAAGCTTGTCTTCTTTTTCAATGCCAAGGATTCTTCATGCAAGACAGATAGGTATGAGACAAGGAACGACAAATTTGGAAGACTCATGCAACGCAATTTGGACTTGGACTAATGAAGAGTTAACTTCCTCTCCTATTTTCAACATAAATTTCTTGGTTTTTTGTAATTTTTTATATTAATGGCTTTTCAGCCTTGTAAAATGGATCCCTCTCTTAGTAAGACCAGACTCTGCCATTGGTGAGTTGTGTAACCTCTTCAATCAATAGGACTATACTTTCAGATTTCAAGTGCTGGCATAGTGTATATTCATTCAGCAATTTGCATACGTGATAGATTTCTCTCCCTTCCCAAATTTTGATTCGTACCTAGTTGCATAGTGATCAATTGAAATCAAAGGTCTTCCTTTTCCCTTGTTTGATTTAGTGTTCAAAGTTCCCAGCAAAGTGGATCAACATTCTGGTGTATCACCGTCATTAGGTAGGATTTCCCCTTCAAGTTTCTCTCCCTTTTTCATGGTAGTCCGCAACATAGAGTAGAGATCCTCATTGATACATCTTACAAGAACCAGCCTTCTCTGGAGGTTCTTCTCACCATTGAGGCACCCACCTTCGTGAAAAGATCCCATTGTGTCAACTAGAGAGAGGATTAGCCATTTCAACACGTCTTTGTTTCAGCGTGCAACTCCAGGTTGACAACAGTCCCTAACAAAAGAGGGACATGATAATCCTCTCTGCCCAAAATTGCTTGTACTCAAGCATTTGAAGTACCCATAGGGTTGTTCCCACCATAGATTCCGTGCACAATTCAAACCTTGGTCCATCTCATTTGGGAGAACCCTCTTGGTGAAGCCTCCTACTGTACATGAGGATTATTTGTTGTTTATGAGAGCTGGAATTTCAAAAATAGCAGCACCATATCCTCTTTCCTCTTGTCGTTGAGTCCATGTACTTCAAAAATGCCAATAAGATGATGGAAGCAACGAAATTTTCAGAATTGGCATTCCAGCAATGTGATCTTCAACTATTTGGGCCTTGATTGCCCTTATATCAGCACTTGCACAAGAAGCGAACACATTAATCAAAAAATAAGTTCTTCATTGTGTTTTGTGGTGTCTTCTTTGGGCTAAAAATCCTCTTCACAAGGTGATTATCCAATCCTTGGCCCTCATACTCCTAGACCCTCCGATGTTAGAATGGGATGTTTTGCAAGGAGATCTATGCATGATGATTAGAGGGCTGCATTTGCAATTTACAGCCATGCAATTGTTCTTGGGGATCCCCTTTCTCACTTCCCTCTTACCCCTTGATGTGTCAAACATGTGACAACTTTAAGAAGAACAAAATTGGAATCATGTTTTACCTTAGAAGAGTTGAATCTGTCATGGTAAGTATGACAAGAAAAGGTGTTACAGCTGCCTATCACATTTGTTCCCTCATGCCATACAATACAACCTTCATGATCATGCCCCCAACTCTCCCAAACATGTCTCGAGCTTCCCCAAACATGCCCCCTAAGGGCTAGAAGTTCCCAAGTCGCCACCAAAGCCCATTGTTTCTTCATCAAAGAGATTGTCATTTTGTAGCCCAAACTAAACTTATTGTTATAGGGACAGTAACTATGATGTATAGTTTTGAATTTTTCCTCAAAACCCAACCAATTCATTACCAAGTTGACCTCCCATTTGTCCTCCATATCCATGAATTTTGAGGATGTCCATATGAACACAAACTTCATATAAAAAGAACTAGGGTTGCCAAAATTAAAACATTTGGAAAGTGATACCGTGCTGCCCCAAATGGAAAAGGCCATTTGATCTTCATTCTTTGTGTGCATACTAGTGTGGCCACCTCTCAGCAACCCCTTGGTAACTCCTACATGCCATGGTAGGCTCCTCCAATCTTGCAACAAAAGAATGACAAAGTTTTTCTTAGGACACATACCTTGGAGACATACAATAGCTCTTAACCCCAAATTTTCTGAGTAACAAAGTTCTGATTTGATTTGTGCACTTCTCCTTGTTAGGGGCTGTAGTTTGCTCCAAATCTCAACCCTTTTAACCTCAATAGGTGGCTGGACTTGCTTCATCCACTCAAAAAAATTTGAGTAAGAAGATTCAGACCTGTTATATACATTTTTAGAACTTACCATGAGTTGTAGCATGCCTAAAAATTCAATATTTTTGTCTTCATATAGTGGCTGGATTTGCTTTACCAACTAAGAATTTTCTGAGTACGAAAATTCAGACTTTACATAGATACTTTTAGGACTTATCATGGGCTGTAGCATGCCAAAAAAATCACATTCTTTGTCCTCATTAAGTGGCTGGACTTGCTTCACCAACTCAGAATTTTCTGAGTATGAAAATTCAGACTTGGCATACACACTTTCAGAATTGGTTAGGGGCTGTAACGTGCTAAAAAAATGTGAAAATTTGACCTTAATAGGTGGTGGATTTGGCCCTCCAAACTCACTATTCTTAGAGCTCAAGAAATTCTGAAATTTTACAACTAATTCTGATTTTTGTTTATACCTTTTACATTGGTCTTCAATGCAAATTCAGATCTGCCTTCATATCTTGGAATCAAGCTCATGAAAAAACAAACTTGATGCTTTTCTACATACCTTGAAGGCTGTCCTATGACCAATTTATTGGTTTCTTTGGAAGGGTAACTTGTTTTCACCTTTGTTCCACTCAACAAGCCATGTGTGTGACTAAATTCATTCATGAGAGTTGGTTGTTCAAACTCAGAAAAAGCAACTTGCCTTGCTGCCCCTACCGGAATCCTTTCATGAATCATGCTCTCCATCCTCTAAGATGTTGCCCCCGTGGGTGCCTTATCATGCAAACCATGTAGGATCACTTCTTTTCCATTCACATCAAATTTGAGCTACATGGTTTGATAATTTTGTGTGTACTCTCCAAGAGAGTGAAACCATTGTATGCCAAGCACCAGGTTGGTATCCCCAATACCAACCACATAGAAATCATCCTCAATAAGATGTGTTCCCATCATGATGCTCAACTTGGGGGCTTTAGTGGGGCAATGGATGGTGAAGCCATCCGCCACGGTCACCCGAAAACCGTTAAACTCAATAGATTGCAATCCACATGAAGCAACCAACATTTTATCAATGAAATTATGAGTAGCTCCACTATCAATGAGAATAGTGAAATCCTTACCTTTCACACAAAAGGGGTAGTATCTAGGAGTCCTTGGTAGTGAAGCAAAGGTGCCATCCAAGTCCTCTCCTCCAAGGATCTCCAAGTGCCCTTCTTCATAGGTGGCTGCCCCTTCTTCTTCATCCGAATGCATCTCAATGTAGTGCATTTGACCCTTCCCACGGCAATGGTGACCCAATGTCCAAGGGTCTTTACAATCAAAACACAGCGTCTTCCTTAATTCATTTCTTGTCTCGTAATTCTCCCTTGGCAACTCTTTTTGCTACCCCAAACCATGTTGGTTTGGCCTATCAAATTGCCCCAAAGGAGCTGATCTTTGTGGCCCAAAAGCGCTGCCCCTTGGCTGCCCCTACTTATTGTCTTTTGGTTGTTCAAAAGGTTTGAAAGAGTTACTTTTTTGTGAAATAAATGGCAGAATTTTGCCTTGTGGTGCTAAAGACTCAAGATCACGGGCCTTTTGAATGCCTCTTTGAAGAGAAGAAGGGTCAAAAGCTTTGACCAAACCCCTAATAGAGTCAGCCAAGCCTTCCATGAATAGAACCACCAATCTTCTTGTTGACCATTTTTGGTCCTGCAGGCCAAAAATCGGTCTCCCTTTTTTTTTCCTTGCTGCCTCAGTCTTTGATGCTTTCACCTTGCTGCAATCGTGATTTTTTCTTCCTTTGTCGTAGCCCTGTTCCACGAAAGAGCTGAGTGATTTGAGTCCTGTAGGTTTTCGGGTTGATCTGGGACTTGTTTCGCTTCAACAGATTTCCTCCGGGCAAGCCTTTTTTTGACAAAGGAGCCAGTTTCAAATAAATACAAGTCTTTCGCAAAGACCCCGAAGGTCAGGTGCCCTTGCGGAGGGCAGAGAGCACATTCAGAAAAGTTACAAGGCAGAAGGCCCGAAGGGAAGAATTCCTTTGGAAAAATGACAAGGCAAAAAGACAGAGTATTTATTCGGACATTTTGTCCGAAAAAATTCACAAAGGAAGGCCGAGACATGAGACTTTGAAGGCAAGATTTCCTTTTGAATTGGGAAGACAAAGGAGCCCAAAGGGCAGGTGCCCTTGCGGAGGGCTCCCAGTGATCAAAAAGGACCTTTTCCACTTTTCCGAAGGGACACCTTCCCTTCGGGAAGGTTCATTTTGTAAAGGCCGAAGGAATTACCAAAGATAATGACGGGCCCAAAGACATCAACTTTAGCATGATGAACTAGCCGTTGGCAGTTTAAACGTCTGGTGACGTCTCTGCAGGCGTCAAATTTGAGACAAGGAAATAGACGTTGGTTTTCAAATGGCGACAAATCCGCAGACGTCATCTTTAACAAGATGCATTAGCCATTGAGGAAAAGCCAAGAAGAAACTCTTTCGGACAGGCGGCCAAAAGATTTCTTTCGGACATCTTGCCCAAAAGAATTCATGAGCGCAGGCCCGACGGAATTCAAAGGGACATAAGACCCGAGGATAAACTCAGCGACCCGCTAGAAAAGGAGCTCGAACAAGGGAAAAGAATAGCCCGAGAGCTCAAATTGCCAGAAAGTGACAAGAAATAGCAAAGAAAGAGGGAACAAAACAGAGAATCCAGAACATAGTTATGCACACATACGACAACATTGAAATGTTCCAAAGGACGCACCCAGCGAGGCACAGACACGAATTAGAACAGTCCAAGTGGCACAGAAAGCGTCGGCACAAGAAGTTATTGCTGCGGATGAGACAAAGCGACCCATGCTTTTGCAATGACATTTAATACGATTTAAGCACCAAAGTCAAGACTTGTGACTGCCACAACAGGGTTCCTTCAGTGGACTTCCTCCTTCCTAGGCATTCAATGCAGCATGGGCCACTTATTCTGGAAGGCGCCAAAGTTTTCTTCTTCATGCTATATATATTGTAACCTCTTAGTTGAGAAAGGATCTCTCATTTTGTAAGGCGAAGCCCTGCCAAACTTTTACCTTTGATCAATAAGAATGTGTTTTACCTCTATTTGGCTGGTTATACTTTTGAGTCCGTCTATGCATCAATTTTGTGCTCAGTCATTTTTAGCTTAATGCTTTTACAGATTGACACCAACATACCTCCTGTAGCCAAAGCACCATTTCTGCAAGTTAACAAGAAGTGTTGCATCTGGAGCGCAGAGACAGAAGAGTAGTTATCTGACAGTGTGTTTTCTACAGTGCCTGTGGTAAGTTCATTTTCTGTGTGTCTTCATTAAGCCCCCTATTAAAGCTCCCTATAGTCTGGTCTTTCTGTCAAATAAAGTGTATGTTCGCCCCCTTCTGGTCTGAAGTGATAAAATAGCTGAGTAGATCAAAATCATTTGGTGCATCACCGTTTATATAATTTATGTTTTGGTTATATCCTTCTCCCTTTTCACCCCCCCATTGGGTAGCAGTAGTAGTGCAAGACCTTAGAGATGCATCAAAGGGAGCTAGCCCTTATCTAGAGATTCTTCCCTTAGTTTTGCCAAACCCACAACAAGAGGGGAGTCTCCATTGTGCTACGTGGAAGAGAGAAGCTCAACCTTCTTTCAAGGGTGCAATCCACAGCGTCAATAGTTTTTGGCGCGCCCGATGGGACTCGTTTGTTCGAGGAGTTGAAGGATTTTTTGGTGTGTTCAACCAATCAGCCTTTGGAGGCATTTCAACCAACACCAATGGCGACTCCGAGTTGAATCAGCTGGTTAAGCAGTCCTGGGGCCATCAAGAAATCACATTTTGGTATGTATAATTCCATTGCTCAGCAACATGGGCCTTGTGTTCCTTTATATAACTTTGATCAAGCTCAGGTTGTTCATGGAATCACCTCAAGTAGCTCTCCTGGTTGCCCTTCACCTAGTGTAACGGAAATAATGCTGGAGTTTGAGAAGCAAGTGATGGAGATAAGCAAATTGGAAGAGAAGCATAGATATCAGCAAGAGCTTATATACAAAGAGTAGTGCTTGTTGAGACAAGCTCAGGCCTTGCAATCCATGGAGGAGGTAGCAAAATGGAAGAGTCCATTCATTCAAGGCTGCCTTCTCTCATTCCAACGCAACCCCCTCCTATTCTAAAGAAAGCCTCCTCTTGTGCACCAAATCCTTTCTACCAAATAGCACTTGCTCACTCTAGCTCATCTGATGCATTAACCACTCCTGCTCTTAATCTCTTGCACCTAGCTTTTCAGCATCAAAGGGCATTAGAGCAACCTCCCATGGAAATGAACCTTCTCAATTCCTTAGATTGCGAATCCTCCTTTGAAGGGAATCATCCTATGCCTCTAAAAAAAAAGCACGTCTCTCTTCAAGAAATTCTTCCTATGCATCAAGAGTCTCTTCCTAGTCTTCCTCAACCTCCTCAAGTCTTTCAACATGATGTCAAGATTCCAAGTTGGAGGAGGGAATACCATGAACCAACTCAGGGCCTTGGAAATGATGAAGCTGCTCCTGCTCATGGTGATCCTCATGATCTCCAAGATAGGCTCCCCCAAGAGAATATAGCCAGGCAAATTCCAGAGTTGGAGTCCAGAATGAGATTCCTCAACCAGGTTGTGATGGACGGTTTAGCCCAAATAGCAGATTTTATGTCTGAACACACCCCATCTACACTCTTTCAAGAGAGATATCAAGCCACATCTGATGTAGATCAAGTGCTTGCCAAATGGAAGGAAGAGAATCATTCTATTCTAGCTCAAGGATTGCCTCCTTTTCCACATGAGTCTATCCATCAACCCTCCACTCCATTCTTTCTCAAAGAGGAACCTGTTTTGAATGAGGCAAGTGAAGAAGAGAGGATCTAATTTGCAGCTGCCCAAGAGGTTATCATGAGTGACAATGAAGATGAGATCATCATGGATGCTCCCTTTGAAGACATCATCAATAATGGAGAAGACATGGGTCATGCATACATGCGGATGTTCTAGCAATATGAAGAAGAGGTTGACAAACTTTATTTGTCAACAATGGATGCTGAGGAAAGTAAGCATGGTGACCTCTCTCCTCCCTTGTTTGATGAACTTCCTTGTTGCTTTGATGAAGAGAATGACCATGCCATGGGACCCGAGTTGGAGGAGGATCAGGAGCATGTCTTGGAACAACTAGAGACTCTTGTTTTTGGGCAAGAAAGGGAGAGGCCTGTCCATCTTATTGAAAGCTTTGAAGAAGAGAGCCTTGAACAAGGTGACGTTCTATGGGATAAGCAAGTGGTTTGTGATCTCATTTCAGACATAACAACAGACGTCTTTCTTCAAGAAAGCCATGATGAAGTAGAAGATCAATTTGACAGGATTTTCAATGAGGCAGAAGGAAATAAGTCGATCCATGATGCATGTCAAGGGGGCTATGAGCTAAATGATGTTTATGGTGATAAGCGAACAGCTATTGATTTCTTGATGAAATACACCAACATGAGGGGCCAGCATGAATCAGGTTTCAAGGGGCAAAGTGAATACATAGATGTTGGAGAAATGTTTGTCCCTGATCCACTCAGATACAAGCCCATCAAGGTGGCAGGCAAGAAGGGCAAGTCACCAAGTCTCCATTCCATTCATTCACTTGTCTGGCACCATAAGTTTTCTTGCCATGGAGGCTTGAGAATTTTTCCCTTTAATCCAGGAGAGAGGCAAATATATCTAGTTAGTTGTACATAATAGTTTGCTTTCAGTTGTCTTTGTTTCTCCTAAATGTTGTTTGCATAGGTGTAGTGTTTTTTTAGCCTTGTGTGTTGTTTTTTCCTTGTTGCTTGAGGTAAAGCTTTGTTGGTTCCTAGGTCTTTAGAAGGCTCTTGCTAACTTTTTCAAGCTACATCCTCACTCCATGCCCAATGGATTTTTAGGCTACCAGTCTTCTTTAGCATAGCAGGCATGCTTCCCCTGAAAATCGCCAAATTGTTGACCATTTTTGGTCTTGCAGGCTAAAAATCGGTCTCCCTTTTCTTTCCTTGCTGTCCCAGTCTTTGATGCTTTCACCTTGCTGCAATCGTGGTTCTTTTCTCTTTGTTGTAGGCCTGTTCCACGAAAGAGCCGAGTGATTTGAGTCCTGTAGGTTTTCACGTTGATTTGGGACTTGTTTCACTTCAACATATTTCCTCCGGGCAGGGCTTTTATTGACAAAGGAACGAGCCAGTTTCAAATAAATACAAGTCTTTCGCAAAGACCCCGAAGGTCAGGTGCCCTTGCGGAGGGCAAGCAGGTGACAAATGGGACCTTTCACAAAGCTCTGAAAGACATTTTGGACCCAAGGTGCCCTTGCGGAGGGCAGAGGGCACATTCGGAAAAGTTACAAGGCATAAGGCCCGAAGGGAAGAATTCCTTCGGAAAAATGACAAGGCAAAAAAGACAGGATTTCTTCGGACATTTTGTCTGAAGAAAATCCATGTAGAACCAAAGGTGAATTCCTTCGGACACTTTGTCCGAAGGAATTCCTTCGGACATTTTGTCCGAAGGAATTCACAAAGGAAGGCCGAGACATGAGACTTTGAAGGCAAGATTTCCTTCAGGCAAAATGTCTGAAGGAATTCCTTCGGACAAATGGGCAAAATGTCTGAAGGAATTGGGAAGACAAAGGAGCCCGAAGGGCAGGTGCCCTTGCGGAGGGCTCCCAATGATCAAAAATGACCTTTTCCACTTTTTCAAAGGGACACCTTCCCTTCAGGAAGGTTCATTTTATAAAGGCCGAAGGAATTACCAAAGATGATGACGGGCCCGAAGACGTCAACTTTAGCATGATGAACTAGCCGTTGGCAGTTTAAACGTCTGGTGACGTCCCCGCGGGCGTTAAATTCGAGATAGTGAAATAGCCGTTGGTTTTCAAATGGCGACAGGCCCGCAGACGTCAACTTTAACGGGATGCATTAGCCGTTGAGGAAAAGCCAAGAAGAAACTCTTTCGGACAAGCGGCTGAAAGATTTCTTTCGGACATCTTGCCCAAAAGAATTCATGAGCGTAGGCCCGACGAAATTCAAATGGACATAAGACTCGAGGATAAACTCAGTGACCGGCTAGAAAAGGAGCCTGAAAAAGGGAAAAGAATAGCCTGAAAGCTCAAATTGCCAAAAAGTGACAAGAAATAGCAAGGAAAGAGGGAACAAAACAAAGAATCCAAAACACAGCTACGTATGAACATTTGGAATGTTCCAAAGGACGCACCCAGCCAAGCACATACATGAATTAGAACAGTCCAGGTGGCACAGATAGCGTCGGCACAAGAAGTTATTGCTGCAGATGAGACAAAGCGACCCATGCTTTTGCAGTGACATTTAATATGATCTAAGCACCAAAGTCAAGATTTGCGACTGCCACAACATGGTTCCTTCAGTGGACTTCCTCCTTCCTAGGCATTCAACGCAGCATGGGCCACTTGTTCTGGAAGGCACCAAAGTCTTCTTCTTCATGCTATATATATATATTGTAACCTCTCAGTTGAGAAAGGATCTCTCATTTTGTAAGGCGAAGCCCTGCCAAAATTTTATTTTTGATCAATAAAAATGTGTTTTACCACTATCTCGCTGGTTATACTTTTGAGTGTGTCTGTGTATCAATTTTGTGCTCAGTGATTTTTAGCTTGATGCTTTCACAGATTGACACCAACATACCTAGTGTAGCCAAAGCACCATTTCTGCAAGTTAACAGGAAGTGCTGCATCTGGAGCGCAAAGACAGAAGAGTAGTTATCTGACAGTGTGTTTTCTATAGTGTCTGTGGTAAGTTCTGTGTCTTCATTAAGCCCCCTGTTAAAGCTCTCTACAGTCTGGTCTTTCTGTCAAATAAAGTGTCTGTTCACCCCCTTCTGGTCTGAAGTGATAAAATAGTTGAGTAAATCAAAATCATTTGGTGCATCACCGTTTAGATAATTTTTGTTTTGGTTATATTCTTCTCCCTTTTCACCCCCCCCATTGTTAGCAGTAGTAGTGAAAGACCTCAGAGATGCATCATAGGGAGTTATCCCTTATCTAGAGATTCTTCCCTTAGTTTTGTCAAACCCACAACAAGAGGAGAGTTTCCATTGTGCCGCGTGGAAGAGAGAAGCTCAACCTTCTTTCAAGGGTGCAATCCACAGTGTCAACAGTTTTTGGCACGCCCAGCGGGACTCGTTTGTTCGAGGAGTTGAAGAATTTTTTGGTGTGTTCTTCAACCAATCAGCCTTTGGAAGCATTTCAACAAACACCAATGGCGACTCCGAGTTGAATCAGTTGGTTAAGCAGTCCTGGTGACATCAAGAAATCACATTTTGGTATGTATAATTTCATTGCTCAACAGCATGGGCCTTGTGTTCCTTCATATAACTTTGATCAAGCTCAGGTTGTTCATGGAATCACCTCAAGTAGCTCTCCTGGTTGCCCTTCACCTAGTGTAATGGAAATAATGCTGGAGTTTGAGAAGCAAGTGATGGAGATAAGCAGATTGGAAGAGCAACATAGATATCAGCAAGAGCTTATATAGAAAGAGGAGTACTTGTTGAGACAAGCTCAGGCCTTGCAATCCATGAAGGAGGAGGTAGCAAAATGGAAGAGTCCATTCATTCAAGGCAATCAGCCTTGTGTACCTTCTCTCATTCCAATGCAGCCCCCTCCTATTCTAAAGAAAACCTCCTCTTATGCACCAAATCCTTTCTACCAAATAGCATTTGCTCACTCTAGCTCATCTGATGCATTAACCACTCCTGCTCTTAATCTCTTGCACCTAGCTTTTCAGCATCAAAGGGCATTAGAGCAACCTCCCATGGAAATGAACTTTCTCAATTCCTTAGATTGCGAATCCTCCTTTGAAGGGAATCATCCTATGCCTTAAAAAAAAAGCACGTCTCTCTTCAAAAAATTCTTCCTGTGCATCAACAGTCTCTTCCTAGTCTTCCTCAACCTCCTCAAGTCTTTCAACATGATGTCAAGATTCCAAGTTGGAGGAGGGAATACCATGAACCAGCTCAAGGCCTTGGAAATGATGAAGTTGCTCCTGCTCATGGTGATCCTCATGATCTCCAAGATAGGCTCCCCCAAGAGAATATAGCCAGGAAAATTCCAGAGTTGGAGTCCAGAATGAGATTCCTCAACCAGGGTGTGATGGACGGTTTAGATCAAATAACAGATTTTATGTTTGAACACATCCCATCTACACTCCTTCAAGAGAGCTATCAAGCCACATCTGATGTAGATCAAGTGTTGGCCAAATGGAAGGAAGAGAATCATTTGATTTTAGCTCAAGGATTGCCTCCTCTTCCACATGAGTCTGTTCATCAACCCTCCACTCCATTCTTTCTCGAGGAATCTGTTTTGAATGAGGCAAGTGAAGAAGAGAGGATCCAATTTGCAGCTGCCCAAGAGGTTATCATGAGTGACAATGAAGATGAGATCATCATGGATGCTCCCTTTGAAGACATCATCAACAATGGAGAAGACATGGGTCATGCATACATGCGGATGTTCTAGCAATATGAAGAAGAGGTTGACAAACTTTATTTGTCAACAATGGATGCTGAGGAAAGTAAGCATGGTGACCTCTCTCCTCCCTTGTTTGATGAACTTCCTTGTTGCTTTGATGAAGAGAATGACCATGCCATGGGACTCGAGTTAGAGGAGGATCAGGAGCATGTCTTAGAACAACTAGAGACTCTTGTTTTTGGGAAGAAAGGGAGAGGCTTGTCCATCTTATTGAAAGCTTTGAAGAAGAGAGCCTTGAACAAGAAGGTGACATTCTGTGGGATAAGCAAGCGGTTTGTGATCTCATTTCAGACATCACAACAGACGCCCTTCTTCAAGAAAGCCATGATGAAGTAGAAGATCAGTTTGACAGGATTTTCAATGAGGCAGAAGGAAATAAGTCAATCCATGATTCATGTCAAGGGGGTTATGAGCTAAATGAGGCTTATGGTGATAAGCCAGCAGCCATTGATTTCTTGATGAAATACACCAACATGAGGGGCCAGCATGAATCAGGTTTCAAGGGGCAAAGTGAATACATAGATGTTGGAGACATGTTTGTCCCTAATCCACTCAGATACAAGCCAAGAAGGGCAAGTCACCAAGTCTCCATTCCATTCAGTTACTTGTCTGGCACCATAAGTTTTCTTGCCATGGAGGCTTGAGAAGTTTTCTCCTTGATACAGGAGGGAGGCAAATATATCTAGTTAGTTGTACTTAATAGTTTGCTTTTAGTTGTCTTTGTTTTCCCTAAATGTTGTTTGCACAGGGGTAGTGTTTTTTTAGCCTTGTTGTGTGTTGTTTTTTCCTTGTTGCTTGAGGTAAAGCTTTGTTGGTTCATAGGTCTTTAGAAGCTGTTGCTAACTTTTTCAAGCTGCATCCTGACTCCATGTCCAATGGACTTTGAGGCTACCAATCTTCTTTAGCATAGCAGGCATGCTTCCCCTGGGAATCACCAAATTGTTGACCATTTTTGGTCCTGCAAGCCAAAAATCGATCTCCCTTTTCTTTCCTTGCTGTCCCAGTCTTTGATGCTTTCACCTTGCTGCAATTGTTATTTTTTTTCTTTGTCGTAGGCCTGTTCCACGAAAGAGTCGAGTGATTTGAGTCCTGTAGGATTTAGGATTGATCTGGGACTTGTTTTGCTTCAACAAATTTCCTCTGGGCAGGCCTTTTATTGACAAAGGAGCTAGTTTCAAATAAATACAAATCTTTCGCAAAGACCCCGAAGGTCAAGTGCCCTTGCGGAGGGCAAGCAGGTGACAAATGGGACCTTTCACAAAGCTCTGAAAGACATTTTGGACCCAAGGTGCCCTTGTGGAGGGCAAAGGGCACATTCGGAAAAGTTACAAGGTAGAAGGCCCGAAGGGAAGAATTCCTTCAGAAAAATGACAAGGCAAAAAAGACAAGATTTCTTCGGACATTTTGTCCGAAGAAAATCCATGTAGAACTAAAGGTGAATTCCTTCGGACAAAGTGCCCGAAGGAATTCCTTCGGACATTTTGTCCGAAAAAATTCACAAAGGAAGGCCGAGACATGAGACTTTGAAGGCAAGATTTCCTTCGGGGAAAATGTCCGAAGGAATTCCTTCGGACATTTTGTCCGAAGGAATTGGGAAGACAAAGGAGCCCGAAAGGCAGGTGCCCTTGCGGAGGGCTCCCAGTGATCAAAAAGGACCTTTTCCACTTTTTCGAAGGGACACCTTCCCCTTAGGAAGGTTCATTTTATAAAGGCCGAAGGAATTACCAAAGATGATGACGGGCCCGAAGACGTCAACTTTAGCATGAACTAGCCATTGGCAGTTTAAACGTCTAGTGACATCCCTACAGGTGTCAAATTTGAGACAGTGAAATAGCCGTTGGTTTTCGAACAGCAACAGGCCCGTAGACGTCAACTTTAACTTGATGCATTAGCCATTGAGGAAAAGCCAAGAAGAAACTCTTTCGGACAAGCGGCCGAAATATTTCTTTTGGACATCTTGCCCGAAAGAATTCATGAGCGTAGGCCCGATGGAATTCAAAGGGACATAAGACCCGAGGATAAACTCAACGATCGGCTAGAAAAGGAGCCCGAAAAAGGGAAAAGAATACCCTGAGAGCTCAAATTGCCAGAAAGTGACAAGAAATAGCAAGGAAAGAGGGAACAAAACAGAGAATCTAGAACACGGCTACGCACACATATGACAACATTTGGAATGTTCCAAAGGACACACCCAGACAAGCATAGACATGAATTAGAATAGTCCAGGGGGCACAGAAAGCGTTGGCACAAAAAGTTATTGTTGTGGATGAGACAAAGCGACCCATGCTTTTGCAATGACATTTAATACGATTTAAGCACCAAAGTCAAGACTTGCGACTGCCACAGCATGGTTCTTTCAGCGGACTTCCTCCTTCCTAGGCATTCAACGCAGCATGGGCAACTTGTTCTGGAAGGTGCCAAAGTCTTCTTCTTCATGCTATATATATTGTAACCTCTCAGTTGAGAAAGGATCTCTCATTTTGTAAGGCGAAGCCTTGCCAAAATTTTACCTTTGATCAATAAGAATGTGTTTTATCTCTATCTGGCTGGTTATACTTTTGAGTGTCTGTGTATCAATTACGTGCTCAGTCATTTTTAGCTTGATGCTTTCACAGAATGACACCAACGTACCTAGTGTAGCCAAAGCACTATTTCTGCAGGTTAACAGAAAGTGTTGCATCTGAAACACAGAGACAGAAGAGTAGTTATTTGACTTTGTGTTTTCTACAGCGCTTGTGGTAAGTTCATTTTCTATGTGTCTTCATTAAGCCCCCTGTTAAAGCTCCCTATAGTCTGGTCTTTCTGTCAAATAAAGTGTATGTTCGCCCCTTTCTGGTCTGAAGTGATAAAATAGTTGAGTAGATCAAAGTCATTTGGTGCATCACCGTTTAGATAATTTCTGTTTTGGTTATATCCTTCTCCCTTTTCACCCTCCCATTGTTAGCAGTAGTAGTGAAAGACCTCAGAGATGCATCAAAGGGAGCTAGCCCTTATCTAGAGATTCTTTCCTCAGTTTTGCCAAACCCATAGCAAGAGGGGAGTCTCCATTGTGCCGCGTGGAAGAGAGAAGCTTAGCCTTCTTTCAAGGATGCAATCCACAACGTCAACACTTCTTTCTAAAACTTCTATTACCATGACTGAAAGCCTCTGAAATTCAGTCACATACTCCTCTACAATATCCTTTTGATTCAATTGTGCCAACTCTTTATAGTGTAGCTCTGGATCAGCCCTATCAAACCTTTCAATAATCCTTTTACTGAATTCTTTATAGGATGAAATGAGTTGGTGCCCTTGAGTGACCAATCTATGATACCACCATTTATGGGCAGCCCCTTCCAAGTGCAAAGTAGCAAATTGAATGGCCTCTTTTCCCATCATAGGCCTAAGGGAAAAGTATGTGTCCACCTTTTGAATCCAAGCCCTAGTTGAACTCTTGGGAGAACCATCAAAATTGGAAAGTGAAAGCTTTCGCAATGCATAGTGAAGTCCTCCTTGGCTGCCCTTGTGCCTTTGGCCAACCTTATTTCCACCTAATTGGTCATGGTTCCATGAAGTGAAAGATGAAAAATCCATGTGATCCCTAAAAGGAGCTGGATAAGTCATGTACTCATCATAGTCTTTCAACAAACTATCTCTCAATGTGGGCTGCTCTTCCCCTTATAGAATGACAACTTCTTGCAAAAAAGTAGGTTGATTAGTCTTACGTGTAGCTCCTCCATTCCCTTTAGAAGGTTAATTCGTGAGGTTGTGACTTCCAGAAGCACTACCATCCCCATTGGATGGTTTGTCACCCCTCATTTCCTTCATAGTACGGACAAATTTTGCCATCATAACAATCATTTGTTCTTGGGCCTGTGTGTACCTATCAAACTTCTCTATTTTCAACCTCATCCCTCGTTGATCCAAATGACACATTGTTTATGTTTGTTGATTTTCTTCCACTTTCTTCTTACTTAGGTAATACCTTATTTCTTTGTCACCCTCTTGCATGTATCACCTTGAAAACCCACAGCTAGCCAACATATGGCTCTGATACCACTGAAATGTCTCAAATTAGGTAAATTTTTCAAATTTTGATTTTTCTGCAAAACCCTAGGTAAATAGTCAATTCTGATTTTTATTTCCAGCAAACCCTAGTGGCCAAAGTATGCTCAAAATTAGTAAAAAATTCTGCTAAGATGCAAGCACCAAGTCGCTAATCCAAATGAGCAATTTACCCTTTCAAAAATCGAAATAAACCCTTAAACCCTAGACGCCCCCAAGATGGAAAATTAATTGAAATTTGCAGCTGATCTTATCAAGCAAAACCCTCATAAAATTGCATAAATATTACTGAATTGAAATGCATAAATTATTATAAAAATTTGAGTATATTTGAAGCCACAAAGCCCTTCAATCCAAATCGCGAAAGTTGGAAAAAATATAAAAATTATTTTCAGAATATTCAAGGCAGTATTGACCCTCAAAACAAGGTCAAAACCCTCCAAATCAAGTCGCCACATTGCATAAATAATAGAATAAAATAAAAATGTCACTTAAGACATAAAATCACCACAAGGCATGAGCAAGCATCCACCAATCAAGTCGCCAACCTCCACAAGTAAGTCGCCCAACCTGAATTTGTAAAAGATGATGTTTAGAACACCTTTGAAGAAATATATTACTTAATCGCAGCCTCTAGGTGAAGCTACCCCAAAGGAAGAAAGAGGGTTTGCATCCTCTAACTCTATGCTTGAAGGTTTTTGTTTTTAAAGCAATGGCTCAAGCATTTTCGTGCTTAATGACCAAGATTTTGAATATCAAACATAACATGCCTCCAAATGAAACCTTTGTTTTTATGCCACTTCCCCCAAGGGGCACACCCAAAAGAGAGGGAAACATATATTCAAATCATAAGGCAAATTGCTTTTAAAACGCCCATGACCCTTAAAAGGACCCCAACTTAAGTGATTCTTATAACATAAAGTACCTTTTATATATATTCATTCAAAATCACTTATTTCTCTTTCCTTTCTTTCTTTTCCCTTAGCCCCACGGAAATAGTTAAGGCTAAGGGTCTTCAATGATATCCCTAACAAAAGAGGGACATGACAATTTGGCAAATTGGTATTGGGAGTATTTGATAGGGTTTGAGGGTTTTTTCATGCCTAAACCCCAATTTGATATTATCTATGACTTTTCCAGCATTTGTTTAAGAATTTTTGAGGTATTTTGGAGGGTTCTAGGGCCTCAAATATTTTGGATAGATTCTTATGTCTTATTCTCTATTTTTTAGGAATTTTGTTGACATTTATTGCATCATAAATTGCTGGAAAATAGGCATCAATTCCCGATTTATTTTCAGTAATTTTGGGCTGATTATTTGGTCATAAATTTGCATAAATTAAGTAAAAGGGCAAGTTATCAATTCTACAATTTTCTCCAACTTTGGCATCTAGGGTTTGAAGGGAATCTTTCCTTTCTCTGCCCTCTTTATTCATTCGAAATTGGTCAAAGTATTATTAGAGTTTTAGTTGGATTTTTCCAGCCTTGTTATGATCATTTGGGATGCTAGGGTTTGTTGGAATTAAAAGTTAGAGTCGATATTTTTCCTATGGTTTTGCAAAAATTTCAAAATTCAGAAAATATCATATTTTTTGGGACATTACATTTTGTATTTTACCGTCTGCCATGACAATGATAAAGGTGTTTCAAGATATAGGGTACACGGTTCTCAAACCCTTGGTCAAAGTGGAGGTATCTTTAGCTAATACAGGTGGGATTCTAGCCACTATCATTCTAATTTTGAAAAAGAAAATGCAAGATTGCAGCTGTTTTGGGGACGACGTGATTGAAGCTTTAGGAGTCCATCTTTTGAGTGGGAATTATGAAGTGGTTGCAAGCAAAGAAAGAGAGCTAGCTATCCTAGCTATAAGGCACGATGAAGTGTTTGTGAAAGTGTTGTTAAACACTTGTTTTCTTTAATGGGTTGGTTCCATGTGCAGGTTCAGGGACAATAAGGAAAGAGTAGCTCAGGTTGTTTCCCACCCAAACAAATGATGGGACATATGAAGTTACAGTTGAAGATGAAGATGACAGAATTAAGGCAGCACCCATTAGAGGATGTTCTTTCACCGTCATTGACAAGGATGAATGAAAGGTTGAAAGGATTTTTGCACAATAGAGTATGCAAGAGAAGAAATGGCTATTTTTGTTTTTAAGGGTGAAAATAAAGAGGGCAAAATTGGGTCAACAGCTGATCTCCACTCTAAGGAAGCTTCTAGAACCCATGGGCTGCCAAAATGCATCATTAAGAAGAGGGGCAACAGGTGTATGAGCTTGTCTTTGCAAAAGCTCCTTCATTTGACGAGCACGGGAGCTATATTATGGAAGTATTACAACATGTTCTTTCACCTTGACATGAGGGCACTTGGGCATGAGAGCTTACATTCGCTTGAGGACAAGCAAATTTGGGAAGGGAAGACTGTAATGTCTCCTTTTTTAAAATTAGAATAATATTATTACTAACACAAAACGTATTTCTAAATACTTAAAATGAAGTAATAATAGTCTAATTTGCTTGTGACTTAAAAGGGGACGTTTTAAAGGTCATGGGCTTATTTAACCTATAAGTGACATTAAAATAAAAAAGCAATTTTAAATATTTATATTTCCCTCCAAGTGGAGCACCCCACTTTGGGATTAATTTTGGAGGGAAAATGGGTATAAAAAGGGAAAGGAGGTTCATTTGGAAGATTATGTTATGTTGTGGAAATTATTTGTAAGTTTAAGCACAATAAGCTTAGCTTCTCACCTTGAAGGACGAAAACCCTTCTTAGTATTGTTTGGGGATGAAAACACTCAAGCAAGGCATTGGTGGCTTCATTCCAGGAGTCATATTTGGACAGATTTGTGTATTGGAGCATCAAAGAATACATTCCGCTGGAGTGCAACCCTTTGGGAGGTTGCTAGGGTAGTTTGAAGGGCAAGTATGGGCAGTTTTGGAGTTCATAAACCCTAAAGGGGCAGCAAACAACTAGGGCAACTTGGTTGTTTGGGAAGATTCGAGTATTGTCTTAGCATCAGGGGGCATTTGAAGGTAAGGCACAGATGTTGGTGGATTTAAAAGGTGCATTGGAGCCCTAAAAGGACAGCGCAGCAGTCTTGAGCCCTCTCCTAGGGCAGTGACCTCCTTTGGGGGTCTAATTTGTTGATTTGGGGTGATTTATAAGCCTATATTGTTGTTTGATAATACTTTCAGATGATTGGTAAATTTGTGGTAATTTTCAGATATATTTGGGTTCAATAAATTCAGATTTTTGAAGTGTTTAATTGGCTGCTATAATTCTGATTTTTTATGAATATTTGATGGTGAAATATTACAATTTGTGTCCTAATTTGGGAATTACAGAATTTTGATATTTTTTATGCACTTAGGGTTTGAAGTAAAAATCAGAAATTTTTATTTTCAATTAAGGTTTTCAAGAAATTCCAGAATTGTATAATTCAGTCCTATAAAGGACATTATATCACAACATATTTCTTATGTTCCTCCAAGGTGAGGTGTGATCTTCTTTCGATCTTGGAACATGTAGTAGTTACATTATGAGCAATATTGATTCTGAAATCAGAAATTCTAATCTTAATGGGTCTTCGGACAGCATTGGAATCCCACACTATTATGCACAAACAATTTTGAATTTGATCAAAAAATATCTATGTACACTATATTACAAGTTGTCTCTTTTACCTTATCATCCATTGTAGTATGTTGTTCATGATGACAAAAATATTACAGCGACATAGGAGGGAGCAACAAATCTAAAATATGATCATCATTATCATACCTTGGGCTGCCAACAAAAAGCTTATCTTCCTTTAGTGAAGTGTGGTTTGTGGAGATACTTCCAACGCTTCTATCCTTGTGATTCCCAATATTTTTTTCAAACACGTCTCTCCACAATGTTGTTATGAAAATCAGTCAATGGCTCATCCTTTGGAAGTTCAAATGATGGTGCATATTCCTTCACTTTGAGTTCTTCGTATTCAACAAGTGAAGCCCTATCCGCCTTGGTTTCATCCATATTTTGTTGACACATGCATGGAGCATTTTCCTGGTTCCTGCCAAGGTCACAAATACCATCAACTAGCTTTTTATTGATTGTTGTTCTGGAATTCCAGCAAGCTGATCATCAACACTATCATCCAACAATTGGGCTTTAACCACAAAATTCTCTCCCCAATCTTGCAATTCTGACTTTCCTTCTTCCTTGGGCTCGTAAATAGAATGCTCATCCCCTTTGGCTGAAGTAGGAGCCTTTGATAGATTGGCCTCCACAGTATTAATCTTATCAAGTACCTTCCCAAAGTTGTCCTGAAAATCCATCTCAAATATCAATGGCTCAATCATTGGAATTCTCAAAAAATGGATAGGAGCTTCTTGGAAAAGATCATCTTTCCATTTGGTACCCTTCATCTTATCCTCATTGTTAGAATGATTCTCATGATGATCAAAATATTATAAGGACATAGTATGATGGTGATACAATAAATCTTTGTTATGAAGATAATCAATTTGTTTACCCTTCTCTTTAAATTCCTGTAAGTGTTGTCTTGCTTGAATGGCTATCAACTTTGCCTCTTTCGCTCTTCTTAGCCAATCATCACACCTCCTTTGGGTCGTTATCACGTCTTTCATGCTTGCTTGCAAGGTAGCTAGTTTCGTTTCAACCTTAGAATCCACTTTTGTTGTTGATGGTGGATCATTAAATTCTACCTCACATATGTAATTTATGCCCTTCTTTTCCACTGAACGTTAGGGCAATCAACCAATGGTGTTTTCTTTTTCAAGATTTATTCTTTGGCTTTCTCATTCCTTTGCTCCTTTGTAGGGTTTTGGAATTCAGACCTTGACTTTTTCGTTTTCTTTTCTTCTACCCATGCCCTTAGTTCCTTTGAATGTTCTTGCATAGCTTGCAACAACTCTAACATAGATTCTTCCATTGTCCTTATTATTCACAGGCTCCCAAGATCACAACATTTATACCACTAAAATGTCCCTTTTAGGATAGAATTAAACAAAACTAGAATTGAATACAAATCCTTAAAATAACATTATAAATTCTGATTTTTATTAAAACCCTAACCACATAAATTTCAGAATTCTGAAAAGTCTAATTTTAAATCAAAATTTCAATATTTTATTGACACAAACCCTCACCAAAAATTAGAAAAATATAGCCATACAAAATACCTCCACATCTGAATTTTTGTGCCACATATATGGCCGGAAAATATTATAAAAATATTTGCTGAAGGTATATATGATCAGACATCCAAATCACCATGAAATTGCTCCAAAAACTACAATTTCTAACCCACAAGGGGGTTTGCTGCCCTAGGAGAGTGCTCCCAACTGTTGCGTTGTGCCTTCAAGACCCTCCAACAGCTACGCTCAGCCTTCCATGGCTGAAAAACTAATTTGCTGACCCTCCAAGGTTGCAAATATTGATTTGCTACCCTTCAAACTGCCCTAACTGGTTTGCCACTCTCTACAAGTAACCTGAATGGCTGAAAATGACTTTCCAAAGCAAGTGTGGCCTTTGAATAAGTCCTCCAACTAAGTATTTGAGGGTTTTCATCCCTGAATACTGAAACTAATGAGGGTTTCCATCCTCCCCAATTGCGATGCAAGCAATTGTGCTTGGCAATCATAAACTTATTCCAAGATAATAGATAGATACCCAAAATTAGATCTCCCAAACTTCCTTTATACCTATTTTCCCTCCAATATATTTTCTAAATTAAGGGTCGACTTATATCAAATTAGAGAAGTCCTCTTTTTTATTCTAACTCAATTTAGAAACAGGTTGCCAACATAAGTTACTTTTTGGCAACTAAGACTTATTATTTTACTTTTTTATTTTAATAATAATATTATTATAATTTCGAAAAAAGGGACATTACAGGATATGTCACAAAGGCATGACCTCCACACTTATACATTTTTACAGTTTTCAGATTGCAGTGGGGGCATGTCATAAGAACATGACCTCCACCTTTATACGCTTACTCAATACCTTAGATTTCAGGGGAGGCATGTCATAAGAACTTGACCTCCACATTTGCACAATCTCCAGTTCAGTTCCATGATTCAGATATACACTTGGGTTAGAATCTTATATATTATAGCAATTTTGCATACATTTAAAACATAGTTTTTCAGATCTAACACATACTCTAGCTCAAACATATCAGAGGTGCATATGCTATGCTATTGCACCAAAAATTGCAAATTTACCAATTATACTACTCACCAAGATGCACCAATTAGACCATGATGTACTGTTATCGAGTCTTTTCTGCTGTAGTAGTGGGTTCATTTTATAGGTTGAAGTGCTTAAATCATTCAACCTCACTATATTTTTAGCTTGGAGTAATTAAATCATCCCATCTCATCAAATTTATAGGATGAGTTGATTAAATCACTCATCCTCACCAGATTATATATATTCACATTTGAGTTGTGCGATTGAGATATAATGATCTCAATGGCTGTCACAACTCATCCTTGCATCGGATTGGGGCATTATACCTTTTAATCTCCTTATCTCCAAGGTTCTGTAAATCCAATGCTTCATAAGGAAGCATCTTTACCAAGTCAAAGCATTAAGAGGCAACATGGTTGCATCAACACAAGTGTACTCCTTTCGTACTCTTTTTCTTTTCAAGCATTTTAATTTATTTTAAATTTTAGATTATATGCACTGATTTACACTGTAACATGCTCTTGATTACAAGTCATACACTAGCAAAGCACTCAAAGTGGGCTCGAGCAAAGACGTGTGTTATACATACCTAAGTATGCATTTCTTTCCTTTAACCTAGTAATTTCATCCTTATACATTACCAGATTAAAAAGGGGCAAATGTAGATACTAAAATTGAATATTTATAGCAACTCATTCTTGTACATTTGAGAAATATCAATCAGAGCTCTACCCTTCAGTTCTAGACCTCCCTACTACCAAAAGGCTTGCATTCGTCGTCTCACTATGTCTAAATGTTTATCTCTTAGTTCGATTCATATTATTCTGATGACCCAGGTTTCTTGCACTGTACAAAAAGTTAAAAACCTAGGAAACATCATTCACTATCAGTTTTAGATCCATACCTGTTTTTTAGCCTTTTGGACACTACTAGCCACAAAGGGACACAATCGTCGACAATGGTGTTCATATTCTTGTCTAGTGTCCAGTGGCCAAAAATCATCCAAATTACAAAATGATCGAAACCCATGGGTCGGTTTAATTGTCTTATTGAACCCTACCGTGAGATATTTTCAAAACATATATAAATACAAGTCTTCTCATTGTTTATCTCGAAAATACCAAGAAAACACCTATCAAAGTTAAATCAATCAATTGCACAAGCACTCTATCCTACACCATTTGTCTCTCTTTTCATATCAAGCATAGGAGCAGTCATATTTCAGGTTTGAAGCATTCAAAGGGCAATTCATGAGGGATATTTGTCAAATCACAAGCTAAGTCACTACATGTATCTTCATATAATATATTACACCCTTATGCACACACTTTCCCAGACATTGGGGAGAACTACACAAGTTTGAGGCTCTCCCTGGACTATTGGCTATGTAGACAACAACCATTAACAGAGGGCTTTTTGGGGAAACTTGACACTGTGAGCTTACTAACCTATTTTTCAACAAATTAATTCCAAGGGTGAAGGATGAAGAGCTAGGGTTTGATCATTCAGTAAAAAGTGACAATTTGTATCCTAGATCTAAATACATAAACATAAAGGCTACAAAAAACCCAGAATATCAAAGTTGGTCGCATTCAAATCCAATCATTATTCCATACTAGACACATGCGTCACAGTTAGACACTAGTGTCGACAGTATTGTTCAGATTCGATGGTAGTATCCCTAGCCATAGAAGTACAATTCTCAAAATCTGATGACTGATTGACAATACTGATCCTGCATATTTTACACATGTTTTCAGTCCAGATTTGCTTGCTCACAGTAAACCAGCTAAGTATCAATGTTTCTTATTTATTGCAATATTTTTCAATAGTTGTATTTTACTATTTTTAGCAATCTCAGTTTTATAAATTTAGAACATTATTTATTTGAGTTTTTTATTAATTGGTTTGTTATAGATTGGTCTATCACCCGTGTCAAAACTACTTTTATATTCTTAACCTTAGATCCCCCACATTTCAAATTTGGGGTTAAACAAATGGAACCTACATTTTTGTTTGGGTGATGTACCAGTCAAGTCTCTCTTCTTATCTTGTTAATGGGAGTAAAAGGGGTAACGAACTAGCAGAATATCATTAGAAAGAAAAAGAGATTGCATTAATGATTAGAGGAGAAGCCACTAGGCTCGACGTAATAGAAACATATTGGGTTAAATTGATGAACAAAAGAGGTGGCTAAGCACAAAACTAGTATATGAAATTGATGACACAAACTACCCAAGAAGCCTTCAATGCTTGTATAACTAGATAGAATGAACTTACCCCAAAATTGTAGGAGCCATTCTGAAGATACAATTTTAGAGCAGTTTTGAAGAGTGTCACTAGATACATTGATGTCACAAGGAGGAAGAGATTGAGCTGGATAGCCATAACCTATCAACCTCCTCTTTTCTAGTTCCCCATTCCTGGTTGGACAGGAAAGGAACAAATTGATCAAGATACTGAAAATAAGAGAAGGAAAATGGTAGAGAACAACTTTGGATTCTATACAAAACATGGGTCATGTTCATTAGAACCTTTTGATTTCAAAAAACTGTGCTCCGATGTGTAGAGGCTTCAATTGCTCGAGAACTAGCAACAAGTTCAGTTGGGGGTTGTGATGAGTCAAGAAATTAATCATTGAATGACCTCATATAACCTCTTTTTTTAATTCTCTTATGCCTATTTTAAGTATATAAAGTTGTCTTTTATACTTTTTAATTATCAAATAGTACTAAAATGGTAGAGAACAACTTTGGATTCTATACAAAACATGGGTCATGTTCATTAGAACCTTTTGATTTCAAAAAACTGTGCTCCAATGTGCAGAGGCTTCAATTGCTCGAGAACTAGCAACAAGTTCAGTTGGGGGTTGTGATGAGTCAAGAAATTAATCATTGAATGACCTCATATAACCTCTTTTTTTAATTCTCTTATGCCTATTCTAAGTATATAAAGTTGTCTTTTATACTTTTTAATTATCAAATAGTACTAAAATGGTAGAGAACAACTTTGGATTCTATACAAAACATGTGTCATGTTCATTAGAACCTTTTGATTTCAAAAAACTGTGCTCCGATGTGCAGAGGCTTCAATTGCTCGAGAACTAGCAACAAGTTCAGTTGGGGGTTGTGATGAGTCAAGAAATTAATCATTGAATGACCTCATATAACCTCTTTTTTTAATTCTCTTATGCCTATTCTAAGTATATAAAGTTGTCTTTTATATATATATTTGGTGTTTTATGTTTAAAACTTTTATTTTATGAATAAGTTTGCATTATGTACTTTCATTATTATTTTGGCTCTACTACTAATTCGGTGCATATAGATCTCATGGATGAGTTATGAAGTAACAGGAAACTATGTCACAAGGTATGTTGAACTTTATCGAAAAAGTTTGAACTTTGCCGAACTTTATCCTCCTGGCACCTGAACTCGAACTTTATTCATTATTTTTACATGGGAAGTTTTTGGCATGCTTTTGCATCATTTTATATATGTGTATATATACATATACCGACTGAAAGCAGAGGAAGGAAAGTTCTCTCCACTTTGTCCCTCTGAATATTTTATGCGTTTTTTTAGAAAATAAAAATGATTAAAAAAATATTTTGTTTGAATTTAAAGGCATTATTTTTGCAAACTTTATCCATAGGCGAACTTGAACCGAACTTTATTATCGTTGAACATGAACTCGAACTCGAACCTTGTGACTTAGTAGGAACCAATAGCCAATCCATAGCAATGGTAGACTGTTATTCTAATCTGTAGCAACTATAGAACATCTAGTTTAATCCATAGCAATTGCAGAGACATCTGGCGTAATTTGTAGCAACTGCAGAAGACATCTATCATAACCTATAGCAACTATATCACAATTGTTTTAGCATGTAGCTGAACTATAACGGTTAACTGCAGTTATTTTCTGTTACATTTGCCGAGTTGTAATGGTTAGCAGAACATGGAGGACGGATCTTACAGTCTAGGATAAGGCGGATAAATGTCCAAATGCATCATTAACACTCTTTTCTCTATGAACCATTCTTCCTAACCATTGCAACCTTACAACCAATTGCTCTATTCTTTGTTGTAACTAATTGATCTGTCATTTATAACTTAAGTAGATTGCTTTCATAGATTTTGTTAAACTAGGGTAAAAGACAAATTATGTTGTATCTAGACAATAACAATAAATACCCTGCCTTCTCTATTCAAAAGGAGATAGGAGCACATAAAAAATAATGGAGTATTGAATATTGAATTTGGAATATGGAGTGAAGAGAAGATTCATAGTTTGAAACTTTTATAATCTTTATTGTAGCAATACTCACTGCTACAAGTTCATTAATACAAGAAATGATTTGAAGTAGAGTAGTTATACCAAAAGGAAGGATTGGAACTCAAACCTGACCAAGGGAGTCCTCACAATGCACTGTGGTGAAGATCCTAATCTGTTTATTAGTTATTATTTCTGTTGTGTGATCATTTATAGTTTCATTTTTGTGTGTATTTCTAGCATTGATAAGTTTCATTCAGTAAAAGCAATTGGTATTAATGTGAGCATTCTTAGTTTTGTATTAGAAAGCTTCCAAAAACATAAATTGACAAATCAATTCCTTTCCACAATTCATTTCTCGTAAGTGTGATTTCATTTCTTGTACTTTCCTTTCATGCTATTTAATCTATGCAAGTATGTTTCTATACACGCAACCTATAGCTCCTCAACCCCCGAAAGAACTATTACTGCATATACAGTGCCAACATCTTGCCAATACATGCCCTGAGCTGACAATTAGTGAAAGTAGTAGGATTGATAAACCAAGTGGATGCCTTGTCTCATCGTTGATCAGTAAGGTTGCACGCAAGCATTGATTAGCCACATTAGGGTTAATTGGTGGTTTAAATCTGTGTATCAATCACCTTGTCTCCAGCACAAGAACAAAGACTTTTACTACTTTCCCAACTAGATCGAAATTTGTAATAGGCATTGTAAAGTTTTCCAGATCGTTTGGGAAACCAAAAAAAAATAGATTGTATGATGGTTATAACAAGGAGAAGCAAATTAGTGATGAGGTTGTGGTGTTGTTTGATTTTGGACATGGAGTGTAACATCCCCACCGGGATCTACCTAGAATATCGTAATTATTTTTAAAATCTAATCAACATATTCTTTCATTAGATTTCACCATGAGAATCTAGTTAGTGATCCAAATAAAACACTCTAAGTTAACTGTAAAATAAACATGTGACATCTATTTGTCACTAATCACTATCATCATATGAAACACAACATAACTGAATATAGAAAGTAATTATAGATTCTAGCCACGACTGGTACAAACATGCAGCCACTGTTGACATGTTACGAGTAAATAATTATATCTCATCAGGTATAATGTTTCAATAATAATAAATACAATACAATCTACAAGATATAAGATACAAGGCTCCACAGAGCATGAGTTCCCAAAACTCCAGTATCTATGGCAATCTCAAGTGTAGTCTCAAAAGAAGTACTGTTGTGGGGAGGGAAAGCATCATCCGAACGCTTTTCCACACCAATCATGGACCATCGATCCCCCACACAATCCCCCATCAGTGAATAACCCTCTCTTCATAGATGAGTAGATAGTGACGGTGTGAGAATCTAAAGAGACGAGCTAGTACCCGGGTGTTGTATGATTTCTAAGAATATGAAGTGTACCATAAAAAATCCGTTTTAATATGATATCGCACAAACATGTAAATCATACATATGAAATGACAATGTCTAACTAACATTACTTTGGCCAAAGTTTTCAATAGTATTTGATTTATAGGATCAATCAAATTCATACACACCACTTAATTGGATTACCTTTATCTGGGATTGGTGATACTAGTAAGCTAGTGAAGTCCGTCTCACTACTTAGTACCAGCCATGCAAGATTATGATTAATATAAATATAACTAACAGATTCATACAAATTACTTTCTGCTAGTAGTCATAAAACATGCTAAACACAGGAATAATTAAAATGCATACATTTAGTCCGTCAAATGTATGAATGAATCTCCATAATATTAATTATCACAAATAATAAACAAATAAGTATAGTTTATACCATCTGGATATAATCTATATTTAGATTGCATACTACTAATTTCCGTAAGTAAATACAAATGTGATATATTCTATAACAAGCACTAATATCACAATCCATTTAATGTTCACACTACTCGATTTCAAAACAACCGGTCAAAATAGTTTCAGATTATCAAATAACTCATAAACCAAGTTACATCTCGTATGAATATGATCTTTTGTTTTGATAGCTTATTATGTTTTTAGGAGATTGTATTCATATGGTTATAGTTTCTTGTTCCTCAGAATCCTTATGACTTATTTTAACCATCCATTAAGCTATAGGTATAGATATATGACCCCATACACCTATATACGTTATATTTTCATATGAATACTTAAGTCCATATATAGATATATACAAGTATTTGTACATCATAATATGTACCGTATATAAGTAATCAAACGATATATAAATACTATATCAACGGTCATTTATATTTCTTAATCAAGAACTCCATAAAATTTCAACAATCATTATAACTTTCCTGTTCACAAAATACATTGACGATCTTTTATAAGATAAGGGATTCAACAATGTAATACTCCTCCATAGTTTTTTCATCCCTAACTAAATAAATTTTCATCCTAATATATTCAAAATGTATATAACTCTGTATTCCTTAATCATCTTAATACACATATAAAGAATAAATTATATTCAGTTATAACGTCATCTCAATAGTTTACTTTAATACCACATCATGGAAATCATCTTAATATACTAAAGTAATAGTATATTGAATAATGATACTTTAATACGTTATATGTTATACCTTAATTAGTATATTTTTATAATCATTACTATATTATTATCATTATATAACATTATAACATTCTAGTATCACCATAGTTATACTAATAATAACAGCTATGATTTATAACGTAACATATCATTATTCTTAGATTGAGCTAATTTAGTATTGAATATAGATTATATAACGTGATCTTATACCATCTGAGTATTGAATATAAGATATCAGGGTGTCGAGTAATAGAAGATGACTTGGAGAGGAAGAACCCGATCTTCTTAAATATTCGGCATTAGAACTATGACTTAGTTATATTATCTATACCACAATAAATTTAGTAATACAGTATAAGTATTTTTCTGGTATAAATTGAAATGCCCTTGTCTATATGTGCATGTTTCGTAGCCTAATATTGCTATTACTCCAGTGGCAATATAATCTCTAATCGCCATATCCAAGCAACATTATATAGGTCCCGATAAAATATATTTCACAATTTGTATATCACAGTATGACAGCGAAACAATATCGTGCTTATATATTATGTTAGTTAATATAGGAGAATATAGTATTAGTAACCAAACTACCGAATAAATGACATTATATATTATGTTATACGATATTATGTCAGTTATCATTACACATATAACTTATATTATATTGGTACATTTAATGTTATACATATGACATTATATAAATATCATGTTTTTATCATTTTATCAGTCGATATAACATTATGTATATTGATATATGTATAATCACTCATTATATATGTATCAGTATTATAATTGTATCCATTGTTATATGTATCGATTCATTACACTAAAATCACCCTGCAATACAGTGTTCACTATTATCGCAACAGTTATTGATGTTATCCAAAACACGAATTATGATGATATATTATCGATACGCACTGTTCACTTCTAGGTTTTGTCAGATCGCTATTATCGATATGAATTATAATGTTACATGAATAGTGTACACTAAGATAGCCTTGCAATACACTGTTCATATTTATGTAGTTCGCTGTTTATGCAGATCGCTATCTTAAATCCATAATATATAAGTTCACTCTATACATTATAAAAGTTCTTTGATACTAATGCTTGTATATATAATATTACTGTATATATAATCACTTTATATAATTCGTTGTATATCTAAAGATATAATTCGTTGTATATCTAAATATATAATTTGTTGTATAATTCGCTATATAATACACAAATCAGTGTGTTGTATATCTAAATTAGTTCGCTATAACTATATCGTTGTTTTTGGATGATATGGCTTACGGATTGCTATTTTGAATAACCTTTATACACAATTCAAAATATTCTATAAAATTCGCTATGTGTTATATGGTTTGCTATTTACACATAGTTCGACATATAATAATATTTTCAATCGTTGTATAATCTGAGTGTTTCGTTCCAATACAGATTGTTGCCTATATATGATGTTCATATTATCTCCACTGATATATAATCTAAACCGTATTAAGAACATCGTTGTATGTAGCATCTTGACCAGGTATATAATTTGAGTGTTTCGTTCCAATGTAGCATCTGGTATATAATTTCACGTATTTATAAGCTGAGTAATTGTTGATTTGGCCTAATAGTATTGTACGGTTTATAGGTGTATAATCTGACTGACTTAATTAGATCACTGCCTATATTCTCATTCATTTATATTTTATAAACTTACATATCGCTACATATTTATTCTTTAAAAGATAGAAGTATAAAAGGATAAAAGGATATCATCAGTAGCTATATGGTATTAGATATACCATATATGCATTGATCCTGGTTTCATATACAATTTTAAATACACAAAGTTCACTACTATAAATATGTTTATACACAGATCGCCATACTTATACAGACATATATTTCATGGGCTGAATAACAACTAATAACAATTCACACACATATCTATATGTATCACTGGTTATATGTATGCCAGACGCTAAACAGATGTAGAATTTGTAAAGACACCATTTACTAGACCAACATATACATTCACAATTCTGCACAGAACATGCATTTATATTCACAATTCAAAGGTGCCACCTACCTGGTACAAGTGTCCATGCTAAAGTAGCCCAACCCAGAAGATCTCCTACGACGTGCCTCTTTCCTCTGTACTCCAATCCATGTTGTCTCCCTATCTCTTCTTCACATTTCCTTCCCTTCTCCTCTTCTCTTATTCTCCTCTATGTTGCGCTTCACTTTCTTTTTCTCCCTTTTTTCCATTGTATGGATATTTTTTTTTCTTTAAAGCTTGCTCCTTTCCTTTACTGTTTGATGTTTTCTTTTTCTTTTTCCCACATATTTTCTTAATTTATTACTTTATTCGTTTTTATTCTAATTATAACACAATTGCAATATAATAAAATTGCTTTGTTGGTTTTATTTGTTTTACTTCAGGGATATGACGTTTTTCCATTTATCTTTTTTTTAATGACTTAATAATAAATACTTAGTATAAACAAATAATTATGACTTAATAATAATATGACTAATGTAAGTTGATGATACTTTTTAGCACTATTCAGTATTTCACACATATTCACGTAAATTTACATTTTCGAAAACATCTATAATTGTGAATGCATTAACACGACATAAACACAATCATACAAGTTTAATTCCACATGCAAGTATTAAACTGAGTTAACACACAACTCATATGCATAAACGATTATCTAAATGCAGATAACAAAAAGAATGTACTAATGCTAACAATTCAACCAATGCATATAACATGTGTTGTCTAAAGTGGTGTGTGCAAGGGTTCTAGTCGTTTCTTTGTCGTCCCCCAACACCTCTATCTATGTCACCCTCTCTGATGATGCTCTCCCTCTATCGTGCTCTGAGAAATGAATCTCCCTTGCATCCAACTCACGACAAGAAGGTAGTTAGTGCATAACATCATGACATATATAATAAAATACTGCTGAAATAACAAATCAACATTATCACAATTTAAAGAATATACAATACAATTAACTCATAGCAATGCAATCATGAAACCAAAGCAACATACAACTGTCACATAACAATATATGACTTACAGCTTAATCAAATCAAATTACTAACTATAAATATCCACGGATAATCAAGTAAATTTGCTTAATGAGAAATCGAGATGTAACCTGGAGATTATTCAAGGAGCTTTAAATGTTTATGGTTTGGTTTTGTATGATACATTGATGGTCTACTTAGACAAGGTATTTAAACTGTATGATTTCTGCACTTCTACACACTGTTCACTAATGCTTGTTTATTGAAATCTATGATTTCTCCAATTGTAAATGCACTGCTTGCGATGCATGTTTATTGAAACTCTATCAATTGCCAACAAATTTATAGAGCTTCCTTGAAAAGTCATAATTTTTCTTCTTAGACATACGTTCTAGAGACAAATAAGCCTCCACATCAATACTTGTTGATCATGAAAATTAATGGTTGTTTGATGTCAGTACCATTCTCATGACTATGGCTTCCATTACACGTGAGGATCTCAAGTATGGAAGATATGAGCACATCAACGAGACCCTTATTCCAAGTCATTCAACCAAAAGCATAATTCATTGAAGAAATTGAATTATGTTGAGGAGTTTTAAGTGATGGTTTTAAATTGAAATGTATTTGTGATTAATAGAAATTATATTATGATTGATGAAGATATGTGATGAATGACGTTGGATTTAATTAATTACTGTCCAGCAGAATAATGAAAATGTCATAATGGAGCACGATAAAAATGATTTCTTTATTACATTGTTCCCCGATAGTTGCTTAGTTTATGAGTTGAAGAATAGCTTAGTTTCAGTCCGAATATGTTGAGGATTGCACTGCACATGTCCTGTTATTTGAAGTGCACATATCAAACTGTTCCTGGTTATTTACACCTGCTGAAAATTTCAATATTCAGGAATTAGTTTTGCTTTATAAGTTCCTCTAATTTATAATTCAATTTCTAAATAATCTGATCAAATTGAAGTTCAATAAAGTGTTATGTCAAGGGGTGGGTAACAGCTGCATTACTAACACGTGGAAACCAAATTTGGATGTTTTTCACATAACAGGTGCATTGCTAACATGTGGAAACCAAAATCCGGTCGGATGTTTTTAACATACAAAAATTGATTTTGAAAGAAAATTTCTGAGCATTTAGTGTGTTGCCAACTTTGAACTCTCGCATGGTATTTTTGGTTTGAAAACAAAATCACTTTCTATGAAATTTAAAATACTTTATTCAGCTATGCATATATCCTGTTTGGAGATTCAAGGTTTTCTTGAAGTTTGAGAATCAAATTGAGACATGGATATTACACTCAACATGCCGGTTATTGCATACTATTTGCCAATTTGGAATGAATTGCTGTGATAGAAAATATAATTTGTTTTCCCACAGCATACTGTATGATTTGCCTAAACAGAATGCTCAATGGAAGATAGTTAAACTAGGATTTGCACATAAGTTCTAGGTGATGATTTTACACACTTTTGTCCCATAATAAAAGTGAGGTTCTTAATGGTTCTATGGCTATTTGAACTCCTGAAATTTATTATCTTCAATCATGCAGCTGGAAAAATTAGAACAGGAAACAATGAAGTGGTGTAGAGAAATTTTGAGAAATAGCCCTACAGCAATCCGTGTATGCAAGGCTGCTCTCAATGCTGTTGATGACGGCCATGCTGGCCTCCATGTAATGTTCTTTTTCCTTTCCTTTCTTCATCTATACATTTCAGTCATCGTAAAGTTTGAAATAGTCGTTTCTTTAATGTTGGGGACAAGCTCATAATTCTACTTAAGTTGGTAATAACTTCACCAAGTTGAATTTTCCCATGCTTTATTGCTAATTCAATTCATCTAGTTTCATGTTTTGTTCACATATCAGGAGATGGCTGGAAATGCCACATTATTATTCTATGGCTCTGAGGAGGCAAATGAAGGGAAAACTGCATATCTACAACGAAGAAAGCCAGACTTTTCAAGGTTTCCAAGGCTTCCTTAGCTTTTGAGCTGACAATTCATCCAGATTATCTGTTTTGTTCAGTTGGACAGTAGTGTCTGGAGGGTTTCAATGTATTCTAACCATAGAGTTTGAACTAACCAATCTATGCAATTATATTCGGAGATATATATCAGTAAGGTAGGGATAATTCAAAATTATGCATGCAGGAAAGTAGGCTACAGCAATGACATTTCTGCTATGTTATTCGGAACTAAGTACTCATATTTGAACTAGCTACTACTGGAAAAATTTGCCATTATGTAATAAAGTAAGAAGGAAGCTTGATAATGTGTTTTACTAGCAGGTTTTAGTTGCATGTGTTCCAAAATCAAAGACATGCATGGAGCTTTTGCTGGTGTTTTCAAGACTCATTTTCTTTTGTTGATGCATTATTGATGTTATGAAATCAAATAATATTATGGATTATGTATCACCAAAAAAAAACGTATTATTTCTAATGAGATGTGGGTGTGTTGATTAAAGTGGCTTGGTTGTTTCAAGCCTTACTCAAGGTTAAATCTTAGGAAAGGCATATGAGGCCAGTTGTGGTCATTGGTTGTGATTCTCGGGGTTGTTAATAGCCGTTATTTATTCCTGAGGCCAGTAGTGGCCATTGTTGGTAATAGTTGGTATACATATGGTAATATCTGGTATACAGATGGTATTCAAGTGGTTAATAAATCACATGGGGATTTGGGACATATGAGACCGGTTGTGACCGTTGGTTGTGATTCTCGGGGTCGTTAATGGCCGTTATTTATTCTTGAGGCCAGTAGTGGCCATTGTTGGTAATTGTTGGTATACATTTGAGAATATCTGGTATACAAATGGTATTCAAGTGGTTAATAAATCACATGGAGATTTGGGACATATGAGACCGGTTGTGGCCATTGGTTGTGATTCTCAGGGTCATTAATGACCGTTATTTATTCTTGAGACCAGTAGTGGCCATTGTTGATAATAGTTGGTATACATTTGGTAATATCTGGTATACAAAGGGTATTCAAGTGGTTAATAAATCACATGGGGATCTGGGCCCCCGATTGTTTCCCAGACCTTCCAGTCAAAAGCCGTCACCTATAAAAAAAAAACTTATTACCACCCTTTTGGACTTGTTCATTTGCATGTATGTGAATAATCAGCGTTCTTCAATTTAGCGCCAAGTATCTATTCCGTCAAATTCGCTTAGGATTCAAACTTAGCCTCATCTCTTTCATTCCAAGAATCTCCCAAGAGTTGTACCTTGGTTGATGGTGTAACAATTCTCACCAATTGGACTGCAACCACATTGACAAGTTTTATTTATTTGTCAAATGCATACAAATAAAACTCCAGAAAATTCGCAGGGGATAGGAAATATTGTAACAAAATAAATCTTTCTTTTCTTTTTAAGAACTTGATTTGCACTGAATTCTCTGAAGTGAAAGATAAAATAAATAGCATAATATCTTGATTCAAGTGTGCAAATAATCAAGCTTTTTCGGTTTAGTGCCAAGGACTAAGGGTATCTATTCTGCCTAAATTGCCTAGGATTCGAACCTAGCCTCATCCCTTTCATTTCACATATCTCTAGGGAGTTGTATCTTAGTGGATGGCTTAACAATTCTCACCAATTGGACTGAAACCACATTGATAATTATTATTTTTTGTCAAATGCATACAAACAAAACCTCAGAAAATTTGGAGGGACTAGGAAATATGGTAATAGACTAAATCTTTCTTTTCTTTTTAAGGACTTGATCTGCACTGAAATATCTGAAGTGAAAGATAAAAGAAATGCCATATGTGATTAATAGTTGCAATCATTAGGAAATAGTTTACTGTCTATCGTTGCCTTTCCCAAGGGATGCTTACAATAAAATAAAGATCGTATATATGAACGTTCTCCCAAGATAATTTGATAACATATCAAATGTGATCCAGCTCTCCTACATTCTTGTCCTCCCAAGATAATTTAACCTATGAATATATATATTTTTTTTTTCTCAACATGTGCCATGCCAATTTTGTATCTTTGATAATAAATGAAGCATTGGTCCTTAGACTCCAACATTTTGCATAAATCACAGTTCTCGAAAGCAGCAAGTTCAATATAAGTAATAAAATCTATGGAGAATTATGAAGTTGTCTAAATTTTAAAGTACTTAGATATTTGATCCCACCAGATTTTGTATATTTGCACTGTTGATATTTGTGTCAGCTTGTATTTATTTTTGGGAATGAAATTAAATGAAATGTTTTTAATACATTCACGATAACCAATGGTCTATGGGATGACAATTTGTTAGATCTGTCTCAATTGCCCAAGGATGCAAAATGAGGGATGAGTTCTTTCTTTAAGAACATTGTTCCTTCTCTTATTGATTTGGATCCGCAACTCCTTTAACACTTCTATTCTTGTTTCTTTAAATTAGAGTAAATTTTAACGGCAAATATTTGTTAATTCACAAATATTTCAATTTTTTAATTTTGTTTTTGGCGATTTTTTAGGGTCGCTACATAGGTCTGGATTGTCTAAAATTTAGGAATGTAAATTATTTTGGGGATCGGCTCGTCAACCATTTACAATAATTTATTAGTTTACTCTTCAATTCGCCACATATATATAGTACATAAACCACTATGGGTAACTATCAAAATATACTTTTGGCAACCACCCCATGATATCAAAGCAACACCCAATAGGCAACAAGTTGAAATAGATCGGTAGAACGTGCACCACAACCAAAGGACCTATTGACCAATTTTGGTCTTGCAAGCCAAAATTAGGCACCCCTCTTTCTTTTCTTGCAGGCCCTGTTAGCCAGTTCTAATGAATTCACCTTATTGCAATTTTTGGGTTTTCCCCTTCTGACAGGGCCGTTTCTATAAAAACCAAGTGATTTGAGTCTTGTAGGTATTTGGGTTAATCTGGGACTTATTTCGATCCTAGATGTTTAGCAGGGCAAACAAATTATCCCGGATAAGCCTTTATCGACAAAAAGATGGGCCAGTTTCGAAGGGGCATGTCTTTTACAAAAGCTCCGAAAGTCAGGTACCCTTGCGGAGAGCAGGGAAGCAACAAATGGGACTTTTCAAGGAGTTCCGAAGGACAACCTTGGACCCAAAGTGCCCTTGCAGAGGGCAGAAGGTCCGTTTGCAAGGGCCAAGCCAGAAAGCCAAAAGGAACAATTTCCTTCGAAGAAAGTGAAAAGACGAAGAAGGATTTCCTTCGGACAAAATGTCCGAAGAAAATCCATGAAGAAGTTCAAGGGATGAATTTCTTCGGACAAAATGTCCGAAGAAATTCAGAAGACAAAAAACCCGAAGGGTAAGTACCCTTTTGGAGGACACTTGGCCATAAAAAGGACCTTTCCATTTTTTTCAAAGGGTCACTGTCCCTTCGGAAAAGTTCATTTACAAGAGTCGAAAATTTGTTAAAGGGTAGTGACGGGCACGAGAACGTCAACTTCAACATGGTAAGATAGCCATTGAAAGTTCAAATGTCTGGTGATAGGTCGACGAACGTCAAATTCAAGGTAGCGAAAGAGCCGTTAGTTTTCAAATGGTGACGGGCCCGTGGACGTCAATTTTATGGTGATAAGATTTCATTGATTTTCAAATGTTTGAGGACGGGCCCGTGAATGTCAAATTTAAGGGAATGGGTTAACCGTTGGACAAAAGCTAAAGAAAAATTCTTTCGGACAAAATGTTTGAAAGAATTCTTTCGGATATTTTGTCTGAAAGAATTACAGAGCACGAGCCTAGGCATCATTATGAGCGGGTGTCAAAGCGGCGAGAGAAGTAAGAATTCCTTCAAACAAAATGTCTGAAGGATTTCCTTCGGATATTTTGTCTGAAGGATTTCCTTTGGATATTTTATCCGAACGAATTCAAGGCCCGGAAGCCCGAAGGTAGACTCAATGACCTGCCAAGGAAGGAGCCCGAGAGGAGAAAAAAGAATAGCCCAAGAGCCCGAATTGCCAAGAAAAGATAAGAAATAGCAA
The DNA here is from genome assembly GCA_037957365.1 of Torreya grandis. Lineage (NCBI taxonomy): Eukaryota > Viridiplantae > Streptophyta > Pinopsida > Cupressales > Taxaceae > Torreya > Torreya grandis. The sequence continues at coordinate 4,325,035 of JARHVA010000290.1, read as the reverse complement.
GGAAAGAGAAAGCAGAGCAGTTAATCCAGAATGCGGCCATGCACACATAAAACAAACATTTGGAATGTTCCAAGTGACACATCCAGCCAAGCGTAGGAACGACCCAGATTAGTCCAGGTGGCACAGGTGGTGTCGACAGGAGAAGTGATTGCTCGCAGATGGAATAGTCTCCACCAAACAGCCATCAAGGGAATTGTGCGAGCGTTCAATAGAGCAGCCCGTTTTTTCTTTGTTTAGCATTAATAAGCAGACTATTGCGCGAGTTTTCATAAAGAGGCGGCCTTGTCGTTCAAAGAACAAAGCAACCCATCCTTTATCAAGAATGTTTAATGCAGCTTGGGCAGCAAAGTCAATGTCTGGGACACCTACAACATGGCTCTTTCAGGGGTATTTATGGAAAGATGACAACAGCATGAGCGAATTCCTCTTACCAAGGTGTTTAATGCAATATGGGTTGCCTGCTCTTGAGAAGGGTCAAGGGTCTTTTTCCAAATTCTATATATTGTAACCTCTCAGGGTTGTAAAAGATATTTCTCACTTTTGTATGGCAAAGTCTTGACAATTTGCCTTTAATCAAAAGAAGCATTTTACCTCCATCTGATTCTTTACACTTTTGCATATACATGTGTATTGCCTTATGTTTAGTCATTTATTTTAATGCTTTCATACATCAATGCTAGTATATCTAGTGTATCCAAAATCTTTTGCAGGTTAACAAGAAGCGTCCAAGTTGGAGTATAGGTGCAGGGGAGAAACCATCCAATAGTGTGTCTCTGGAGCACCTATGGTAGGTTCTTTTTCATTATACCTCCATTTAACCTCTTGTTAAAACACTCATGCAGTCTGGTCTCTTGTTCAAATGAAGTGTTTGTTCGCTCTTTTTGGTGTAAAGTGTAAATAAAAGATGAGTAGATCAATCACTTTGGTGCATCATCATTTTAGTTAGGTTCTATTTTTGTAGTATTTTTCTCTATTTTCACCCCCCATTGTTAGCAGTAGAAGTTCAATGCCTCAAGGTGCATCAAGGGGAGCTAGCCCTTAATCTAGAGATTCATTCCTCAAACTTGCTACCCACAGCAAGAAGAATGTCTCCATTGTGCTGCGTGGAAGAGAGAAGCCTAGTCTTCTTTTAAAGGGTGCATTCCACAATGTCAACAATTTTTGGCACCCTTGATGGGACAATTTTTATGCCCTATGAAGTTTCAGGATTGGTGTTGGTCCTGTTACTGTAAGAAGTCCAAAAGAAAGAACTATAACCCAGCATCTGACGACTCCATTTTAAGAACTCAATCTCTGGTTAGTGATCAGCCTGGCATCCCATGCCTAAGGTCACCACAAGATCTTCGTCTATGGGTGTTCCTTTTGAATTTGTTGAGTTGCCTTTAAACTTAGCAAAGAGGCTAAGGTTTGCAAAGACTCATCCTTACACAGCAAACCAGTTTCCCAGACCTGCCATAAAATACATCTACATAAGGAGACCCCAGTTGAACCCTATCACAGTCATGGCTTTGCCTTTTGTGGCCTTCAATGGTCAGAGTCCTCTAAATCTTCTGCAGTATGACCCAATCCCAGGGACAACCCTTAAGAGTGTTCCTCCTTTTAGTGGAGAGGGGTCAATCACCGCTATTGAGCATATCAAAAATATAGCCAACCTCTTCAATATCCATAATGTCACTGAAAAACATGTAGCAATCAGGTTACTGGGATTGTCTTTTAAAGGTAAGGTTTTGGACTAGTATGGGACCTTGCTTATGAATTCAGTTGGTTCATGGAACGAATTAGGCACCCTCCTGACAAATAGATTTGGAGAGAAGAGTGACCATTTGTCTCTAGCTGAACAATTAACCAATATGAAGAGAGTTCGACATGAATTTATGCAGGATTTTAACACTATGTTCCAAAAGACTTGGGACAGAATCCTTATTCTAGTGAGGTCGACCCCAAGCTATGTTTTTCTATACTACTTAAAGGCCTTGAATAGCGATATTGCTGTCATGATACAGTCTATGAGTGGACAGGGGTTACCTATTGCTTATGAAATAACCATTGCTGCCAAAAATTATTTGGTGCAAGCATGAAAGATAGCTCCTAGACCTCATATGCCGCTCTTTCTTGATTTACAGCCCTCAGTTCAAACCATTGCACCTACTTTAGCTCCTCTGCCTAGTGTAGAAAAGCCGACTACTACCCCTAAAAATGACCTCCATGAAGTTAAGAGTTTACTGCAGAGTGTTACCAACAAATTAGTGGCCTTCAAGAGGCAACAAGCTCAAAGCTATCATTCGAATCAAGGGTACCAGCAGTTCGGACAGACGAATAGACCTCTTTTTCATAATTATAATCAAGGATAGAGTCAGATTACCCAAGTCAGACCTTATCAGAGTTATAATCCAAGTGCCCCTTCATCGTCCAAGGCTTTTGTCCCCACTCAAAATAATTTGGTATAGGAACAACCTAATTGTCCACTCCTGGGGTATGATCAAGAACAGGTTGCTTATGTTAATGAGCTACCAAATCAGTGTATGCACACACAAGGTGATCAAACAGCCCAATTCCCAAGTTTTGAGGCATCAACACAACCTGGGATGGACAACATGCAAGCTCAATTTGATTCCACTCTTATGAACCTCCTGGAAGGGGTGTTTTATGCAGTTAATTATGTGGAGTACAAATAATCAGGATGATTGTGTTGCAGCCAACACCAGGTCTAAGAAGAGAGCTATGGAGGAAGCTCAAGCAGCTACTCAAGCATCTGCGGCATCTTTTTCATCACAAGTGAACCAGAAATTTCTCAATTACAGACATCTAGTTGCAGCTTTGACTCCTCGGGTTGCACCTCAAGTTGCAAATGCCTCCAAGGAAAACTCAAAAGGGAGCAACCCTCCAATCAATGCGGTGGACCAAATGAAGAAGTTGCAAATGAATATCTCATTGTGGGATTCTTTAGCAATGCCAGGACAAAAATATATACTCCAAAAGGAATTACATGGGCTACGTGAGCAAGTTGTCCTAGCAAAGACTGATAATGTGTTGATTATGAACGGGGCTCCTCCCAATGGAGGTCAAGCAAAGAAGGATGAAAAGGTCCCTCCTTTCTATCTATCATTGATTGTTGGAGATTTATTGATCCGTAATTGCATCATTGATAGTGGAGCAAGCACCTCAGTAATCCGCAAATGCATAGTTGACAAGCTAGCACTCAAGTATGAGCAAATGACTAAAGGAGTTCTATAGTTGGATAGATCACCAGCCAAGAAATTGGGAGTGGTGAGAGGTTTGAATCTAACTCGCTATCCCTATCCAACATTCTCCGTTCCCCATGACGTGGTAGTGGCGGATGTTCCCCCTTCGCTCTTTGCTTATCCAGAGATTTCACGTCCAAGATAGGTGGGTACTTGGCAGCAAATTGGTCTTACATGGTTTTTAGGACCAAAAATAGAACCAAAGTGAAGATTGAGTCAGAGCCTATCCACAAAGATCACTTGGAGCCATACTCGCCCAAGGTGGCAAATGTTAGCTATGCTATCATTGATGAAGAAAAATTTCAGGTAGACCAATCCCCACCCTCTTCCCTTGAAGGAGTTGTTGACCTACTCCTAGATGAATGGGGAAATGACAACTTTGAACATGATCCTTACAAATTCATCGAAGAGGTAGGTCTTGGAGTTTACTGCATGCATGAAAAAGGTACTTTCATGCCAAATATAATGAAAGCAAATGAAGAGAGCTATGTTTGTGGCAACTTTTCTTCGATGGATCAAGAAGCAAGTTGGGAGTTGGTGGTGGAGCAATGCTAGTTTCACTTTCAAAGGAAAAATATTTTTCAACTTTCAGGTTCCAATTCTCTTGCACTTGCAACGTTGCAAAATATGAGTCTTTTGTTTATGGTTTAGAGTGGGCAAGAAAAAGAGGAATAAAAGAATTGCAAGTTTTTGGAGACAATGAGTTAATTGTAAACTAGAAAGAAGGTGCCAAACCCATCAAACAAAAACAGAGACCAATCAATCCAAAGATTGAGCCTCTTATGAGAAAGGAACTCACCAAGTTGATTGAGTCCAAGATCATTTTTCCTATCAAACACTCTTCTTGGCTGGCCAACCTGGGCCCTATTAGGAAGAAGAATGGGGAGATCAAATTATGTGTCAATTTCAGAGACTTGAACAGAGTCTCATTAAGAGATCACTATCCTCGCCCAAGTATGGAGCAGATTCTTCAGATGGTGACAGGTAGTGAATGTTTCTCCTTCCTGGATGGGTACTTTGAGTACAATCAAATTTTGGTGCAAGACTGCGACAGTACAAGACAGCCTTCACCACCAAGTGGGGAACTTTCACCTACAAAAAGATGTCATTCGGACTGTTAAATGCTGGAGCTACCTTCCAACGAGCTATGGATATGGTTTTTCAAGGTTTGATAAATGACATTGTGTTGGTTTATCTTGATGAAGGGATAGTTTTCTCCAATGAGGCAGGACAACATTTGAAACCCCTGAGGCAAATCTTCGAAAGGTGTAGAGAGTTCAACATCTCTCTCAACCCAAAGAAATGTGTGTTTGTTGTCCATGAAGGCAAACTCCTAGGTCATGTCGTTTCAAAAAAGGGCTTGACCATTGATCCAGAAAGAATACACGCCATCTTAGCACTGTCCTTGCCTAAACACAAGAAGGGCCTGCACAGCATCTTTAGCAAAATAAACTTTATTAGGAGATTCATCCCTAATTTTGTTGAAATAATCAAGCTGCTAACTTTCATGCTAAGGAAGGATGAGACGTTTACATGGATAGCACGAAGGAGAGATGGTTTTGAAGGGATCAAGCAAGCTATCGCCCAGGCTCCCACCTTGACTAGCCCTGACTTCTCCAAAGACTTCAACCTCTACAACTTTGGCAATGAAGAGGTAATCTCTGCTATGCTCACCCAAGCAAATGGTGAAAACCTCAAACAACCTCTCGCATTTTTTAGCCAAGGTTTAGAAGGCTATGAAATTAAGTACACTTATGTTGAGAAGCAAGCACTTGCAGTTATACGAAGCCTGAAGAAATTCAGATATATGTTGTCAAACAACAAGATTCATATCATGGTACCACATCGTAGTGTCAAGGATTTCTTGTTGAGCCGTGACTTAAATGAAAAAAGGGCAGGGTGGATCACCAAGGTAATGGAATACGATGTGGAGATCAAGACCACCATGCTGATAAGGGGAAGAGGGTTGTGCGAACACCTCACTACAGACCTCAAAGAGCCGAAGGAGAGTGTTTTGATACTCCATGATGAAGCTGCAGTGGAAGTACTTGCAATCATGAAGAGCTGGGCACAAGACATGTCTCATTTCCTTCGAACTAGTGAGTGTTCACATGGCCTTGATAGAACTAAGAGGAGATATTTCAGGCTTCAATATCTTCTTTATGTCTTGGTTAATGAAGTGATGTTTAGAAATGACTTTTCAGGGGTACTCTTGAGATGCATCGATTCAAATCAGGTCGATAAAGACTGTTCGAATTTCATGATGGACTAGCTGGTGGTCACTTTGCTCCTAAGCCCACAGCTGCAAGGATTATGAGGGCTGGCTACTTTTGGCCCACTTTGTTCAGAGACACTCAAGTTTGGGTGAGAAGATGTCAGAAATATGCTCTCTTTGATGGAAAACAATGGTTGGTTGCTATGCCTCTGCAACCTATTCAAGTGGAATAGTCGTTCATGCAATGGGGTTTGGACTTCATAGGGATTATCAACCCTCCTAGTGCTAGCCACAAGTGGGTCTTGACTGCTACAGAGTATTTCACTAGATGGGTAAAAGCCATCACTTTGAAGGAGGCCAATGAGAGTGCGGTCCTAGACTTCTATGAAGGCTTGGTGACGAGATTTAGAGTCCTAGCTACAATCATTTTAGACAACGCATTGGCTTTTTTAGGAACCAAGACAAGCGAGTGGGTGTTAGGATATGGTATCTATCTTAGTACTTCCTCCAACTACTACCATAAGGAAATGGGCTGGTTGAGTCCACCAATAAGAACCTAATCAAGATCATTAAAAAGACACTGGAGGAAAATCAAAGGACTTGGCATGTCAAGCTGAAGACATCTCTGTGGGTAGACAAAGTCACTCTAAAAAGAGCAGTTGGCAATTCACCATACATACTTGTGTATGAAAGGGAAGCTAGACTTCTTATTTCACTTGAATTACTAGCCTTGGATCTTGTCCATCAACTGCAATTGGAGGAGAGCGACAACATGGAGGTCAGGTTTTGTGAATTAATGGAGCTTCAGGAGGCAAGAGATCAAGCCATGGTTTCCATGATCAACCCCCAGCAGCAAACAAAGAAACATTTGACAAGAAATCCTCATCAAAAGACTTCTCAAAAGGTGACATTGTCTTGAAATGAGATGAAGACCGAGCTAAACTTGGAAAGCACACGAAGTTTGATGCCTTGTGGAGTGGTCCATATGTCATCACCTAGTGCAAGCAACATAATGCATTCCAACTCTCTAGATTGGATGGTGGAGAACTACATATCCCAGTTAATGGGATATATTTCAAACATTGTCACTAACCTTCTCTTATTATGTACATAGTTTCCCTATTTTTCCTCGTTTTCCCTAAATGATTTTATGCATGTTTGTAGTTTTTTAGACTTGTGTGTGTTTTCTTTACCTTTTGGGGTAAAATCTTCATTGGTTCTTAAGTTTTTAAGGTTATTGCCAACCTGTCAAGCTATATCCTGACTCCATACCCAATGTACCTTTAGGCCACCAGTCTTCTTAAGCATAACAGGCATGCTTCCCCTGTGAATTGCCAAATGTGTTGACCAATTTTGCTCTTTTAGGCCAAAATTAGACATCTCTCTTTCTTTTCTTGCAGAGCATGTTAGCTAGTTCCAATGAATTCACCTTACTACAATTTTTGGGTTTTCCCCTTGTGACAGGCCCGTTTCTATAAAAACCAAGTGATTTGAGTCTTGCAGGTATTTGGGTTAATCTAAAACTCATTTCAATCCTAGATGTTTAGCGGGGCAAACAAATTACCCTGGGTAAGCCTTTATCGACAGAAATATGGGCCAGTTTCAAAGGAGCATAAGTCTTTTACAAAAGCTCTGAAAGTCAAGTACCCTTGCAGAGGGAAGGAAAGCAACAAATGGGACTTTTCAAGGAGTTCTGAAGGACAACCTTGGACCCAAAGTGCCCTTGCAGAGGGCAGAAGGTCCGTTTGCAAGGGCCAAGCCAGAAAGCCAAAAGGAAGGATTTCCTTCGGAGAAAGTGAAAAGATGAAGAATGATTTCTTTCGAACAAAATGTCCGAAGAGAATCCATGAAGAAGTTCAAGGGATAAATTTCTTCGGACAAAATGTCTGAATGAATTCCTTAGGACATTTTGTCCAAATAAATTCACTAAAGAAATCCAAGACACTGAAGGCACGAATTCTTGCGGACAAAATGTCTGAAGGAATTCCTTCAGACATTTTGTCCAAAGAAATTCGCAAGATAAAAAACCCGAAAGGTAAGTGCCCTTTCGGAGGACACTTGGCCATAAAAAGGACCTTTCCATTTTTTTCGAAGGGTCACTGTCCCTTCAGAAAAGTCCGTTTACAAGAGTCGAGAAATTGCTAAAGAGTAGTGACGGGCCTGAGAATGTCAACTTCAACATGGTCAGCTAGCCATTGAAAGTTCAAATGTCTGGTGATAGGCTCGCGAACGTCAAATTCAAGGTAGCGAAAAAGCCATTAGTTTTTAAATGATGACGGGCTCGTGGACGTCAATTTTATGGTGATAAAATAGTCATTGATTTTCAAATGTTTAAGGACGAGCCCACGAATGTCAAATTCAAGGGAATGGGTTAACCATTGGAGGAAAGCTAAAGAACAATTATTTCGGACAAAATGTCCGAAAGAATTACAGAGCACGAGCCTAGGCGTCATTATGAGCGGGTGTCAAAGCAGCGAAAGAAGCAAGAATTCCTTCGAACAAAATGTCCGAAGGATTTCCTTCAGATATTTTGTCTAAAGGAATTCAAGGCCTGGAAGCCCAAAGGTAGACTCAACGACCCACCAAGGAAGGAGCCCAAGAGGAGAAAAAAGAATAGCCCGAGAGCCCGAATTGCCAGGAAAAGACGAGAATTAGCAAGGAAAGAGAAAGTAGAGTAGTTAATCCAAAATGTGGCCACGCACACAAGACAAACGCTTGGAACGTTCTAGGTGACACATCCAACCAAGCGCAGGAATGAACCAGATCAGTCCAAGTGGCATAGGAGGTGTCGACAGGAGAAGTAATTGCTCACAGATGGAATAGTCTCCACCAAACAGCCATCAAGGGAACTGCATGAGCATTCAATAGAGCGGCTCATTTTTTCTTTGTTTAGCATTAATAAGCAGACAGTTGTGTGAGTTTTCATAAAGAGGCAGCCTTGTCATTCAAAGAACAAAGCGACCCATCCTTTAGCAGGAATGTTTAATGTAGCTTGGGCAACAAAATCAATGTCTGGGACACCTACAACATGGCTCTTTCAAGCACATTTATGAAAAGATGACAGCAGCATTAGCGAATTCCTCTTACCAAGGTGTTTAATGCAGTATGGGACACCTGCTCTTGAGAGGGGTCAAGGGTGTTTCTCCAAATTCTATATATTGTAACCTCTCAGCTTTGTAAAAGATATCTCTCACTTTTGTAAGGTGAAGCCTTGACAAATTTGTCTTAAATCAAAAGAAGCATTTTACCTCCATCTGATTCTTTACACTTTTGCATATACCTATGTATTTCCTTATGTTTAGTCATTTATTTTAATGCTTTCATAGGTTGATGTCAATATATCTAGTGTATCCAAGATCTTCTTCTACAGGTTAACAAGAAGCGTCCAGGTAGGAGTATAGGTGCAGGGGAGCAACCATCCAACAGTGTGCTTCTGGAGCACCTATGGTAGGTTCTTCTTCATTATACCTCCATCAAACCTCTTGTTAAAACACTCATGCAATGTGGTCTCTTATTCAAATGAAGTGTCTGTTCGCTCCTTTTGGTGTAAAGTGTAGATAAAAGATAAGTAGATCAATCATTTTGGTGCATCACCATTTTAGTTAAGTTATGCTTTTGTAGCATCCTTCTCTCTTTTCACCCCCCCCCCCCCCCCCCCCCCCCGCCCCCATTGTTAGCAGTAGAAGTTCAGGACCTCAAGGTGCATCAAGGGGAACTAGCCCTTAATCTTGAGATTCATTCCTCAAACTTGCTACCCACAGCAAGAGAAATGTCTCCATTGTGTCGCATGGAAGAAAGAAGCCTAGTCTTCTTTTAAAGGGTGCATTCCATAGCGTCAACAGGGCCACAGTCGAACGGTAGCATTCCAACTACATCACCGAACGACAACACCAAACAATAGCATTCAATCTGCAGAACCAAACAGTAACATCCACGCTGCGAATCACAAAACCAAACGATGGCACCGAATGACAGAACCGAATGGTAGCACCAAATGACAGTGCCAAACAGCAGAGCTGAGTGGTAGAACCAAATCACAGGACGGTGTTGTAACCAGAGGGTAGAACCAAATGGTGGTATTCGTGATGCAACCGAACAATAGAATCAAAGTGTTCCATCCTTGATCATCATGGCATCTGGTGGAAATGGTAAAAAGACAGGCCAATTATCAAAAAAATTGAGCATATTAACTTATTTTAAAGAGCCAATAAAAAAAATCACAACAACAATACTCTCAAAATACAAGTACTTACTGCTTTTTTAGTGTCTTGAATTTGATTTTAACTGTTCAATAATATCAAAACAATTTTACATGTAGAAATTCCCACTAATCATGGTGATATCTCACAACAAAGAATTAATTAGAATAACATGTCACCTCCTGAAGATTATATTGATGATGACATGCCACCACTCAAAGACGCTTCTCTGGTTTTTTATGACAATGATCATGACACTCAAGTGGCAAAAGAGATTGTTGGTTCTTATCAAACTCAAAGTTTAGTTGAAAACTCCACTCAGAAATCTTCATGAAGGAAGAGAGGTAGATGGATAATTGGAAGGTCTTTTAAGGTGGACTGGGCAAAGAAATTTCTCTTCATTGAACTTGTAAAGTCTGAAAATGTTGATGATACTCCAACAAAATTTAGATGTACAATATCTAGCTGAAAACTAGGAAAGGAACTGTTATAGCTTGGAATTGTACCCTTGTGAAAGAGTTCTTCAGGGTCACTCACTTCCAGCTATAAGCATGGGGACAACCTTAGGATGTGGGTATTCTATGGTGAGGTTGAACCTCTAGGCTTTTTAATGAGGCTAGTTTCTCAGGTGCTTCACTTAAGCTTCTTAATTCGTACACTAAAATCTACTAATGGCTAAGGAAAAGCGATAGGAGGACTACTTGAAAAGAAAACTAAGTCAAGGGAGGTGATGCACCAAAAATAAATGATCCACTCGGTTTAGGGAATGATACTAATTCAGTATAAGATAAGTTTGCTTACAAAACCTCCTAACCAGCGAACTTGCATAAATAATTTGTAAACAAAGCTCACTGAACCATACATGAAATAAAGAGAGATTTCTAAATCAACATTAAGCATCCATTAATGGCGAAAAAGCTCAAGTTCAGACCTACAACTAACTGAAAAACCCCTGAAAATAAGCAAGAAAGAAAGACAACAAGGATGGAAGGGCTCTTCTTCACAATGCTATTGTGCGCAAGCTAACTCAACATAATTTTCAAACAAAGAGGTAGGTAAAATAATTTTTATTGCTTCAAAAGTCTATTACACAACGATTTTCATAGAGTGATTCTATCACCAGTCTAAGGATGTTTTGCTTGGCTCCAAGGCCTCTATTTATATAGAAAATGGGGGAGAGAGAAGGGGAAGAAAGAAAAAGTCGTTGATGGCTGGAACTCTGATATTGCCCCTAAATGCACTGCTCAAGATCACTCAACAATCCTCTCGATCCCCTCCCATCTTTAAGTTTTTCTTTGGTGCATCTGAGAATCCATGTTGTGAGCAGTTGGAATGTCTCTTCTTGGCATGACACATTTAATCTTTGTATTTAAATGGCATGGCATTTTTCACTTTTGTATGTCCTGTCTAAAGGAGGCGAGTCTCCTTGTGTTTCAGCCATGTTGCATTTAAGCATCAAACGATGATTGTGGAGAGCAAACTATGGTGGATGAGAGCCTTTATAATTCCAGCGACCAGCCGTGTGGACTCTCCTTGCTCATTGGTCATCCTTGTGCCACTTGTCCTTTACTGATTGGCCCTTTTGGCTCCAGCTTATGCCACATGGTAGCCTTTCATTCATTGCATCATGATTCTTGCATTGCTGGACCAAGCTTAAGTCAAGCACTTGAAGAATCTCGATTTACTCTATGCAGAGTAATTCAGATTCTTTGATCTCTCCAACTTTGAACTTTCCCAGATCTTTTACTTATAAAGCTTTTTAAGTAAAGTACTTGGAGAAACCCGATTTACTCTATGTAGAGTAATTTGGGTTCTCTAAGCTTACTTCGGACTTGTCCATCTTGAAGTCTTCAGGCTTCTGCATCTAAAAGTCTTCTTTATTCTGCGGGATCCTATTTGTCTTAGGCAAATCTCTTGAAGGAATTCCTTAGGATAATTTGTCCGAAGAAATTCCTTCAGACTTTTTGTTTGAAGCTTCCTTCTTGCTCTCTTCCTTCGGAAATTACCTTTCAGACTTTTCAAAATGAACTTTCCCGTAGGGTGAGAGACCCTTTGGGCTCCTTATCATTGTTTCGGACTTCCACAAATAATCCTCCCAAAGGGAAAGATACCCTTTGGGAATTTTGAAAAGGTCCTTCCAAAGGGTAACATACCCTTCGAGAAACTTGCAACTATCCACTTGGAGAAGGAAAAGCCCTTCGGATTTATGAAAGTGACCTTCGAAAAAGTTGACTGGTCTTTTGAAAATGTTGAAAAGATCTCTTTTGCCTAAAAAAGGCCCTTCGGCATTTTGAAAATGCCCTTCAGATTTTTAAAGTGTACCTTCAGGTTTTTGGAGAAGACTTGTCCCTTGAAGAACTTGAGAAGCACTATTTTTCGAGACCAAATCAGGTTTGTCACGCCCCTTTACTTATTTCGGGCTTCTTACTACTCACAACTTATGAAGTAATCAAGTAGTGCTCCTTGGAGAACCCTGAAATACACTGTCCATGAGTAATTCGGGTTCGTAAACCCGAATTACTTCTACTTATAAAACATTTAGAAGTCAAGCACTGCTGGAAACCTGATTTGCACTATGCCCTCAAAAACTCAAAGTTGTCACTGCTAGAAAACCTGAAGTCCTTCCAAAGACTTATCATTTTCTTGCATGAAAGCTCTCTTTTTCATACTTAGGCAAATTTTGGTATGTGGGCAAAAAATGGTCAATAATTATGGCGATTCGTAGGGAAGCATAATTGTTATGCTTGAGAACCCAACTCATTTGTTTCATTCGATCCATTGGGCATGGAGTCACTATTTTTTTACAAAGTTGGCTCTATATGAAAACTTCCCTTGAAGAAACAAGAATAATTGAAATGAAACAAACCGTGCCCAAGGCACTTAGGGAAGGGAAAACACTCAACTAAAATGGATGTGCACAAGGCACTTAGAGAAAAACATGAAAAGCTATACAAAGTGTACAATAACATACAATGGTTGCAAACTCTTCTAATAACACGGCTTTAGATGAATCTCGTTGACTGGGATGGGTAATACCTTTCCATCCAGTTGGGCCAGTTGGAAAGCGTTATGTTATTTGCGTCTGTGGATCAAATAAGGGCCACTTTACAAGTTGTCAAACTTGGTATGGTTGCTTGGTTTGACCTTTTTTGAATCCCATTTGAGGACCAAGTCTCCCTCCTTTAAGTCCCTTGTCGTGGCTCTCTTGTCAAAAGCTTTCTTGAATTGAGCCTGATGTGACTCTAGCGTCTTGATTGCAAGGTCTCTTGTTTCCTCAAGTTCTGTGAGTTCTGTCAATCTCACATTCATGGGTTCATCTTCTAGCAGCTTCAGCTGATGGGCTAACTCTAATGTAGGCAGCTCAAAAGAAATGGGTAACTTGGCCTCCCTTCCATATACTAGAACATATGGGGAATTGCCAACAACAGCTTTAGGAGTTACCCAGTCAACCCACAAGGCTATCTTCAACTTGGTGTGCAACGTCCTTTAATTCTCCTACATGGTCCTCTTGATAATCCTCAGCAAATTTTTATATGTGGACTCATTCAGTGTGTTGCCTTGAGGATAATAGTTTGAGAAAGTGCTGAGGTAGATGCCCATTTTGAGAGCCCATTCACTTGTTTTCAAACCAAGGAAAGCTAAAGCATTATCAGATATGATAGTGGATGGAACACCAAACTTGGTCACAATGTTGCCATAGAAATCTAAGATCGTGCTTTCATTGGCTTCTTTCAATGCAATGGCTTCCACCCACCTGGTAAAGTAATCAATTGCAGTAAGCATCCACTTATGTCCTACATTGATGGGGGGTTGATTACTCCAATCAAGTCCAAACTCCACTACATGAATGGTTGCTCTACTTGAATCAGATTGAGAGGGAAAGTCGTTAGCCTTTGCTTACTCGTGAAGAAAGCACATTCCTAACACTTCCTTGCCCATGCATAAGCGTCCTTGAAGAGGTTGGGCCAGTAGTAACCAGCCCTATGATCTTTGATGTAGTAGTCCTTGGAGCAAAATGGCCTCCTGCAAGCCCATCATGGAAATTCTACAAAACTTGGCTACTTGAACATCATCTACGCACCTCAGGAGCACTCCATTGAGGTCTCTTCTGAACAAAACCTCATCAACTAAAGCATAAGGTATGGACTGAAGTCTGAAATACCTTCTTTCTGCTTTACCCATACCTTGAGGGCACTCACCTGTTAACAGAAAGTGTGTCATATCATGGAGCCAACTAGTGTGAGGTGAAGGTGCATCTGCTTGTAGGTTATCTTGTGTTACCAAGATGACTTCTTTTTCTTCATGAAGGTCATCAACCATATGCTCACACAAGCCTTTACCTCTTACTATTTTAGTGACCTTGATCTCCATGTCATACTCCATGACTTTAGTAATCCAACCAACGCTTTTTTTGCTCAAATCCTTGTTAAGAAGCAAGTCTCTTACTCCAAATGAGACACCATAAGGTGGATTTTGTTGTTGGATAGCATTGGCCTAAACTTCCTGAGGCTCTTTTACCCATATTTGGTTGTAGCCAGAAAATCCATCCAACAGAGAGAAGCGTTCTGATCTTGCAACTACTTGGAGAAGTTGCTCCATGAATGGCATAGGGTAGTGATCCTTCAAGGAGACTTTGTTCAAATCTCTGAAGTCTACACAAAGCCTAATCTCCCCACTTTTTTTCTTACAGGCACCAAGTTGGTTACCCATGATGAGTGTTTGATGGGAAAGATGATTCTAGACTCGATCAACTTAGCTCTTTTCTCATCAGCGCTTCAATCTTGGGGTTAATGGGACTTTGCTTTTTCCTTACATGTTTGGCACTGGCCTCCAACTCTATGGTATGCTACACTTAGGATCAAAACCCTTTAGGTCACTGTACTCCCAAGCAAAAATGTCTGCATACTCTTGGCAAAGTGCTATGAAAGTGTGCCTCGCAGCCTTGCTACTTACCTTCTTAAGCTTTAAAAGTTTGTCTTTGAAGATGAGGACTCTCTCATAGTTCTCTTTTTTAGTAGATATTACTGCGTTTTCTTTCCTCATATGGTCTCCTTCATGAAAAAGGCCCTCAAGTGTAACCAGCCCCTTAGGAAGTTTGTTCGACTTCAACTGAACAATCTGATCTTCATATTGATGTTATAATATAGCTTGGTTGGAGAACTCAGCTTTCTATTGTAAGAAGCAAGAAATTTGCTTGTCACTCTCAAAAACCTGCCAGTGGGCTTCATTATCCGACACTGATGGCCTCACCACCACCTTGACATGTGGCTAAACCCTAGCTTCTTTCAACTCACTTGGAACATCAAACTGAGCTCTCACGACTGCCAACCTGTTAGCATGCTGGTTATGATTTCTTGGGATAGCTTGAATGTCAAAGGCCTCAAAATCTTCAATCAAGTCCCACACTCTATTTTCATAGGACCTCATCAAAAGGTTTTTTGTGATGTTCAAGCCTCTGACTTGGTTAACTATGAGCTCGTTACCCCCATAAGCTTGCAACAATTTGATTCCTCTTTTGGCGGCCCATTGAAGGCCACAGATCAAGCATTCGTATTCTGTTGCATTTGAAGAGCAACTGAAATGGAACCTGTAGGAAGAGAAAAGCTTGTTACCCAAAGCGGAAACCAACATTACCCCAACACCTAGACCATTTTCACTCCTTGAGCCATCAAAGAAAAATTTTCATAAACCATTGGGGTCTTCTTTAGGTCCAATGAGAGAAGGGATGCGTTGATTCTCTTCATGCAATAGATAGACACCCATGTCTCTTTCCTCAACACCTTCCAAAGGGTTGAAAAATTGGTTATCTCCCCATAGCTAATCCAAGAACAAGTCTGGAACCTCTTCAGGATAAGTGTTCAACTCTTGGCCAATTGTAAACTCATCCTCATCAAGGATAGTACAATTGAGGTTTATGTTATTTGGTTGATGAGGTTCAATGTGGAATTGTGCCATGGGTTCATCCTTGATTGAGACCTTAGTCCCATACCTTGTTCTAAACGCCATGTAAGACCAATCTGCTGCAAGGTAACCCCCAATCTTGGCTGTGAACTCCCTAAAAAGACACAATGCAAAGCAAGGAGTGACATCAAGGATCAACACGTCCTGCACCACTGAAACACTAGGACAAGCATGTAGGATTAAATTCAAATCCTTGATGATACTTGATGGCTTTGTGGAA
Source organism: Torreya grandis (assembly GCA_037957365.1). NCBI lineage: Eukaryota > Viridiplantae > Streptophyta > Pinopsida > Cupressales > Taxaceae > Torreya > Torreya grandis. The sequence goes on along the minus strand of JARHVA010000290.1, from coordinate 4,309,198 downwards.
GAACCATCAAGTTGTAGGACTCCTTTGGTGTGCAGCTCATATTTGAGGTTCATTTGATCAGCTATAGACTTTGACATGATTGAAGTGCTATCCCTACTATCTACCAAGCATTTGTGCACCAAGGAATCGCCGATGATCAATAAATATAGAATGGAGGGGGCTTGGTCACATTACTTGACTTTTCTCCCAAAGGACTCTTGGCTGCATTAGTGAAGACCTCAGCTTATTTTCTTGGTCGTTTACCTGCAACTGTCGTAACACTCATCTTTGACAAACTTTCATGAAGGATGTCCACTTGGTCGAGCATGGAAAACATGTCCCAATTGGAACACTCACACTAGATTTATTCATTTGTTCAACAATGTAAATTGGCATACTACCAGCCTTTGCCTGGGTTTTGGGAGCAATTATTGTTGGCTTTATCAATGAAGGAGCGGTGACAAGAGGTTCTTTGAAAGCTTCCTGATTGTCATCCATATTTCTTCTCTTGAACCTTGTGTTTGTTGAGACTAGGATGTGGACCAAACTGGGAGTAGCCTGTGGATTGAAAGCATAGCACTCCTCTTGTTCATTGATGACCATTGAGGCTTTCGGATAGTTTGACCCCTGATCCAAACCTATTATTGTAAAGGCTTCTCTTGATTTGTCAGTGTGGGCACCTTTGTGCTTTGGGCCATAAGAGCCTAGTTATATCCATAAGCAACAGCCAGCTGCCATTGATCATTGAACATCTGATTGGAGCAATTAGTTGGGACAATGGATTGTCCAAAAGAATGATTCCAAGGCATTGTCCCTTCAGACACCTGAGCCATGTTGTTCTGAATCGGGACTACGGAAATGGAAGGGCCTGTGGTATTTAGATAATAATTATGTTGTCTAGCATAGTTAGGTTGCCCCTGTTCTTGAAAATTTCCTTTGTAGGGTGGCCTATTTGTTTGATAACGATGATGTTGAGGCTGGTATGGAGCTTGATATGGCTTGATGTAAATTAGTTGCCTCTTGACATTGACCACATCATTCCCCAAGGATTGAAGCATACTCTTCAGTTCCAAGTAATTCTTCTGCTCTTGGGAGTCATTGGATCCACTAGTAGAGGCCTTCTCTTGCTTAGGTGAAGGCACAACAATAATTGCTGGCATTGGAAGTATAACATTAATTGGAAGAATGACTATAGGGGGTGATCTGATCTCTAAAAAAAGAGGCATTGGGGGTCTGGGAGTAAGTTCGTCAGTTTGAACTAGGCAATTTTTTGCCTTGATTGCCACCTCGTATGCATCTGACAGTATGTCTCCTCCCATAGATTGAATCATTATAGCTATGTCATTATTGAGAGCCTTTAAGTAATACAAGAAAGCAAAGTTCAGAGATGGTCTAACAACTACTGGAATTCTATCCCACGCCTTCTGAAATATCGTATTGGAGACTTGCATGACTTCATGAGGAGCTCTTTTGATTGTGGTCAACTGCTCTGCAAGTGATAGATGATCACTCTTATCTATAAACCTTTTACACAGGATCGTTCCCAGATCATCCTATGAATGGATAAAATTAGGAGCTAGGCCCCTATACCAGTCTAATGCCTTTCCTTTGAAAGATATAGCCAATATCTTAACAGCCATGTTCTCCATTGTGATATAATGAATGTTGCAAAAGTTGGCTATTCTGTTATGTGCTTAGTAGGAGTTACAACTTGGTCTCCTGTGTAATAAGGAACACATTTTTGAGGGTTTCTACTGGCATAAGATCATACTGTAAAAAAATTTAAAGGATTGTGGCCACTGAAGCCCACAAAATCTCTTTGAGGAATCATGGTAGCAAGAGGAGCTAACAAGGATCTTGCGTAGGTATACCTTATAACTGGTTTAGGAAAGTAGCTTCTTACGTAAGGGTGAGTATAGGTGAACCTTAACCTTCTTGTTGAGTTTAAAGGTAATTCAACAAACTTAAAAGGAATACCTACAAAAGTCGATCTTGTAGTCACCTTTGGTATGAAAGATAGCTACTGCTCTGACACCAGATAGTTGGGTGTTCTTTGCAGTCCTCAGATGCTGAAAGACGAATGCTACCATTGTTGCAAAATGATCAAAATAGTATCAAATTTGACAAATTTTTCATAAAAATGAAAATAAAATGGTAATGGTCTCATCGGACATGCCAGAACTGTTATAACTTTGAATTGCACCCTTGTGAGAGAATTCTTTAGGCTCTCTCTCACTTCTAACTACAAGCATGAACACAACCTCAAAATGTGGGTATTCTATGGTGAGGTTGAACCTCTAGGCTTTTTAATCAGGCTAGTTCTTCGGGGGCTTCACTTTAGCTCCATGATTCCCACACTAAAATCTACTTATGGCTAAGAAAAAGGGATAGGACTACTTGAAAAGAAAACTAAGCCAAGGGAGGTGATGCACCAAAAGTAAGTGATTCACTTGGTCTGGGAAATGACATGAATTCATATACGATAAGTTTGCTTACACAACCTCCTAACCAACTAAGTTGCATAAATATTTCATAAACTAGGCTCACTAAACCATATGTGAAGTGAAGAGGGATTTCATCCACATTAAGCATCCATTAATGACATAAAATCTCAAGTTCAAACTTGTAATAAACTAGAAAACACTTGGAAATAAGCAAGAAAGAAGGACAATAAGGTTAGAAGGGTGTTTCTTCACAACGCTATTGTGCACAAGCTAACTCAACACAATTTTCAGACAAAGAGGTAGGTAAAATAATTTTTATTGCTTCAAAGGTCTATTACACAATGATTTTCACAAAGTGATTCTATCACCAGTCTGGGGACGATTTGTTTGGCTCCAAGGCCTCTATTTATATAGAAAAGAGGGGAGAGAGAAGGGGAAGAAAGAAGAAGTCGTTGATGGATGGAACTTTGATATTGTCCTTCCTAGTTGTCCCTAAATGCCTCGCTCAAGATCACTCAATAATCCTCTCGAGCCCCTCCCGTCTTTAAGTTTTTCTTTGGCACATCTGAGAAGGCATGTTGTGAGTAACTAGAATGTCTCTTCTTGGCATGACGCATTTAATCTTTGTATTTAAACGGCATGGCATCTTTCACTTTTACGTGTCTTATCTGAAGAAGGATGCAGGTCTCTATGTTTTTCAACCATGTTATATTTAAGCGTCGAACAATGATTGTGAGGAGCAAACTATGGTAAATGAGAGTCTTTATAATTCCAACTACCAGCCGTGTGGACTCCCCTTGCTCATTGGTCATCCTTGTGCCACTTATCCTTTACTGATTGGCCCTTTCTGCTCCAGCTTATGCCATGTGGCAGTTTTTCATTCATTGCATCATAATTCTCATGTTGCTGGACCAAGCTTAAGTCAAACACTTGAAAAATCCTGATTTACTCTATGCAGAGTAATTCGGGTTCTTTGATCTCTCCAACTTTGGACTTTCCTAGATTTTTTACTTATAAAGCTTTTTAAGTAAAGTACATGGAAAACCCTGATTTACTCTATGTAGAGTAATTCGGGTTCTCTAAGCTTACTTACTTCGGACCTGTCCATCTTGAAGTCTTTGGGCTTCTGCATCTAGAAGTCTTCTTTATTCTGCGGGCTCATATTTGTCACAGGCAAATCTCCCGAAGGAATTTCTTGGGACAACTTGTCTGAAGGAATTCCTTCAGACTTTTTGTTTGAAGCTTCCTTCTTGCTCTCTTCCTTCAGAAATCACCTTTCGAACTTTTCAAAATAAACTTTCCCGAAGGGTGAGATACCCCTCAGGCTCCATGTCGTTATTTCAGACTTTCACAAATAATCTTCTCGAAAGGAAAGATACCCTTCGGGAATTTTGAAATGGTCCTTCCAAAGGGTAACATGCCCTTCAAGAAACTTGCAACTGTCCACTTGGAGAAGGAAAAGCCTTTTGGATTTATGAAAGTGATCTTCAAAAAAGTTGACTGGTCTTTCAAAAATGTTGAAAAGATCCCTTTTGCCTAAAAAAGGCCCTTCGGCATTTTGAAAATTTCCTTCAAATTTTTGAAGTGTACCTTCAGGTTTTTGGAGAAGGCTTGTCCCTTGAAGAACTGGATAAGCACTATTTTTCGAGACCAAATTGGGTTTATCAAGCCCTTTTACTTATTTCGGGCTTATGACTGGTCACAACTTATGAAGTAATCAAGTAGTGCTCCTTGGAGAACTCGAAATACACTGTCCATGAGTAATTCAGGTTTGTAAACCCGAATTACTTCTACTTATAAAATATTTAGAAGTCAAGCGCTGCTGGAAACTTGATTTGCACTGTGCTCTCAAAAACTCGAAGTTGTCACTGCTGGAAAACCCGAAGTCCTCCCAAAGACTTGTCATTTTCTTCCTGAAATCTTCTTTTTTCATACTTAAGCAAATTTTGATATGTGGGTCAAAAATGGCCAACAGGGACACATAATGCAACTAAGGTTGGACACGATTGAGAAATATTATGGAAAAATATATGACAGTGAAACACCCAGATGGACATATAACAAGAATACATAGGTGGAAAAATGCAGAAGAATGCATGCATGTAAGATATGCATGCGAGTATGAAAATGATAAGAAACTTCAAAAATTCTTGTTAAGAAAGGGAAAACAATCAAATCAAATTTTGAAAAAGTTCTGAAATCCCATTTAAAAGCCAAATATATACAGTTTTGTACCGTATACCACATTTTAAAAAAGCGCAAACTTATTTTTGATTTTTTAGATTATAAGATTTTATTTCAACATAATGGATTTTTTGATATTCCACAATCACATTGATTAGATAACAGTGATTGGAAAATGGCAAAATATCTAACAATGGTTGAGGATTTAAAACAAAAATTTCAAAATTCATTGTTCATCTCACTGTTCATTGATGAGGTCATAGTGATTGACAACACATCTTGGGTTTACATGCATGTTTATTCTTTTGAGAACTATTCAAGGCAACCTCATCTACTAAAAATTCATAAAATGGTAGAAAATTACAATGCTAAAAATCTTCACAAATTTGTTGTATCTAATTTGAAAGATAACACTGAGATGGATGATTATGCAATAGCTACAAAGTTGGTGTGTTGGCGTTGATGGTGCATCAGTTATGCAGAGGCATAGAAATGGTTTATGTGTTTGACTCTAAAAAATAGTTGACTTTATATGATTTTGATTCATTACATGATTCATATGATGAATCTTGCATACAAAATAGTTAGCAAATTTGCTAATGATGTAAAAGTGGAAGAGCTCATTTGTGATTTACATGCTTATATGTCAAACAGTCCAAAAAGATTTTCAGAGTTCCAAAAATTTGCAATAAGAGTGACTGATGGTAGAAGACTGTTGAAAGATGATACAAGATGAATTTTTATGTATGAACTTACATGCCGAATTTTTGAATAACATCCATCATTAGTAGTTTTCATGTATAAATATCATAGAGAAGTTGAAAAGGCAAAAGATTTGTTGTATCGTTTAACAAATTTGGAAACATTGCTGACATTATGTGAAATTCTCCTAATGTTGAAAGAAATGAATTGTTTAAATTAAACATGCTCATGAAATATCCATTTATATTGTTGACTTCATATGACTGAGAAAATGAGTATGTCAATCTCTAGATATACTATACACTTTGAATGAAAAGTTTTGGGACCCTGTTTTTAGCAGTTGGCAATGTTTGACAGATTTAAAGAATCCTAAAAGCTATTTTAAATTGAATAACAATGCTCATCTTTGTGTCATCGTTAATGGCAAAGAGATACCAATGCACATTTTATACAGAAGCCCTAATCTTGTGGGAGTTGAATTTGAAAAATTGTCTGTAACATGTATTTTGTATGATGTTATATCTAAAACGTGGTTGAAATTGAGTATAATTTCACAAAACTTATCTATGGAGATTAGAAATCATTTTCAAATGGATGATTTGTTGGAGACCATGGCAATTGTGAATCTCATATTTTAGAACAATAATAACAATCAAAAGTTGATTAGCAATTTATTTCACAAATATATGGGTTCACTTGTTAAGCATTTCAGTAATTTTTTAGAAATCAATGGAGTTGAAATAAAAAATATTTTAGGAAAGGATTTACTGACATCTTGATCAACTCATTTTGGAATTACAATGTTTGAACAATTTCACCTTCTAAACAAACCAATAGAAAATGAGATAATTACATGGCTATGAAAAAAACTTTATCCTAGTAGCATCCTGCAGGAAAGTCTTAGTGAATATTTTTGATTATATGAGCTTTGTCAAACAATGATTTTGGGCTCAGTGGAAGATGAAAGAGTACTCGATGCATTATCTTTCATTAAGTCAAAACTTTGAAATAGATTAGATAAAATTTAGAAACTGCTTGAGATTGTATGTTTCACGTTACGTCACATACATGTTTTCTTATAAAACAGCTCTGGTAACATGGAGTTATCTAACTAAAATAAGAGGCACCAGTAATACCACGACAAATAGAGAGGATGTAAATGACACTGAATATGTCACTAACATGACAGATACAAATGTCACTGGCGATGAGCAGGTTTGTGTAGGATTGTTTCAATCACTCGAGTATTAGTTGTATATTTATTGCAATTATCATATTATGAATTCTAATTTTATATCATTTTTTATATTGTAAAAAATTTCAAATACTGAATTCATTACAATTTTTGATAGCATTGTCATATGATTTTGTGAAATATTTGTTCCATTCATCATGCAACTTTCTATTTTATTTAATTGGTTCATAATTTCAAATGGGTCATAATCTTTTTCTATTTTTCTATGATTGTTTTGTTAAATACATATTTTTATTACTTTTGAAATAACTTAAATTTGATATTATAACACCATATTAATAGTATTAACCTTAACTTTTAGCTTTAAAATATGAATTTTGAAGTCAAATACAAGGGCAATAGAACACAAACCTATTGAACAACATGACCAAATTCAAAAGAAAAAAAATAAGCTTGTGAAGATTCATGTTTAGAACAAACCATAATAATTCCCTGAACTCTACATCCATAATAACTAAAAAAAATTCATTATCTAGAACAATGATAATAATTGAACAAGATAAAAGCACATCAAATTCATGCTTAGTCCAAATCCAAAGATAAAAATAATTACAGTTCACACCACCATGTTGTTTGAACTACATCAATTGAATAAACTCATATTTATAAAGTCAAACTTAATATTTTCATTTCAAATTGTTTTCTTTAAAACATAACATTATCTTTTCAAATTTAATAATGAGTTTACAACATCATAAAATACAAATTCAAATTAATGTTCACTCCAAATCCATTAAAAAAAACAATTGCAATTCACATCACCATGTTCATTGAACTACATCAACACAGAATATGCATGTAAGATGATAAATGAACCATAACTCGTTACTCAGTAAAACAAGACTAATTGAAAGTTAACACATTGATCATTGCAAATTCAAACTTAAAATTGTCATTTAAAATATTTTTTTAAAAACATAACATTGTTTTCAAAATAAAAGATTTTACATCTGAAGTTATATTTTTTGGGGTCTTTTAGAAAGACACCTCACTACTCAGCCACTTTCTCAACCACAACATCCACATTTCTACCACCATCCTTACTAATCCCTGCGTCCACTTCCTTTGTGCCATCCTTCAATAGCCTTGCCCTTTCAAGATCCTCAGCTGCAAAATTAATACAAGCAAGATCCTCATTTTCTTCTTTTGCAACATCTTTTGTAGAAAGTAGACTTGGATTCACATGTGTTTTTTGCTTCAATAAAACATCGGGATCCCATCCTTGCTTCTTAATGATTTTTCAGAGTGTTGTTTTGTTTATTCAACAAAACAAGTTTCTCCTTGAATTGAATGACATAATATAAAAAAAATTGCATATTTTTTAAATACACATTGAGGACCTCGACTTCCTTTTTCAAATTCTCATATTTTGCATGCAATTATAAATGAAATTTAATTAGATTCGAACTAAAATAACTATGACATGAAATTTGATAAAAATGACAATACATTACCAAAGATTTTTCCTTCTCGGCATTTTCAATAACAAGTTTGATGTCTTTTGCCAATTTATTAAAATATGTGTGGGCTTCTGCATTCAAATTCTCCAACCTGTTTAGCATAATACTAAAAACATTATCATTGTAACTATTAAAAATAGTAATAGACCTAGCTTTAGTTTGACCAAACAAAGCATCAATTTTTGTGGGTTCATGTTGAATTAATGAAAACAAATTTTCTCTCTAGGAGTGGTTGTGAAAACGAGTATTTATTTTTTTAATCAATGTCTTTGCTTGAAACTCTCAAACTAATATAGTTTTTAACTCATCTATAACTCCCTCCTTAAGATTTGAAATAAACTTTTTGATAATAAATTGTTTTATGAAAAATTTGTCATGGTGTCCTCAGACAAGTCAACATTTGCTGATGGGGTGGCAGGGGGAAGAGATACAAGGTTCCTCCTGAGCAGTCACATTTGCACCCTGAATAAAATCATGTAGATTGAAAGCAATAGCACCAACTTCTCCACTTTCAATCTCGAGAAATTCCTCATCAAGATTAATTTGTTGAAAACAGGGTAATCATTGCGCACTAGAGATACCTCTAATAGAGAAAGTGGGGAATTCAGAACTTGACAATTGCAGTGTTACTTTGTTAGGTGCTAGCCCTATTGGGAATGAAAGATTCTTCCCCCTTGTGCGAACTACATTTGGGGGCGATGGCAGCGGCATACTTTTCTTTGGAGATTGAAGGTGCCCTGCAAAAAATAACTATATTAGGAAAATGGTAAATTTAAAAAACAAAACTAAATGTTAATTTGAAATTAAAGATTTAGTACTTGCATTTAGAGATAATATTTCCTCCAATGTATGCGCCATATTTTGAGTGATGGGGGCAGTGTTAGTTGCTACAATAGGCAAACTCCCAATCAAAAAATCTATCAATGAATCTTCAACTAAAAAAATAAAACATGGAATGTAAAATACCTTGCATAGAGGGTCAAAAAAGTAGATGAAATGTTGGGGTTTGTTGAGGTTGTTCCATGCCAACCTTAGCTGATTCTGAGCAACTGCAAAAATCAAACAAACAAATAAGATAATGCAATTGAAAGTTAAAATGTCATTTGAAACTTGTAAATAATAAACCTGCATGTGGAGATGATGTAGAAGAAACATTTGGACATTTTGAAATTTGAAATGAATGCAATGATGATTCCATAGATTCAGAATATCCAGATCCTTCAACCGCACACTATCCTTTTGAAGCAGATTGTTTTCATGTCATAAAGGCACACAATCTTACATGTAACAAACAAACAAATATTAACCTTTAATTTTGTAATAGTTCATAAATTAAATCATTCAAGGGATTTGTTTGGATGGTAAACTAACCTCCTGCTCGTCAACAGACAAAGCATTTGTGCTCATCTTTGGATGCAACGCAGTTGGAATCATAGTCTTTTTAAGGTCATTTAAGGCCTCATAGTAGAAGGTCATAATAAAATTTGAATAGGAAAATGTGGAACTGGGATTGGTATAAGCATAATTTAATTCTAACCTAATCTTAGAAGAAATAAAAGTGCACCAATCATATCTCAAACTAGAAAGAGTACGAAGAATGTAAACAATAGACTAATAGGGAATATTTGTTGATCTTCCTTGTAATACTATTCTCACGAAGAAAAATTGAACCATTGCTTTAAGAAAATGGTCAAAAATATCATCCACGTGGAGGCCCCTCTTGCGACTATCTAAAACAAAAGTGAAAAAACAAGAATGAAAAGTTGAATTTTCAATATGAAAAACAAATTTACATATCAAAAGTTGAATTTTCAATATCAAAACTAAAATTACATACCGGTTCGACCAATCTACAAGTTGAAAGCTGACTTCAAATATTTCTTTTCATCATATGTCAACATTTTCTTTGGAGTCACAAGGTTGGCATTGTGGAACAAAAGCCTTATTAAATTTTGAATCTCTACTACTGAGGTACCAAAACACATCGATCTAGAGTCGATGTTCACTGTGAACCTCATCTCGTTCGTGTCATAGCAAGATATTAGCGATTTCAATAGCCCATGGTCTATTTCATACTAGGCCATGTAGAGTAGGCCACCAATGCCACATTTCAAAATTTAATTGTTATAGGCATCGGGCTAGTGTACTAGTTTCAATATGTTTGGGCATAACAAGTTCTTGAAAATGTATTTTCTTTCCATGGCTGGCTAGCTGACTGTGTGAGTATGTGAATTGTTGTGGGTGGGTTGAAGGGGGGACGAGAAAATTATTTGACAAAATGTTTAAAATGAGGGTAAAGGGTGGGTATTTATAGGTTGAGGGTGGCAACCAAGCAACCGACCAACATACCAACTGCATAAGTCATCTGACAACACCACAGTCAAACAAATTTCATGCCAATTGGCCACACCAAATGGTAGCACGAGGAGCATCATCTGACACCACCGTTCGACATCAACATTCAGCACCATTGTTCTACACGAATGCTTGGCATCGCCGTTCAGCACCACAGTCTAGCACCTCCATTTGGTGTTGTTGTTTGGCACTATTGTTTGGATCCATCATTCGATGTAGACTTTTGATGGTGCCATTTGGCACAGGCATTCAATTGGGTTGTTTGGTTTAGTCATTCAATGTCCTTTCGGTTCAACCAAATGATAGTACAGAAAAATAAGAAAAATCAAATATTTTGTTTCCTTGCACTCCTCCCGGATCTCGATGGATTCACCATCACACATATAGGATTTGCCATGGTTGTGAATCAATTTTTAGTAGATTCACCAAAGAATTCCAAGATTTTTTCCTATAGGGCCTCTTAAAATTAACCCTACTTCAAATAGTTCCAATGTGAAGTGTACTCAATGTTTTTGTATACCTAATTCAAATGTCTTTGTAGGATGGGCATTTTAGGATGAAATGCGTCTTTGTTTCTTATGGTGTAAAACAAACATATCCTCTACTCCCATGATTCCTTAGGGGTCACCCATCTACTTGTCTCACATTTGAGCTTGTTGGAACTAGTTCTTATCTGAGTTATGAGTATCTTCTTCCTCCATTTGATTTCATTCCTTGTATATTTTTTTTCTGTGATACTCATAAATCGGGTTGAATTCAGTAAGATAGTGTATTTGTTTCCTACTTTCTTCCATTCTCCACATGATAGTTCTAAATTTTTCATTTACACGGTTTTTTTATTTATTTGTTATGGTTTGGGCATTCATTTAAGTCAATATCTTACCTATTAATCCATTTATAGTTTTTTTCCATCCATGTGCTCTCTCCTATGTAACTCTTTTTCCCTTGCTGCCTTAGGCTACTTGTTAATCTCAATGCTTTCTATTTTTTTGAAGTAGCATAGTAACATGACCATCTATGTTGCCTCTAATGGAAAAGTTCATGTTTCTGCCAGGATTATATTCTAGGAAACTAAAGCCTTGTTTATAATTAAGCATTTCTAGATCCTTTCTATTTGCTTTCATTTTGAACCTGAAGTGTTGCTACGCCATAACTCTCACCCATACAATAATACTAGAGTGACAAGTAACCCAAATAATTCCTTGGTGGTTTTCCAATCTCACAGCGTTGCATGTATGCATCTATTTTGGCTTGCATGTAGAGCTTTCCATCCACCATGTATTATTTCCATTATACATGTAGCCTAACTGAGTTTGTTGTGAAAGTGTGGACCAAAATACTTGTCTATGTTACCATATCAAGCAGGTCCCCTTTGAACTAGAAGTTAAAATATGCCTCTTTCTTTTTAGAGAGGAGACCAATATCTTAGTTTTGTCAATGTGGTTACAAAATAGTTTTGGGGCATATAAGTTTTCTCTCAAGCCTTGAGTTGTTTCTGAAATTAGAACTGGATCATCAGCGTATAAGAGGAGCTTCACAACATATTTGGCCAAGTGAACCTATCCACTCCCATACTTGTCTAACCATTATGTTAGTTTCTTGATACACAACCCAAACAAAGTGAGAGAAAAACCACAACCTTGTTTGATTTATGGGTTGCTCCCAAAGTACTTGGAAAAGCCTATGTGCCTTTTGATCTTGGCATTGACTTGTTCATAGAGCTTGTGAACTGCTGCCTTGTAGTGAAATGGGACCCTTAATTCCCCCATTATGCTCCATACTTTTCCCCAGGCATTGTATCAAATACATTCTTGAAATTTACAAAACAACAACAATATTCACTTTTTTAATCCGAAACCTTTTCTACTTGATGTCTTAGTGTGAGAGTAATCTATTGTTGAGTGCTTTGGTCTAAAACTTGCTTGACCTTTTGCTATCTTTCTTTTTTCCTCATCCCAAATGTGGATTCTATGTTCTAACATTCTCCCAAAACATTTTGCAAAGAGGGTATTACTCATGATGGTTCAGTAGTTTGAAGGGTTACTGACGTCTCCACTCCTGAAAAAGGTACATTTAAACTAGTTTTCTACTCTACCGGGAAGTTATTTTGATTGACGCTATTAAATAGTTTTCTACTCTACTAGGATCTTCACTCCACATTTGAGATATTCTACTTATTGATCGTCTATGTCTCAAAGTTTACTCATTGCTAGCTTCTTAATCTCTGGCCGGATATCTCTAGTTAGTTGTGAAAAGTTATTTTTAACATTGATTGGGGGGCAGAGGGAGGCAGCGGGGCTTACCTTTTCCTTTTCATGCTTGTACAACTGTTTTGAATACTACAACCAGAAATCTGGTGTAATGTTATTTTATGTTTGCCTTGTGAAGTGATTTGGGTTTGTGATAAATTTTTGACAAAGGAATGACACATTGATAGAAGGCTTTATTGAAAATTTATGAGCTCTAACATGGCTTGTAAAAATTATTGAATAGCCATGGACGCCCTAGTACGGCATGATGGGAATCTTCCTTGAATGGCGTTTGAGCATATAAATGTGGGTCAGTGATGATTTTTTTTATATATGAAAAGCATTATTATGACATTAAAAGAATCCTTCAAGTGCTATATTCATGAAGGACCCTTTCGTGAGAGGATAGATATTTATTAAATGCAAATGTCTTAATTAAAAAAAAATATTGAAAAATAATTTTCATTTTAATTTTCGCTTAGGGTTTTCTCTTTTTCATTTTGATTACCTTTTCACTCTGACACAGTTTTGTAGGTCTTTCAAGTAGATTCATGTTTCTTGGGTGTTTTGAACCTAATGCCACAAATTCATTCAAAAAATATTGGTGGTTTTGCTATTTCAAACTCATGGTAATGTTCTTACAACTGTTTGGGCTTTGGAGAGCTTGGAGTTTTGTTTGGTTAACTGGAATGATTTTTTTTTTAAATTACAGTTTCTTTACCATCAAATTTGAAGATTCTTAATATAATTTTAGTTGGTTTCTGTTCTAGTTTCAATGAAATGGGTGTATTCATAATATCATATTGTTGTACATGCAAATGAAAATTCATTTTCAGTTGGTAAACATGTCATTTTAGCTCTGCTGGTTTATAAGCATCTGCCTAGAATGAAAAGAGTTGATTTCAGCTGGTAATGTCATACGCAATATAAAAGAGTCACTTTCAGCTAGTAAAAAATGTCAAATATGCTATTTTGATACTTGTGAGAGTAAATATGTTGTACAAATGGATTTTGGTTTCATTATAACAGTTTTAATAGCATTTTGAATCAGAATTATGATTTTGTTTTGGTACTTTTGTTGGGTTCATGTTTTACATTGAGGGAAAAGGGTAACTTTCCGTTAATGAAAATACCATGCTTAGCCAATATGCTTTTGTAAGTTTTACAAACAATACCTAACTATGGGAAAACACCATATGTGCCCTTTTTTGTTTTATAAGGATACACCGGAAAAGATGTTAGAGAATGCTCATTTTCTATTTATGTAGATAAATTGACAATTGGGTGCTCTATAACTACCTTTTTTTTGGGGTGATTGATTGGGATTTATGGAGGGTAATTTATAGTTTTCACCATTTTTTCAATTAAATGGTAGTTTACAGTGCTTATTGGTGAAATATAAATATAAAAAGAAAAATTGATGGGTTTATGAATTAACTTACGTTTTGTAAACATTTTCTTTTGCGTTCTTCGAGTTATTGTGAAATGCCTTTTTAAGTTAAATTGTACAGTTTTCATAATTTATAATAACCCTGTAATGTCATTTTTTTAGGCCAAAGGATCAAATAAGGGTTTCTTAAAAATCCACAAAATTTTGAATTCTGAAATTAACAAAATCGACAAACCTTAGTTCAAAAAAATACCTCAAAAACATGTAATTTGCTTTCAAACTCTAGGTGCCAATGTGCAATAAGTAGATAAGTAATTTCCAGCAATTCCCTTGAGTAAATATCACCTCAAAATGATCCAAAATAAGCCACGTATTGAAAATAGAAATTTTGTACTTTTTTACCCCTTGGATGTGAATGAAAATCAAATTTAACTTCGTTGAAAAATCTTTAATTTTATGCATAAAATAATATCGGAATATTTACCAATTCTCATTCAAACTCTTGTCAAAAATCATGAATAAATTACCAAAAATAGTCATACAAATTCAACGCCCTTTTTGGGCTTTCAAAATGATCAAATACCACTCCAAACCTAGTCATCCTAGGTCAAAATTGCATATAAAAATCAAAATTAATATTTACCTTTCAACTAGGGTTTTAGACCCCTTCAAACATCAAACCCTCAATTCCAATCAAGTCGCCACATTTAGAAAAATTCACACAATAAATATTAGCCATAAATTCACATATGAAGTCAAACGCTCATAAAATCTACCCAAACTATAAATAAATAAATCAATCAAAATTTATTATTTATTTATCCATTCAAAAAGACTTTGAAAACTTTGTCAAATCACATAGAAAGTCAACGTCACACTTCAACAATATTTATCAATAAATTCTAGCAATGAAAGTAGATCAATTGGACCTCAAATTGTCAATGAAATCTACACAAATAAGTCACTAAGCAAGTCATCCCACTTTGGGGCAATTATAAAATCCATCTTTGCAAAGGTGGCATCAAAAGACACTATCTTCTCGAACAATCAACTCCAAAACCTACAAACAATTATTGAGCATATATCCCAATATTTTCTTCAAGCATGAAAAATCAATATCAATTTTTAGCATATCCTTCAAAGGAGAACTCCACCATGTACTTGTACCTTTCAAAGGGGGGCCAACCACCTTGAGAAGTCCAAATACTTTTTTTTAACTTTCCTTGTCGACTTTTAGAATATATTTTCTGTGTCTTGAACACTTACAAGCTGACATTCTTTTTTTACTAAAAATAATATTAAATTAATTGTCTAAATAATAAATAGTAATTAAAATTTCTTTTAGGCAACAATCTAATAATTATTTATATTAAATACTTTAGTGGTAAAAACCACTTTTATAAAATATTCTATTAATCAACTAAAATTGTCTTGTATGGGTAAATGATTAAAATTACTATTTAGACAATTATAATTAATTAATAAAATAAAACCCCAAAAGGAATCATTTAGTCTATGGAGAAAGTAGACTAAAGTTCTTCAATACCTGATTATAAATGATGTGAAAATGGAGATATTATAGTCCTCCCCATTCAAAATTGCTTGTCCTTAAGCAATTGCAAAATCCAAGTAGGTGTCCCAACACACCTTATCAATCAATGTCCACCTTTACTTGTCTCCCAATGAAAGAAATCATCAAATGGCTTGTTCATACTATTGTATTTGTGCTTCAGGGGCTACCCCCAAGTGCTAGAAGTGCCCTCATAGCCTTCCAAAGGCTCCATATGTTGTCAATCAACCATCCCTTTTAATAAGTGGAAGATAAGCAAACTCCTTTCCCTTATACCTTCAAAGGGGGTGTTGTGTGACCCAAAGTTGCAACAAGAAAGATAATATAATATGATTACCTTGTTGTTCCGTGGGTAAAGACCTCCAAAATGATGGGTCATCACTATCCAACTATGCAAAAAGAAACCATCAAGGTACCTACCCTGATGTGAAACCTCAAAGACATACCACTCACCATATACGAGCATCTTTGTGCAACCTATGTATCTTATAAAAGGCTACCCCTTGTCAATCATCCCATGCATGCATGAGACACTCCAAAATCTCCTCAATAACTCCCAAACACTCATAAAAAATAGTTGTTCATGCATGTATATCTTGGATTTTTCATGTTGACTAAATATGAAATTGATATATGCATAAGTTTCTTCATACGAAAATCTGAACTTAATGATTAGAGGGGTGTAATTAGACTTTCCAACCTTACAAATACTCCAAAAATTCACCCAAGTTTCGAGAAAAAAAACAACAATGAAATTTTGAATTAAACCTTGGATAGGAGTGTCATATAGATGCAATCCTCCTTGCATGAACCTTTTTATGTGTGCCATGTATCCTCTCATTGATTTTTCTTTATCGATATTTTTGTGCATATAAATAACAAATTGTAAGTCAAACAAAAACTTTTATTTAACCATGAGAGGGTGTTGTACCTTTCTTATGCTCTCCCATCTTTTATCGTGTATGAATAATTCCCAACTATGAGCATTTTCAAAATGTAATAGGGGCTGAAATATATCACCAAACTCAAAATTTTCCCCTTTAATGCATGGCTGAGTTCGCTTTTGCAAGTTTGATTTTTTTTAGCAATAAAAATCAGAATATATCCATACTTTCATCCTTCTCACTGAGTGTTGGTTTGTGCTCAAAATTCTCATGTTAGCTTGTTGTGTTTGCATATAGAAGTTTGATTTTTGAGACAAATAAAAATCATCATATGCACACTTACCTTTCTCCCTTATCCTTGGCATGGGGTGCCTTCCAAAGCATGTAGGGGGTTGCCCCTTCATATACCTTTCTCTCTCATGTGGTAATAGACATAAATGACAAAATTTAGATTTTAACATGCTTACCAATGGGAATATGGATCTCTTATAGTGTTGGTCATGAAATCTTATGGTGGTTCTTGCTCCACCTCTTCCTCCCAAACTCTTTATGCTCACACCACATTACCAAATATAATGTTAGATGAAGATGTGGGACCCTCTTCATCATTTAAGCCATGCCAAATGACTACCTTGCTTACTACCTTTAAAAGGAATCTCCCAAATAAACCTACACATGGAACAAAAAAATTAGGAAAATCATTGTTGTTTACTAACACCTTTTTTATTCCCTCATCAAGTTCTAGGATCATGAAGTGTATCACTTCTTGAGGTCTTAACCCTTCCTTGCAATTCCCTTTCATTCGAAATCTAACAAGTGTGTTCACATTGATATTGTCATGGCAGTAGCAAGTTTTTTTCTTTCTCAACCTTCCCCTTATAGTGGCTGGAAATCCACTCATATAAGTGTGAACCCCTTCCATGGTGTTGAGGTGTGAGAGGCACATCTTCTTAGGGTCAATATTCATCATGGAAATAAGAAAGTTTGGAAAAAACAAATTGAAAATATGAAAAACAACAGTGAATGAATTACCAACAACCCTTGCAATGACCCATAGGTGACCCAGTTGTTCTTTTGGTAAGTCCACAATATAGGTGGGCTATATAAGGACTATAATAACCATGAATTGTTTGTTCTTCCCTCCAAAACAATGATACATACATTTTAATATTTGCACCTTGTGTTCTTCCTCTAGTCACAATCATTTCATGTAGCATATAACATTCAATAAATAAATTGTGACGCTTAACAATTTTATGGCTTGTTTGCATGCCTTATAACATGCCCTCCACCTTGTCTCTTTCCTTGGTATGATCTTTATCTTGCACTTTTTTTGGTTCATGTTCCTTTATTTCCTCTTCTCTTTTATCATCCACTTGCACCCTTATGGGTTGCCCATCAAATCTTGATTTTTTTTGTTTTATTGGCTCCCCCATAGGAGTCATCATAAAAGGATGTCCCTTCATTATTTTCCTCCAACTCTCCATATAGTTCGGTCTTCTCTTCCTATACATGCTCCACTATCAAATAAGGACTCAATTTTTTCTCATAATTAATTGCAACATTTCAAATAGCATATGTGCAATTGGAATTTTTTTCTCTTCTAGCCTCAAACCTGTCAACAAGATAGATAATAATGGATTGGAAAGATCATCACTCTCATTGAGTGTCAAGGTCAAGATTATTTATATAGAAGCTACAACATTTTTTGGTAAGATTCTTACAAGCAATTGCAAAGAAATGTTGAAACATCTTAACAATAAGTTCATCACACTCCATATATAACATCAAAATACATGACTTGGTTGAAACCATAGTTTCTAGGAGGTTGACCCTTCTAGCCAAGGAGTGCCATTTGTCCTCTTTGAGACCTTGGAAGTTCTCCACAATCAGCAAAAATATTTTCCTCCTAATTTTATCATTGTAGAGAATTTTGAGAACCGTTAGTCTTAAAACCTCATTAATACAACTAGTAACTAAGAGCCTTACCTTCTCATCTGTATCTCTCAAAAATTCATATTGAACCAAGTAAGTCCTTGAGGACTGTACCACCCAGTTTATGGATTCATAATGTGATTGATTTACCTTGGATAACCTTTTTTCTGCTTCTCCAAAGTGTTGATTATATCCTTCACTAGTTGGCATAGGTTCCATAGCTTCTACTTGCATTGTAGAGCCTTTCTTTCTCTATTTCTTCCATAACTTCTTCCTCTTCTCTGATAACGTCAAATCTTTTTATCTACTTTCAACCAAACTTCATAGGTGGACAATATCGATGCTCTGATACCATTGTAATTTCTTTTTTTGGGCCAAAAGATCAAATAAAGGTTTTCCCTGAAATCCACAAAATTTTGAATTTTAAAATTAGTAAAATCAACAAACCCTAACTCAAAGAGATGCCTAAAAAACATGTAATTTTCTTTCAAACGTCAGGTGCCAATGTACAATAAATAGATAGGTAATTTTCAACAATTACCTTGAGCAAATATCATCTTAGAATGATCCAAAATAAGCCACGAATTGAAAATAATTTTTTTTTACCTTTTTACCCATTAGATGTAGATGAAAATCCGATTTAACCTCATTGAAAAATATTCGATTTTATGCATAAAAAAATAGCTAAATATTTATCAATTCTCACTCAAACCTTTGCCAAAAATCAAGAATAAATTACCAAAAATTTCTACATAAATTCAACGCCCTTTTTGGGCCTTCAAAGTGATCAAATACCACTCCAAACCTAGTCGCCCTAGGTCAAAACTACATATAAAAATCAAAATTAATATTTACCCTTCAACTAGGGTTTTAGACCCCTTCAAACATCTAACTCTCAATCTCAATCAAATCGCCACACTTGGAAAAATTTACATAATAAATATTAGTCACAAATCCACAATTTATGAAATCAAACCTTCATAAAATCTGCCCAAAAATATAACTAAATAAATAAATCAAAATTTATTATTTATTTATCCACTCGAAAAGACCTTGAAAACCTTGTCAAATCACATATAAAGTCAATGCCACACTTCATCAATATTCATCAATAAATTTCAGTAATGAAACTAGGTCAATTGGACATCAAATTATCCATGAAATCTACACAAACAAGTCAGCAAGCAAGTCATCCCACTCTAAGGCAATTATCAAATCCACCTTTGCAAAGGTGGCATCAAAAGACACCGTTTTATTGAATAATTATCTCCAAAACATGCAAACAATTATTGGGCATACATCCCAATATTTTTTTCAAGCATGAAGAATCAATATTAATTTATTCTTATCTTTCAAAGAAGAACTCCACCATGTACTTGTACCCTTCAAAGGGGGGCAAACAACTTTGAAAAAGCTAAATACTTCTTTTTAACTCTCCATACCAATTTTTAGAATATCTCCTCTTTGTCTTGATCTCTTACAAGCGGATTTTTTTTTTTCCAAAAATAATATTAAATTAATTGCCTAAATAATAAATAATAATTAAAATTACTTTTAAGCAATAATCCAATAATTATTTCTATTAAATACTTTAATGGTAAAACCACTTTTATAAAATATTTTATTAATCAACTAAAATTGCTTTATATGAGAAAATGATTAAAATCATTATTTGGACAATTATAATTAATTAATAAAATAAAAATTCAAAAATAATTCTTTAATCTATGGGGAAAGTATGCTAAAGGTCTTCAATCCTTGCTCATAAATGATGTGGAAATGGGAACATTACAAAACCCTAATAAAAAACTATAGTTTTTGTTTTTTCTTTCAAACCCTAACCACATAAAAATTAAAACTTCAAAAAATACAAATTTTTAAGTCATAAATTCAATATTTTATTACCAAAAACACTCATTTTAAATTAGATAAAATACAAATATGTAAATATCTTTAAATTTGAATTTTTGGAGTGAACATATAATGAAAAATTACAACAAAAATACTAGCTGCATGAAAGTGTAATTAGACATCAAAATAGGCATTCAAATTACCTCAAAACTGCACTTTGAAACCCCTCAAGGAGTTCATTGCCATAAGAGAGGGCAATAAATCAGGGTGTTGCCTTTGCTATGACTCCAAACAAGGTTTGTTGCCCCAAAAAAAATTGTGCCACCCTTCCAATTGCTATCCCACTGCTACATTCCACTTGGGATGATAGCTAGATATTACAAATTACTCAATTTTGCTTAATATGGCCTTTGAAATGAAGTCACCCCATTGAAGGTTGAAGGTTTTCATCCCACTTTTAGAATACTAGAGAAGGGTTTCATCTCCTAAGGTTTAAAGTCAAGAAAGCTATTCAAACTCATAATTTTATTGATAAAAATGACATGCACAATTTGAACCTCCTTTCCTTATTTTACATCTTTTCCCTCCAACATCAATCTCAAAAAGGAGTGTTCCACAAAGAGGGAAAATCAAATATTCGAAAGCAATTTCATTATAATTTCCAACTAAGGCCTAGCTTTCATGAAACCATAAAGTCCCCCTTCTTTATTGAAATCAAATTAGAATAAGTTGCCAACATAGTTATTTTTTGGTAACTTGAACAAAAGAACTATGTTTCCCTAGCTTCTCCTCCCTTTAGCCAATGGGAAACCATAAAAATGGGCTAAGGGTCTCCAAACAAACTAAGCTCAAGAAGGGGACATTATATCCCTCCCCTCTCGAAATTGTTTGTCTTCAAGCAATTACAATCTAGGATGTTACAAAATAGATGTTGCTTCCCAAGTGGCATCCTCAATGGGCAAGTCCTTCCAATGAATCAAAACTCCATGATGCTCATATTTTTTAGCTTCATTTCCTGAACCTCCATGATAGATTCCAAAATCAAAATCATCTTTCCCTCGTCTAGTGGCGATAATTTAACTGAAGAAGTGATGTGTTGTCCTAGTGCCTTTTTTAGGCACGAAACATGAACCACATTATGGATCCAACTGTGTTCAATCAACTCTAGTTTATATACAACTTCTCCAAACCTTCTTAGAACTTTGTGGGGACCATAGAAACGGGGTTTCTCCCCCATTATGCTTGATGGAAGATTGTCTATAGGGTTGCAACATCAAAAATACAAAGTCACCCACTTCAAATATCTTTTCTATCTAATGTTGGTCTACATACAATTTATGTTGGTTTTGAGCATGTTGAAGGTTCATTTTGAGCACCTCCAACATTTTAATACTTTGTTGTACCAAATACATAGCTCCCAACACTCTAATATCTGTCAAAATTAAGTCCATACAGGAAAACAAATCATATCCATCCAAGGCCTTAAAATGTGACATACCTATAGACGTGGTTTGATGTATTGTAGCAGTACTCAGTCATGTACAACCATTTAATCTATGTTGTTTTTTGCCTTAAGATGTAGTTTCATAAGTATATTTTCATCCATTTATTCACTATGTCAGTTTGCCCATCAGTTTGTGTGTGGTAGCTAGTGTTAAGAGACAACTATGTGCCCATCAAACAAAAAAGTTCTTACCAAAATAAATTAATAAACCTGTTGTCCTGATCACTTACAATGTTTCTAGGTAGCTCATGAAGTTTAAAAAATTCTCTAAAAAATATATCAACCGCTATGGGTGTAGTATACTTAGTTGGAATTACAACAAAATGTGCATATTTAGTGAGTTTATCAACTTTCACAAACATATAGTTCTTACCTTGTGCCATGGGAAGCCCCATGATAAAGTCCATAGATATGCTTTCCTATTTTTGAGTGGGAATAGGTAGGGGATACAATAGACCAGCTATAAAAGTGTGTTAACCCTTATTTTATTGGCAAATAAGGCACTCCCAAATGTATTAAAGAATTTCTCCTTTAAGGCCCTTCCAAAAGAACCTCACCTTCGTTTGCATGTGTGTTTTGAAATACCTCGGATGACCAACCATTGAGATATCATGTACGACATTCAATATTTTATTTTTCATCTTAGATTTATGGGCTAAAAGTCCCTATTATTTAATAAAATTAGTCCATCCACCACCTTGTACCTTTTGTCATCAACCTTACCTTCTAGGACAGTTGTAGTAAATTCATCCTTGACATACTCAGTTGTGATTACATCCTTCCAATATGTTGTAATTTTAGTCATAACATAAAAAATAAGCTTCCTAAATAATGCATCAGCAACTACATTATTTTTCCCTTTGACATATTCTATATCAAAGTCATAAGATTGTAATTTACTTACCCATTTTTCACTGCCTATCGCTCAAATCAGTTTGGCTGAGAAAATATTTCAAGTTATTGTGATCCATTTTCACTACCAATCGGCCACAAATCTGAACTTGGCCAAAACATGCATGATAGCTAACATTTTCTTGTCATTTATAGAGGACCTATGCTCCACTTCTTTGATTTTTACACTTTTGAAATAAATAGGGTGTCCTTTTCGCGTTAGGACAACCCCTATACCTTCCATCGAAGTATCACATTTTAAAACAAATAGAATGGTGAAATCTAGAACAACGAGTACTAGAAAGTACTCATCACTTCCTTGAGCTTTTCAAAGGCTTACATGACTTTTTTGACTAGTTAAAAGCTCCCTTTTTTGTTAAGTTCGTTAATGGGACAACAAGTTGAGAAAACCCCTTCATGAACCACCTATAGTAGCTGTGTAAACCAAGGTATCCCCTCAAATGTGTCATAGTAGTGGTGGGATGCCAATCCATAATGGTTTGTATCTTTTGTTGGTCCACATGGACCCCTTGAGAATTGATTACAAACCCCAAATATATAATTTTAGAAACTCCAAACTTACTTTTGGACTCTTTGACGAAGAGTGTTTGTTGCTTCAACACTCCCAACACTATGTCAAGTGTTGTAGATGTTCCTCCCATATTTTTATATAAATAAGAATGTCATCAAAGAAAACCAACACAATTTTTTTCAAGTATAGCCTAAAAATGTTATTCATGTATGATTGAAAAGTGGTAGGAGCATTGGTTAATCCAAAGGGCATGACCAAAAATTCATAGTGTCCATAGTGACATCTAAAAGCAGTTTTTTGAACATCCTTTTCTCCTACCCCAATTTGGTGGTACCCGATCTTCAAATAAATCTTGGAGTAGATTGTCCCATGAAGTTCATCAATTCTAATTATGGGATGCCCATTTTTTATGGTCTTACTCAATAGACAATAATATATGCACATCCTCATTGTCCCATCCTACTTCTTCACAAGAACAACTAAAGAAGCAAAAGGGCTAGAACTAGGCCTTATATGACCCATATCCAAAATCTCTTAGATGTCTTTTTCAATTTCTTATTTGTAAACACTAGGATGGAAGTAAGGTGTAGTGATTACCATTTTAGTTCCTGATTCTAACTCAACGATGTGCTTAAAAACCCTATCTAGGGTAGTCCATTATAAATACTACTAAAAACATTGGCATATATATTAAGGATGGGTTGAATATCCTTGTGATGATGATGTTGTTCTAAATCATAATGTGTAGTGTGCTTGAAAAGCACTCAACACCTCAAACAACCTACCCCTCTATGAAAAGCTCTTTCTATCCTATTTGAAGTTACAACCATGGGTGCTCCATTGCTCAATCCATGTAGCATTATTTCCTTATTGATTGATCTAAATTTTAGTTCATTATTTTATAATTTTTGGTGAAAACCCTAAGAGAGTGAAATAATTATACTCCAAGGACTAAATCAGTCTCTCCAATGTCGACTACATAGAAATTATCTTCAATTTTATGCTTACCCAATGTGACATTCAACCTTAGAATCTTATTTATGTGAGGGATGGTAAATCCATCCACCACAATCACATTAAAGCCTTTGAAATCAGTGGTTTGCAACCCACATCTACTTATCAAACCCACATCAATAAATTTATGGGTGGCCCCACTATCAATGAGCATGGTGAGGGGTGATATCTGGTAGCTCTTGATAAGGTAGGAAGGGTTCTATCCATGTCATCACCTTATTCCTCCTTATTAGTGGTTGTCCCCTCTTATTCTTCTTCTTCTCCATCTAAAATTACTTTAATGTAGTGAACTTTCCCTTTTCCACAACAACGATGTCTCGGTGTCCAAGGGTCCTTGCATGCAAAAAAAAATCTTCTTAATTCATTCCTTGACTCCCATTATTTTTTCATCTTTGGCAACTTTTTTTTTGCCCAAAACCATACTGGTAAGGATTTTTTGGCCTAAATGGAACTAATTTTGGTTGTTCTGAAAATGCAATCTTAAGCCACCCAAAAGTTTTTGTTCTTTATTGTCCAAAAGGTAAAACTTTGCCCTTGGGTGTTGTAGATTCAAGGTAAAGAACCTTTTGAATGGCATATTTAAGATTAATATGGTTTAAATCCTTGACTAAACCCCTGATTGGGTCAACCAATCCTTCCATAAACAAAACTACAAGCCTTCTTTCTGATACGTCTAGTACCATCATTGAAACCCTATAAAAATCAGTCACATACTCATCCATTTAAGTCTATTGTTTCAATTGTGCTAATTATCTGAAATAAAGTTCATGATCAACCCTATCAAACCTTTCAATTAATCTTCTACTAAACTCATAAGAATTTATGAGGTTGTGTCCTTGGTTATCAAATCATGGTACCACCACTCATGGGTGATTCCATCCAAATGTAATGTGGTGAACTTGATGGCTTCATCCTCCATCATAGGCTGAAGTGTGAGATAGGTGTCTACCTTTTGTATCCATGCCCTAGCTAAACATTTTTTAGATCCATCAAAAGTGGAAAGTGTTAGCTTTCCCAAAATAGTTTGTAGATCCACTAGATTGTTCCTTGGTTTATGATCATCCCTATAGCCACCCTTACCTTTATTCAATGTCACAAAATCTATAAATCTCATTTACAATTTGATTTCACATGGAAGAGTCTTATGTTTCTCATAGATTGTAATGACATCATCTACTATAGAACGTTTTTCCTCCCTTTCCAGAATGACTTCCTCTCTACAAAATAAGTTGGGCTGAAAAGGCCTTTGTGTAGATCCAATCATCACCCTTGGTGAAGGGGGAGGGTTGTTGTGTGTACTAGAAGCCATTTCCTCATCATTGTGAGGCTAATGCTCGTTCATGTTCTTTATGGTTTGGATGAATTCAATCATCATATTTTTCAAACGCTCTTGATTTTGAATGAACCTCTCAAACCTAGCATGATCTGGGTCATCCATGTCTTCGTGCTTTGGATACTCCAAATATTGCCTTGGTTATTATTGCACTTCTACCTGATGTTATAGATCCTTTTTCTTTTCCATTTTATAGTGTCTAACCTCTCTGTCACTATTTTGCATGTAGATAACTCACTTCCCCACAGTTAGCCAAGAATTTGGTTTTGATACCACTAAAATGACCCTTTTGGGGTAGATTGTACAATTCTAAAAATTTACAACAAACTCTAAAAAGAATTATAGTTTATAATTTTTATTTCAAACCCTAACTATTATCAACAAAATTAGCACCCTTAAGGAGGTTTTTCAAACCTCCTCACTTAAGTGATAATATGGGAACTCTTCAAAGGTTGTGGGTGACCTTATAGCTTAGGAGAACCTCTAGATAAGGGCTATCTCTCTTGATGTAACAATTAATATCAATCATTAACCTAATAAATTACAAGGAAAATGGATAAATAAAACTATAAACTAAAAGGGAGGTGATGCATCAAATGTTATAACCACTACCACTGATTTGCATGTGCATTAAGGTCCATAAGATTGCAAGAAAACATACTTTTGTTAAAGAGACCCTATCACATCAATGATTTGCAAAGCGATAAGGTCAAGTGAGAATATAAGGGAAGATATTTACCACTTATAACCCCATGAAACTCCTGATGACACTCTTCACAACCTGCAATAATGAGTCAAACTGCATGAAGATAAAGAGAATGAGACAAAAATCAAGATGAACTTCATCTATGCTTGATCATATCAACCATTCAAGGTATACACTACATACAACCATTTTAGGAGGTAAACCCAATCATCTTATTAATCAATAGGCATATAAAATATCAAGGCTACGCCATACTCTTGTTGGAAGGATCCATTTACAAGCCAAATCAGCCTATACATATAGAAGAGAATGAGGAGAGAGAAGATTGGTGCAGGAGAGGTCTATGATAAGTGTCACACCATGAAGAAACAAGTTAAAAATAATAAAAATGTAAAATAATATTCCAATAATATCTTCTTCACAAGTGTTTCTTGGTGTGATGATAACCTTCTCAAAGGTGGCATAGGAGATACTTTATTGTCTTGATGACTCATCCATATTCTTTGAAACTGCCCATTATGAGAGATTATGAAGTGAAAATTCATATTATTTAAAATTAACTTCTTGAATTTCATTATAAATATGTTGAAGTCCCTTATCCAATCATCTTTCCACCTTCATTCTACAATTTCATTCATAATTTTCACACTTTGCTCCTTTCAAGGTATATTCCTTATAGTCCTATTTTAACACAAATCTCATTGGTTTGAGAGATTCATATAAATTATATGGAAAATAAAAACATATTTGAGTACCCTTTATCCCATTCCAAATTAACCTAAAATTTCATGACCCAAATCATAATGTAAACCCACTTTCTCAACCTCTGTCTTTGCCAATTAACCCTAATTAGCCTTAAAACAAGCACATATTACTATATACCATACAAGACCATATATACCATGAAATACCATACAATACTGATCAAAAAACACCAAAATAATTTATATCATATTAAATATGGTCATTTGGCAAATTTTCATGGGTTAGAACTCAAGTTATGTGAGTTGCAAGTTTTCTAGCCCTAGTTGGTCATGCACACAAGTTTGAGTAGGTCAAGAGTAGATAAAAATGGATAGAGAGAGTTTTATGGTACTTAAATACAAACCAAGACCTATTTTAAGTTTGACCTAACTTTCTCTAGTGCCTCCAACCATTATTTTTGAATGATCAATGCCAATGAGCTCACATCAAGCAAAAATGCAGAATCTTGTGCATGAGAGAGGAATGTATCATGGTTGTAGATGTATTTTGATTTTTCAATAAACTTATAAAATTTTTTATCACCCTCCATGGTCTATAATTTACCCATCACACCTCACCACTTCATTCCAATCGCCAAACCTTGCTTATTTCTTCTCATATTTATGCCAAAACTCCCTTTGTTGTAAGTATGCATTAGGTCTCTTGACTTCATATTGAGGATGAACCTCCATATTTTGCTCTTCATGATGAGTCCACTCAAGATTAAAATCATATTCATGGCCTATATAATTTATATAAACCTTACTATCCATTCAAATCACCATCCTCAACTCAAAATAAGTCTTGCATACTCACTTCAATCTTGGAAGCAACTTGTAGCTTTTAGCAAGCTTGTGAGTGTTTTTATGAGTTTGATGTTTGTTAAGGTATAAAAAAGGGTTTTTATTTCAGGTATTCTTATTTTAAGACCTTGAATATACCTTCCTAACATCTTTTCATGGATTTTACTCTTAATTCATTCTTCAAACCTCATACTTCATACAAGGTTTGCCTCTCTTTCTTGAAAATGTGGACCTACAAGTCTGTAGACATGCAGGTCTACATTTCCATTAATTCAAGCCCTTAGTGATATGTTTTTGGTCTTAATATCCTTGTATCTTCCTTATTTAACATCTATAATAGTTTTTAAGACTAAAATCCTCCTTGAAACATCTCAAATTATATTTAAACATATTTTTCTTGCTTATAAGCACTAGATTGTTTTTCCCTAGGTTTATATCTTGTAAATGCATTTCAAGAGTGATTACTAGGAGTTTATATATATATACATACATATATATATACATATATATACATACATATATATATATATATATATACATATATATATATATACATACATATATATACATACATATATATATACATATATACATATACATATATATACATATATACATATACATATATATATATATATATATATATACATATATACATATATATATACATATACATATACATATATATATACATATACATATACATATATATATACATATACATATACATATACATATATATATACATATACATATACATATATATATATATACATATACATATACATATACATATACATATACATATATATATACATATACATATATATATACATATACATATACATATACATATATATATAGATATACATATACATATATACACACATATATATATATACATATATACATATATATATATACATATATACATATACATATATACATATATATATACATATATATACATATATATACATATATATACATACATATATATACATATATATATATACATATATATATGTATATATATATATATATATATATATATATATATATATATATATATATATATATATATATATCTCCACCTTGACACACTCCAATGATCATGTCACTTGTACTACTTCTCAAAACCTCAATGGAGTTGCTCATAAGACCTTCTTTCTTACATTAGCGGGATGTACACAATCACCTTGTATGTATATTAGTACAAAGTTTTTACATTTTATCCCTCATGGTGCCTTAATAAGGTTTTAATAGAGTTCAAGGAGAAATGAGATATTGTTGGAGGTTGCTTTAAATCCACTTGAGATAAGAGACATGCAAAAACACGAAAACCTTGCCTACCATCTTCATAAATCAATAAACACAACCATTTTATTGCCACTACAGTGATCAAATGTGCCAAATGAATGCTGAATATTATGTTTTAATATCAATGGGATATTTAAATACCTCAAACAATCATTCATTATGATCAATAATTTCTAAAATACCATGAAATCTCCTGAACTAAGCTAGTGGAGTTTTAAGAGGGTTTTGGAGTACTTTTCTTGTTAACGATGGTTCATAAAGCATGAATCTTGTAACTTGAAAATAATGCATGGAATTTTGAGGGAATAAGGGCAAATATCTACCCCTAATATGGTTTGAACCAACTCATCTTCTCCTTCATGAACCATTGATAAGAAAATTGCCTTTTTTACTTGCAAGGAGCTCGATGGAGGAATGTATATATTTTCTATCCTTTTAGACCTACAAATCTCTCCATTGCATATATTTGGACCTAAGGAGGATGGATTAATACATGTAGGTGATTTTAGAGTATATTCACTTGGAAAACCTACAATAATGCCTCAATATACCCCTTTATAGCAATGAAAACAACCATATTTTGCTTGAAACTCTATTGGAGCTGAGGAACAAGTGTTCATGGAGTCTCTTCAAGATAGTATTTTAGAGTAAAAATACTCTACGTTTCATTTTGATTCCAGTCACGCATTCCAAATTTTGTCCCTGAATGCTTCGGTTCGAGACAGTGAAGTTTTGACTTAGAGCACGAGATCGAATTTCTTTTTGCCTCATTTTTCTCTAAGTGTCGAGATCAAGCAGAAGTTTCCAAGTGTCATCGGCCGAGGCACCTTTCATAATTTATATAAGTTGGTTGGGGCGTGCCATGTGTCTCATAATAACTCAACAGAATGCGACATCTATTGGCATTTGCATTTCATATTGACATCCATGTTTCAAATCTCTTTTGAGCGAAAGGTTTCAACAAGTTAAGTATCAGCATCAAGTGGAAGGCGCCAGATGGCAACAACAAAAGGTTTCAATGTGATTTTATAAAAGCAATGGAAGATGCCACGTATCCCCAGCTGAAGAAAGTAGAAGCCACCACGTGTCAACCTCTGAATTATCTTCATTTTGTTTCATTGACAAGTAAAAACTTTGGTGGGTCTTGGGTTTTTGTTCTGAAGCAAGTGGAAGCCACCAAGTGTCATCGTTCATGTAAGTATGAAATGAGGCATGATTGTTTCTATAATATAGACAGGGCAACATAGATATGGACATGTGTCACCTTCTATAGGTTTCTCAAAAGGTAGCTAAAGGCAGCAGAGATCACCATGTGTCCTTTGTCAAGAATAAGTGGAAAGTGCCACATGTCCTTGTATTCTTTTTGAAGTTGCTTAGGCGAGAATTGCTTTGGGTCCCATTTTCTATAGAAGTTGTTTAAGTTTTGGGAGAAGCGTGTTGAGTTGTGGAGCTAAAAGCTTCACTAATGAGCTAATGTGGAGGTTGTTGGGCTTACACAGTAACCAGCATTGGTCAGGACCAATCGACATCAGTTAGTGGTCGACTGGCATTGGTCATCTTCGATCAGAACCAATCGACATCAATTAGGGGTCGGCCGGCATCGGTCATCTTCAGACCGACACCGACTTTTGTGCATTTCCAGGCATTTCTAGAATTGCTATTTTTAGGAGAACAATTAGTTTTCATGTAAAGACTAAAATTAGTCTTGAGTCTATTTTTCTAATTATTGTTTGCTTTCAATTCTATTTAAGAGACCCATGGGGCAGTATTGTAATTGAAGGGGGAAGACAATTCAGTAATTGAGTTGATTGTAATTGATTGAGAGAGAGAGAGAGAACTCTTGAGGGAGAATTACTGTACATCTGAGAGGTGTGAGGAGAGAGAGATTTCTTCATTGTATTTCCTTCTAGAAGAGTTTAATACAAATTGGTTGTTTCTCGCATCTCCTATTATTTGCTGTTTTTGATTTCTAGTTACTTATTACTTCTGGTTTCAATTTTGTGTTTAGTTGCTTATACAAAAGTAATCAATTATACTCTAAGGTCCTGACAACTGGTATCAGAGCTCTAAACACTAACAAAGTGGATGGTGACAGATGTCAAAGACCACATACTTTCTAAGTGAAGATACAATAAGAGTATAGGTAATGCGGAGAGCACCGTGTGTCTTCAGTAAAGGCTGCAGAACATGCCAAGTGTCATTCTCTGGTGCCTCCTAAGTAATAAGAAGATTTTCAAGAAATTGACCAAGTGTCCTCTTTTGTTTAATAGAAGGGAGTGTCCTGAGTATCTGTTTCAGCCAATGAACTGTAGGAAGACAAAATGTTTCAGAATCTAAGAAATATCTTCTATTAGACACTTCCAGTTTAGTTAGAGTTCAGTTGGGCCATTAGATCGGGAACACGCAGACAATCTGGAGCAATCCAATGCTATAAAGAGGGGTGTAGAGATCACCAAAAATCATCATCAGATAATTGGAGAGAATTTTTTGTGAGAGATTATTGTCAAGAGTTTTTAGACTTTTAGAGCTGTGATCAGGAATGTCATTTGCCTTTATTCTATTTTCTTGAATTGGAAAGTTTATGTAACTGTGC